>OW388299.1:49193232-49780732 GCA_936450465.1 Gibbula magus
GAAGACCTAATAATAATAATAATTATTTTGCCATTCAGGAATGTGTTTTATGAGTTATAACACTGAGATGCCATATCCGTTTGTGATCTGTGTACCTCATACAGACTCCGCATACTGCTGTCTCCAAACGACATATTTCAATCCAATTGTTTCAATCTTTTGAATACATGTGCATGTAACGTAGGGAGTGAGGACGGATTAAAACGTATCTTAAATTGCCATTGTCACTCTTACCCACTATAAATACATGTACATGTCTATAGATGTCTATATATATTTTGATGCTGAATATGCTCAAGTTCTTGTGGCTTTGTCATGTACAATGTATGCCCTGCTATTTATGATTATATACGTAGGCTCTTAGAATAACTTCATTTCTATTTGTTAATATGAAGAAGAATTTATTCCAACTTCCAAGCCACAAGCCAATAGAACATACATTTGTTGCAACCCGCATAGAATTATATAAAACATAAATATTAGGTCAGTAGTTAGGGAATGACTCTCACACTTTAAAAACATGAACAAGATATTCCAAGAGTTGTGTAACAGTATGTTTAAATTTAGAAGGCATGGCATACTTGGCATATGATTTGATAGCGTTGATATTAAACTATATGAATAGGTATCAAATCTCTGTACTTATAGAAACAACTAAGAACAGAATAGGTTAATATCCTAATTACTCCAATATGAACCTCCAGTGAACCAGACAATATGTTAGAAGTAGCCAGAACTCCGATGGTAATGATAGTAAAGCTGCCTTCTGTTGAAACACAATAAGTAGACATTAGATGCTTCTGTATGTCTCATGAGAACTCTCTGATGTCTCTTTCATGGACTATTGCAATAATTACATGGCAGGAGTCTCATTCACAGACTACAAATTACTGCTCTCAAATCAGCTTGCCATATACTATCCTCTCCAGTGAAATGCAGAAATACAACTTATGTTCTCCATCTCATCATGAAGAATGGCATTACTTCTACAGTAGTATATATGTCATGATCCGGTCATATATCCTTAACTAAACCGCATATACTTGACAGAAGGTGTTGACAAGACCATATTCTTTAGAAAATATGGAGTAAATGCGAAGAAGAATAATATAAACATTAGTTATTGGTTGGGTTCATTATTTTACAGAATATGTCACTAAACGCAAAAGGATCCAGCAGTACCTAATCCAGAATTCTAGGACACATAGACATATAGGCTGAACAATACTGGCATAAAACTGTTGACACGTGCAGTAGCATGCCAACTGAAACATTGTTATCTCTGGAAGATCGTTAATGGTCTGTATGACATCAGTGATATGGTGTAAATATTCATACCATATCGTTGATCCACCATGTATTGTTGGTAAAAAAATAACCATTGCCATTTTGTTGTTTGTTCAAATGTTCACATATCACTTTTGCCTCGCAAACATTGTCTGCAAGAGTTATTGTGTTCCATCGTATGTGACGTGGTTGAGATTGATTGCAATTGTTATTAAAGTGTACAAAACTAATGCATATGTCAAGATTGTTTTATATGTTGTGTGCCTCAATGAGAGTATTAACGGCAATAAACTGTTATAAATGATAACGAAATCAAAATATTTCGGAAGTTTTCTTTGGAATATTTATGCAAATCTAACATCTTTGTCATTGTTTACGAGAGGCTGTAGCTTGTTACACACAACAATAACTGACAGAATAAAAATTGGGTAATCCTTCAAATAAAACTACATTTAATTTCATTTCATTCACGTTCATACAACCAGGGTTCCTTTTCCCTTGAATCTGCATTTTTGGAATAATCTTAAGCGTTCGGCTTCGGATCAAGAGGTCCGGGGTTCGAATCCCGCCAGGGGCACGGCAACTTTGTCTGCAGTAGAGAACTGTTCTACACGCAGTAAGGTTTGGGTGCAATGCTACACTGAATTTCAGTGCAGTACCACCCATGGTTCGCTGGTTCCATCCGATGCTCGCAGGTTTCACCGCAATGCATAGCCACATGGCGTTGCGGGCTTTCTCCCTGCCGTAATACTAGCAGCCGCGATATAAGTGAAATAATCTTGAAAGCGGCGTTAAACCCCAACTCACCTCACCTCACCTCACCTATTAGCATATCACAAAACACTGTGTGTCAACAAGCTTGAGGACTTGTATTTATTCAAATGAAATGTCGGTGAAGGAAATTGTCCTATTCGGAAAAGGAATGTGCATTCTAGTTATCGACGTAGGTGGGATGACGTATCTTTTTCTGGTGTTGTATTAAAACGTTACACGCAGTATATCAAACTGGCTGACTATTGCGTCAATGAAATGCATCTGTCTGTCTGTGCAGCCTCGCGTTAGGTTTCGGATCAAATTGTTCGTTGTTGGAACTCAATTAACACTGAAAGCTGTACTATCTTCCACCGCAGACAATGTCCCTGTAGGCATCCTTCTACACGAACCACACTTGCAGCAGAAGCTGTTGACGTATACATAGGTACATGTGCATATGTCTCAAGAATACTTGTGGTCTTGCTATTGATCGACCCTCACACTTATTATTTATTTCTAGCCTAGAGTTATAACAGTTATGTCCTTTGTACGTTATTCTTATTAACTCGTATAGATATCTTCAGGCTAACATTATTAAGCACATATGTTGCAGGCATGGGTCTGTATCTACAACTTTGCTTGAAAGCAATCCTGAACTCTATTATATGGTATAGACATTCACTATGCGCTATGCATCCTTCTGATTGAACTATACATGGTCATGTGACCTCTGTCTATTTCAATGAACACAAACGTGAACATATCACAATATAACAACAATGCGCTGAGATTTACAAAAATAACCCTCGTGACTACTTTATTTCTGTAATAATGCATTGCTTGACATGACTTTAGTTAGCCAAAATAAAACAAAATAAATTTATAGCTTGGTTTATTAACAGAGGAATAAAGGCTAATGAATCACAAATTGCACACCTTTATGATATTTTCGTGCCTCAAATTGACATGTTATTTTCATATAAAAACACCAAAACCCACAGCCAAACCATAGCCAAAGGGACTCGATTACCCAACAGACCCACATGCTCACCAGGATAACAAAGCTTGCTATCACTTGATAATTTTTATTGCATGAAACGGATCTGTAATGATACAATATTGTTTATGTAAGGGATTGATTTTACTTCCTACATTTTATGTTTACAGGTACGTGATGATGATATTGTTCAGTTATTTTTTTTTTATTTCATACATTCATACATTAGTTATATGTAAACATAATCTATCGATGATATATGTAAATTGTTCTTTTAAACTTTGTTCTTAAACAAATTGAAATTATTATTATAACCATAATTTCTAGTAAATCATCTCTCTCTCGTCTCGTAATGCAACATTTCTGCTTAACTGCATTATTTAATAAACCTTACTGATGAAATGTACCTTGTCATATTACAAATCAGAACTCCTATGGACACTGGACTGCTGTTAATTAATGAACATTAACCTCAATATTATAACAGTAGTAGTAGCTCTTTGAATTATTGTCGTATACCTGTTCAAAACAAAGTTTAATATTTATAAATGTGATTAGCACGCATGAGAAATGTCGCACATACACCTCGTTTCATTATAAACACTATGGAAGTTTTGGCCCATGAGTATCACTTATTTCATAATGTGTTGCCGTCATGGCCACCAGTGAGCATTGCCCTTGAGTGATAGAAATTACTTCGGTTGTATTTCTATCATTTCAAGCCAATCACTAACATAGTAACTTCTACTTATGCTTATCCAGTCGGTAGAGACATGCTGTAAGATACTGTGAGATGTAAAACACAATACTACAAGGATAGTAACTTAGTTTCTTCATTAGCATTATCGGGACTGACATGTTTACTGACAGCATTAGTCAACTGCTAAATGAACTGTATGCTGCATGTAAAGTATGGCATTCTACTTCAGTTGGGTACATGTTAAACAAAGATCCACGAGTCAACAGCCGCTAAATATGCATGACCAAGTTGTTTGTTATTGACATACTAATTAGTGTCCCATGACATGTCACATGGTGTCTGAAATCAGCTTGTAGTATAGTGATAGAATTAGAGTATAATATCCATAATCATTATCAGTAATCAAATATTGACGTCACAGAACACTAAAATCTCATTTAGAAATGTCAAAGAAAATATTATCAAAAGTTCACAACAAACCAATACCATTATATTGTCATATTACTTACATACCAAATGTCTGGATACATTTTAATCGAAGGGAATGACACTATTCTCGATATGAAAATATACAGAGGAAACGTGTCACACTACCATAAAATGGAACTGGACACTTTATGGAATATATTTGATATGATATAATATATAAGATAATCTGATTAAATATATTAATGTGTAGAATTTATCAATTCATATGAATGGGTAATATTAAAAATAGTTATACTCGATTTTATATTAATTTAATAGTTGTATTTTAACTGAACTCACATATTCGTGTAAAACATGTACATCATCATCTAATCAGCATAGGTATAGTACTTACTATTATAACAACGTGTCTACTCATCAGTCAATCTTACCCATGAAATACAAAAGGGAATAAACTAAATTAATTCTAGTCCTATAATAATGTACATAATATATAGTAATATATAATAATCGCGACGTGCATAATTAGTTTATATCATTTGGCAAAGGCGTGTAGTAATTAGGCATTTTATTATTTGCATTAGAATTGGTCCAAGAACCAAAAACCTATTTGTATTTTTGCACACATTTTTCGGTCAATGAATATTCAAAATATACAGACTTTTAACTAATAACTAATGATACTACAACTAATGACACTTCATATTGTATTGGAAGGGTTATTGTTTCTAGAAATGAGGCATCTGGATAGTCAAAATAGGATTCGCTTTGGTCATATTCATTTAGCTCCTGAATGGTGTAAGCTAGCCTATTTTGCATGTGCCGAGAACCAAGCGCAGATGTATGTCAGTTACTTGTGGGTCAGTCCATTGAACCTTTTATCGTTGTAATGTTTTCGGTAATCTCACGCGCGGGCAGTATCGATTATTCTTCTCGTCTCTTGAGTCACTTGGTCAAAACAACAAACATCTCAATCTGTGGTCGAACAACACATTTTTCTTCCTAATCCCAACTATTAATTACACAGCAGTGTTACACATGTATATACACGATTTTTCGTTCATTAGGAAATTTTTCTAAACAATGTTAAATTACAAGCTTGAGTGTGTGAAAAAAAATTAAACATAAAATTAAACCATGTTTTAAACGTATCCAACGATGCCAACATCATGGCACCATGTTGATTCCTTTTCTGATATAAAGTCACATCTATGCATTTATACATCACATTTCTATCACTTTCAACCATATGCTGCATCATGTGTTGCTCATTCCATCATATCTGAAGTATCCATAAAGACAATTGATATACTGTATGTGATCACAGCACCACGCACAGATAACAAAGAATACAAAGTGAAGAATATTTCATGAGAATACGGAGAAGGAGAACAGTGTTTGTAAATCGTTGGCGCCGTGATATTATTATAGCAAGCTTAATGTGCCAGGATAAAACCATCTGAGACCGGTTGTAGAAACCTCGGGGTCAACTCTGTGTAATGAGCCTTGCCGTGAGGACATGCATTTCACAGTGCACATAAATTTATTAATACGGTGGTAAATGACGTGATGCTATGCAAACAAGTGCAATGCAGTAGTGACGAGCAGTATAATTGGACAAAATTGATGATGTGTCGAATTCAAACCAACTGTAATTGGGTTCCCCTGGATGATCGAAGTGCTTCAGGTGGCAACTGGCAGAATTATGTTCAAAGGGATATTTACATCTACTGAAAGTTGGTAAATGCAATGCCAGTGAGCGGTTTCGCTAGATCTGAGCACCATACAAATACATCATCGATATGATATTTTTTATCATTATCAATACCATGAATGTTACTTTCTGCGAGACATGATCTCTTTCAAAGCTACATCTGTTTTTGGAGACGCTTTTCTAGATTCTACATTAGATCTATAAGATGTACATGTCCACTGTATATAAACATTAACTTATTGACTTCTTCTTATCAATAAACTAGACTAGCATGCAATGCAAGTGTAAAATAACGAACCAAGCAATACAATGAAACCATTTTTTCAAGTGAGTAATAAATGTGGCTATTACTTTATTACACTAAGACGAGAAGTACCATTAGTTAATGTAAAGCAAATTACGATTATCAGCAATTTGTCACAGTTCCGTCATGCATGTCATTAACCAAGTTAACTGTGAATACATATTTAAGATACTCTTTAGTGTATTGTTACTTAATAATTCAATAGCAACTCAGTAGAACTGACAATACTATACAACGACTTGTCTGTGTCTGTGCTGAACAGTATTTATGACTCAATCACTTGTACAACATTACTTCCAGATATTTTTCTTAGGTTGTCAATTTGTTGAAGCACATATTTATTACATTGTGAGCGTAACACTGTTGTAGGCCTACATCTATAATATCATTTACTGAAACCTCAGAACTTTACATTAAATGGAATTGTCAATCATTTTCCATAAGTTATCAACAATGCTTGTGTAATGTATATCCGAATAAACTATGCACTATTTTCAACCTTTGTTATTTATATCCAAGAGTAACATTGACAATAATTCCACTCCTAATCTGACATCTGACATCTTGAGACTGAGTAAACATGTCTTTCTTTCCGGAAGACACTGTTAAACTTTGCCTTGTCCACATAGACATTTGTTCAATCATTTGAACATATTTTGCAGCCAAATAATGACAGCTCCAATGATTAAAACTGATATGTACATATATCCATTTTTTCCATTTTCCGGATAAGCTGCTTGTGATATTACCAGAATGTGCATTTGAACTTTATTTACATCAGAATTTGAGAATCGACATGAAATGAAAATTAACTTTGTTCCAATAAAATATATATCTTAAAATATCACATCGGGCTGGTATAAAATGTAAGATGGACTTTTACATGTGTTTCAATAATTGGTGCATGTATTGATGAAAAGGTTATGAAAGCTTTCATAAGATTTCATTACTCGTTACTTACAGACACAGCATCCATTACTAATAACGTTAGTGGTGTATGTTATGAAATTATGAAGCTATTCATTATTGATAATTACGGTTCCTTGGAAGCCTATAATGGTATTTTAGTGTTGTCTGATCTTACACAGTATCAGCCACCTAAGTGTGCATATCAGCTACTCAGACACCATTAGACATGCACATAAGTATAAGCACTAGCAATAAAGAATTGAATATCAGTGTGTGTTCTTGCATACACAACTTAGGGATTAAATCGACATTTGTGTACTATAGACCATAGAATTGATAGGCCAATGACTGGGAACGAATTATGTTAATAAACAAGAACAACATTTTAATGAAAATCAATATTTAATAATATATATCTGACAAATAATTATTTATTTTCTCCTTTTTTGTAAGAGTCTGTCAACTTCATTTCCTGAAATCGCAAAAATGTTCAAAATTAAAATTTTCTTTAGTATTATCTTAGCTTGATCATGGTATGGCACACACAAATATAGATATTTAGCAAAAGCGACCTTTGAAATTAATCAAAATATATACATGTCATGTTGATGTCTGTCTTGGGAATGAACAGAACGGAAAATTATCTCTTTGTAAAAGATCTAGAAAATATCAAGATACATTATTTGGTGAGCAGATTACACTTTTTGGGCACGCAATACGCTAAAACAGAGAGGATATTTATACCATTGTCAAATAATAATCAAAGCTGCTACTTAGTGCTTCGTCTGAACTTCCCGTATTCAGGTACCCATCAGGTACAGCTGAGAGCAACGTGGGTGAAGCGCCTTGCCCAAGGACACAACACAAGTCTGTGGTGTCTCCACCGGGATGCGAACCCGCGTAGTCAGCGTGTAAGGCCAGCGTGCTAAACACTACACCACCGTGCTCCACAGACAAATACAAACACACTAAATAAGTATTCTTAAGCAAGACACGACAACTATCTTTGGATTGTCTTATAATTCCATTTCTTTGTTGCTGCAGAATGTTATGTTTTTCAAACTGGTTAATCTTTTGAAAGTTGTTTTATTGGCTATAATGTTAATTGCTATCATTCTAAAGCAATAACAGTTTCCTGGCACCAATATATCAACGAGGTCCCAAAAGTGTGATCACGGACGTGCACCGGGTCTCATATATCATAGTTGATTACAGGGAAGTAGACATCTATTCAACAACTTTTGTTTCACTTTAACGTTTTATTGTCCTCTCCTGTATTATTTTGTGAAATTAGAAAGCTTTCAATCTCTAACGTCTATTCTTAGACACACTCTTCGACATATAGCACTCCAGTACAGAGAATTGAAAAAAATGTAAGTCCTAACTGTATATGTTCAAGAATATTGCTCACGAGAGTAGAATCTTGACTGCCTGGGAAATACGTGGGGGTAGTTGATCAGTGGACCAGAAAGCCCCGAAAGCTGTTAACTAATAATTACAAAGAATTGAAAATTGAAACAACATTCAGACTTCTGTCTGTCGTGCTTCTTTCGAATGACGTTACCGTGGATATGATGTCACAATAGTAAACGGTTGTGACGTCACAATGACGCACCATCGCTATCGTAACTTTCGGCAATGCTTTCAATTCCCCTTATACTTTGAACTTTTCTGCCTTTGAAAAAAATACTAGCCAATCTTTGATGTCGGTTGCCAGGATTTCAGTGTTTTGCCATTCTATAACGTTATACTATGTGTATGATAGTGACATGATTTAATTGTAAATATGACATATCCCATGTTACATGTTAATTGTTTGGTTTTGATAGTGACGTGATTCAATTGTAAATGTGACATATCCCATGTGACATGTTATATTCACGGATCCCTGCGCAGTGACCGGGTACGGTATCAGCCAATCAGAAAAAAACTTTCATTCTGCCCGTACTTACAACGAGTGGCCGCCATGTTTTTCCCACAAGCTATTCCCGACTGCCCTTAGTTACGGTTTTGTCGAAAAACAAAAATGGTATTATGGTGCGCGTGGAGAACATGTAATGGTGTTATCCTGAAAGACTGGAAGGAACATTCCTCGTAAATTCTTTCAACTGTATTACAAAGAAAACTGTAGAAAAATGCAAGCGCTGGATAAAAGAAGTGGCCGTCGTCGCGAACAACGCAATCTATCCAGATAAACACTAAAAACACAACAAATCTATAAAGAAAATTGAAATCCTTGACTTTCTAAATATAGTGTCTTCGCAGTTGATAGTTCAAGTGTCTGATAACCTCTCCCAAGACTTATATTATCTCTCCATAATAACCTAAAGTTCTAATTATTTACTTTTCAAGGCCGCGTTCAATGTTGAAATATATCTCAGGGTAAATATCCCCCGGCTCATGCCAGAACATATTTTTAAAAAACTGTATATTGTAAGTAATAATGATCCTTACAACAATTATTTCATGTTTCAGATCGGGAAGAATAATATTAATGTACTTGAGATATCTATTCAACTGTGTTAGGTCTCTGTTGTGATTATAGATGTAGGCCTAGTGTTTGACATTTCGGCTCATGACAACCAAGATAATAATGAAAATAATTAAATGAAATTAACAGGCCTGTTTTTCATATGTATGTTGTATGTTAAAATATTACATACAACTTGTTTATTCGTTTATGGGCAGATTTCAATTTTGTTTGCTGTTCGTTCGTTTTTTTTTCACACACAAAAACTGAAAACTAATAATACAAAAAAATTAGGCTATTATTTCAGTTTATATTAGTAGTAGTTTGTAGTTTGATAGTTACTGTACTCATACAAACTAAACAAAAAAGTATCATAAATCAATTCTTCAAGGTCTTTTTTTTTATAAGAGTGGCCCAAGTTTGTTCTAAAAAAATCAAAATCCTTTTCAAAGTGTTTCAAGAATCACCGTTTTCCCATAAAGTACTATGTTATTTCAGTGTATCAAAAATAATTTTAATTATCTTAATTTTCAAAATATTTTACTGAAAATTTACATGGAAACAGGACATCTACTCCGCTACACGTACAGAATTTTTCATTTTGGATACAACATTATTTAACTAAACGGTTGATTATTACTGAGGTATGTCCATTTTTATAAATGGTGGCAATGGGGAAGTGACGTTACTGTAAAAATACCTAGTCAATATTTTGCCGTTTTCCAAAACCATGCTCAAAATTAATGAATTTGAATATTATAAACAAAATAGTTAGATGTTAGATTACAGTCATGTTGAATTTTGTAAGTTTTCGTTCACTGTCACGATCATGAAAATTATTTATGCTAAAGTGAAATAACATAGGACCTTATGGGAAAACGGCGATTCTTGCAACACCGTGCTGTAATTCTAAACTTAAATTTGAAATACCTCATTTTAAATTAGGTAAACCCCAGTAACACCAGAAAATTAAAGAAAAACATCTGGGTTATTTTTTAAAAATTGGGTTGAGGACCCAAACATCGAATCAATGGTAGGCCTACAGTACTGTAGCCTTGGGCCTAAATTATCCTCAAATTTCTGCCTAAAGCAATTCAGTAACATCATATAATAATTATTTGTTTTGTGTGTGTGTGGCTTACCCAGCTTTTAATAACAATAAACGGAGGGTTTCTTGGATTCGATGATTCAAGTGATAACAAATGAGGAGGATAGTTTCTTGGAGCGATGCCGATGGCCAACATTTGGGGACAGATACGGTTGGGAAATGTAATAGTACATCATGAATGTGGTAGTAATTAAGTCCTGTTGTCCAAACCCTTGGTTGAAATTGAACAGAGTTTGGTGAAAAGGACACATAAAAGCTTTCAGGAATGCAAGATATAAAACTTGGTGACAAGGCTGTCAATCACGGCGGCCATTTTGTGCGAAAGCGTGTGGGAACTAGCAACAGTAACCAAGGGGGCGGGGCTTAGCCCGGATAGAGGGATCCATGAATTGTTTGGTTTTATCGTTTTTCGAATTATTTAATATCTTCCTGATTCTGGTTAGGAAATTAAGTTTACTAACGTCTTGTAGTCGAGATGGTTGACGTATTTTTGTTTACATTTAGGTTGAAGGTAATTCAAACGATATCCGCTGATCAGTGGACAGTCCAAGCACAATAACTATAAGCAGACTACTTTTATTGATATGACGGAAAGATGAATACGTTGTATACTTCTCCATCGGGTAATACGGTCTCGTGTACCACTTTTGTACTAGTGTCATCCCTCGCCTGTCGGCTCGGGAGACACTGGTACAAAGATGGAACAAGCGACCGTATTACCCAAGTGAGAAGCATACAACTTATAATATATTGTTTTTAAAACTGTATAGAGTTGAAACGTGAATAGTTTTCATGATTTCATAAACTAATAACTTATTGACTTAATTCATGTCTTCAATTGTACTTAAATCAATTGAAACTGTTGCTAAGTTCAACTATCGCCAACTTGGCTGATTTGTATCACAAAAACGTGCTGCACGTCATTATCACATTTACGATATGCATCGGTACAAAGAAAGAAACTAAACACTTGGAAACATTCAAACTTGAATTGATGTTTCTGGTTGTCTTATCAATCAGTAAAGAAATGCACATGTCTATATCTGATTGCGCTGGAAATCAAACGAGAGGCCATGTCAATTAAAGGTTGGAAAAACCTATTTGCAGAGAGAAAGAGCATAAACACGTTGTCTGTGTTTTGTTCATGTTGATATGATTATCCATTACTAGAACATTGGTCTTATTTCTGTAGCAGCTCGTTAAAGTAAATGTCTGCAAATAAATGAATTCTTAAAAAACTAATAGATCAGTCTGAAGACATTTATAAAGTTAAGTAAGTTAAAATCAGAACGTTTTCATTGTAGAAGTAAGGATTGAAAACATTGCAAAGGAAAGTTACAAGAAGTATACTCTAAGAAACCAAAAAACACAAAAGCACTCATTTTATAAGAAAAGTATTTTGTAGAACACAATTAATACTGGATTTTCCGTCTCACCTTGCTGAACAGTGAACTCGTGAATGGCATCGGTATTTAACTCGTTAAAATACCAAACCATCCACTCGTTTCATAAACATGTTATCAAACGGAACATCGTTAAGTATTCTATATTTATATAATCATATATTTTGTTACACGGTTATAGTCTTACTTAGTGTTACTACATGGTTACCTCAAAATAATAACTAACAATTTGTGAATCGCATAAAAATTAATGTCATTCTTGGTAGCCTCCTTAACGTAAATCACATGTATGTATTCACCATATGTGAAGTCAAAACGTTACTATTTCTTATAATAATATGATAACTAATATTATTTCATCTTTGCTTATTTCATTAACACAGGCATTCAGTCAACTCAGATGACTATCCGCTATCCAAGAACTATCGGTGTGTTCTATCTGTAAGTATATTCTTGTTCAGTTCTGTTATTTGTGTGGAAGATCAGTCAATGTGAGAGCAGTGGTAGAATTGATTGTTTCATCTTGAGCGGCATCCATTGCTGTTGGAACGTCCATTGACGTTTACGTGACGCACCATTCTACAGGATTACTTTCGACATCGCCATATCCCCAAGCGCCAAATCACCGTGAGCACAATGGAAACACAGTACAGTACAGCGCAACGTTCATAAAACGTGCTACAGTGACTTTAACATATCTATGACGATATTATGCAGTGCTCAAACACTAATAATGAATAAAACATCTCCGCCAAGTGTCTTCTGATATATATCAAATATAACAATGCGCGGTTTGACTAAAAAATAAAATATCCTAAGCTGGCCAAGGATAGTATTACTTTAATCTATGGGAGTTGATATATTTGATATCAGAAGTCAGGACGGTTTTATTTATTTATCGTTCAAAATCATTCTTCAACAATTATTAGCAAAAGAATGAACTTATATGTAACACAGAACTGCCGTTTTTTTTATCTCAGTGAAATCAAGTAAGCATTGTAACGTCATCAGCATTATGACGTCATAGCCTTGTAAGGAATATTGTCAGTTATGTCAACGTCTTGTGATCTCATTTACTAATGATCGAATAGGATTAGGCCGATTTGATTGTTGCTCACACAAGCAATGTTTACTGTGGGAGCAAGTTTTGAATGATAAATTAATAATAATAACAGAAAGTGGTTTTGCTTATACATTACAATACATACAGTAGTGTTTAGCCCAGTTGAAACAATAGATCGCGATAAAGCAATATTGCGAGATATAATATAGGAATCCATGAAGTATACGTAGCTATTATCAACAACAAACACTGTCATTTTGTTTTCATCAACTCACAATACAACAACATTCAATCAGTTTTGTATCGATTAATAATGTGAACAGACTCACCCTGGACGTTTATGTTATTGTAAAGAGACGATCTGGCATGTTCACTGAGTACTAACAGCGTTCTTCAACTTGACAAGTCTGATAGATATCCATCGAAATCGATTCAGGTCATCCTTACTGACCCTGTCAGATTCATAATTGATCTGGCTGACCAGACAGTATTCCCTGCTCATCTGAGATATATATTAAAGTGTCCCTTTCCTTAACGGCATACACGAGAGCAAGTCAACTGTAATTTAAACATCAATCTGGTTCTACACATAGACTATCGGTCTACTGAGAGACTGGCACTTTACTTGGACACACTTGAGCTGTACGTATACTATAGGGAAAGTCTGTTTAAGCTGACCATGATGTGTTTTCTGCTACAACTTGTAGCAATGAGTGTCGACACATCATTATTGCAGATAAGTGGTGATATTTGTGGTCAGATCAGAAGACGTTAACAGGAACCTTCGAGTTGAGAAGGCCTTATGTGGTTTATATGATGCCATGGTACATGTATGTACATATCATGTTTGAAAGTATATGATATTATATATATTATCAATGAACAATGTTGGATACTACGTCTGGAAGGTCTTTTATGTAGATAAGAAACAGGGAAGGGTCGAGGACAATACCTTGTGGAATTCATGACTTTAACCCGTACTGTTATCTACCCATCAGGAAAGATCTTATCCATCCTAGTAGATCCCATATATGATTCCAGTTTCCCAAGTAGTCCCTAAAGAGGACTGTGTCAAGAGACTTTGAAATATCAAAATAGGTAAAGTCGATACTGACTCCTGAGTCTTCTCTCAAGTATGTCAGACAATTTCCAGAAGTTGGGTGACAAATGAGTGTTTTTGCTCAATCCATGTTGATGAACTGTGATCTCAATTTGATTCATGTTTGCGTCTCTGAAGAAGGATTGGAACAATCCTGCATAAAATAACTGTAAGACTTAGCGAAGCTGTTTCTTTCCCTCCTTGAAGTTTGGTATTACTAGCGCTTTTATGGCGGTATTGTTTCTTTATCAATCAACTTCTATTACCTAGTTATTACCTCACTGGTTTAATTCCTACTTTCGTTCAGGAGGAGTGGATGCATGTTGTCTTTTCATGGTGATTTCAGTGTTTTTTTCTTGGTCATCTTCTTTAGTTTTACCTCTGCTCTTATTTCTGTCTGGTAGTTTAGGAATACCTGATTTAACAATTCTTGTAAAGACACTTACGAAGAAACTGTCCAAGACTCCCGCCTTACTCATGAGATACAATGTTATATTTCCACAATCGTACACTATGTCTCAAATTTCTGTCCTTGTTCTTGTGTTCTTACATGCATGTAGTTTCAGAATGATTGAGAGTCCTCTTTTATATGAGAAACAAATAGTTGTTCAATGTCAATCCGTGCTTGTCTACAGGCCGTTCTTGCTTTATTGCGGCCTTTTGCACATTTCTGATAATTCTTACAGTTTAAGTATACTTTCCACCTTCTGCTTTTTTCAGTAACTTCCCATGTAGCTTCCGTGTTCATCCATATTTTATAAAATTCTATTTTATGGTTGTATCTTGGCCACGTAGCTATCAATACAAATCATGCTAATCATGCAATGCTAAATTATCGTTTTATCAATACTATAGACTTACTCTGTTATACAACATTGTATTATCTGTTTATGTAACGTTCATGTCTGTGTTGCAATATTTTTTTCCAGGTGTATATACATGTACCGGAAGTACTCATAAACTTATATAAATTACAATTCATGGTCATTCTGGACATATTTGAATGTATTTGCGAATAGTTGTAAGATTTCACAAGTGATCAATCCTTAGACAGAAATGTTTTATACATCAAGTCTGCATCATCTCGACATCCATAAATGTCACTTGTTATAAGGACATAAACATCATCACCAAATATGTTATGCAGATACTGCTTACTCTCTCTCTTATAACTGGTATCAGAATATGCCTCAATAGTGCCTTCATTTATTCCAGTCGCATTACACTTATTATAACAGATAGGGTTTATTGATGTCCAATGTGATGAACAAACCTCGGAATATAAAGCCCATACTTACATGTAGGCAGTCATCTGCTGTATACAGATACCAGTGACTGATTGTGTCAATACCTTGTATTATTAACTACTCAGATTCTTGACTTCGATCTCCGGGAATCCACTGTGAAAGTTTGTTTGTAATCACAAGAAATCTAAAGAGACTCTTTGATATATTTGTTTAAATCACAGTCCTAGTAAATCATCATTATTTCACAACGGAAACATTTGTACATAGTGTATATGTTCCGTGCAATCTAGGAATCATCAAAATCTGCAGATTGTGAGTTCACAATCTTCAGATTGTTTAAACATTCTAGGAATGGTGAAATATTCATAGATTGTGAACTCACAATCTGCAGATTGTAATATACCCTAGATGGTTCGTAACCTATACACACAGCTGTATCACATTACTCTTTTGCAGAATCATGTTTCTGGATGTGGTAAGCTTTGTCATACTACAAATGAGTATGAGTAAATGATACCATTCAATGCGACTGTTACCAATCCTAATGTTTAGCAGTAGATATGTCCTATGTGTATGTATAATCCTTTACAAGACGTAGCAAATGTACATTTATATTAGAACGACACGACTGAAGCATGTGACATATGCACATGGTAACCACTATAGTCTCAGATCATGTCCATAGCTTAAGGGGGTCCATTATTAATATTAGAGTAGCGTTCCTGTTCACTCGGCCCCTGAGCAATAACAATTTCCGATGTACATTTCAATTGTTAACGATATGATAAATATGTCAAATATGTCGCTTGGGAGAGACAGATGAAACACGCTTGTAATTTAATTTTTTCTAAAGTATTTCCCAGAAATTATTCAACAGTTGTATTCTGGCTCCTGAAGGTCCAATGGGACTATGCATAGTCAGTTTTGTCAATTCGAAATTATATATTATTAAGTTTGAACCATTTCACTTGATGTAATTGGACAAACAGATGTGACTTTTTACATTCAAAATGCATTGCGTAAGAACTTAAATCCGTAAACGTTAACCAATAAGAATAACTGCTCAGTCAAATGTTCTAATTCGTCATTTAACTAAAACTATGTTTTGTTTATTAAAAAAGCTCGAAATTTGAATATGCACCAAGATTGCCTATTTCCGGAGTTTAATGCAATGGTTGCACCTATTCTGTTATATGGATGCGAAGTATTGCTCCACGACTTCACCTCAGAACAACTAACCATAGAATTCCTGTAGAAACTGGACGTACCATTATTTGCTGAAATTGCTTCGATCGCTCTGAACCATGAACGCAAATTATTGATTGATAGTTTTGATTTTACGTGACCGAAACGTATTAAATTTTAAATGTCTATTGACAAATAATAACTCCCTGACAATATATTTGTATATATTTGTATGTGGTTGCACAATATGCTATAGGAAAGAATCTCTTTATAAGCTACTTGATATATTTAACTGAAAATAATGTTCATCATATTGCATGTATTTATAGTGTTACACAACGCCAACATGAAGTAACACTTTAATGACTACTCTGTCAGTATCTCTCCGATTTACAGTCCAATGTTTGCATAGCTACATCACAATTATATCTGTAAGTGTTGAAACACTGTGCAACTGTCTACAATCATGTGCACAAAACCCCACTGATCTGCTGACAAATATAAATAGGGTGGTTTCACGAAGAACAGGCAGATTTATAAACATATCCTACTGGACACCACCAAATCGTTTCGACAATGTTTTTATTGCAAAAACACAATCTGACATTCAGTTATTTTAACTACAAGATAATCTATTTGGAAATGACATGGAATTCCTGAAATAGAATCCATTTCAGTCAGATTATAAATGGATAACCCCCTGTGGACGACTGTTTTGGCAGAGATCACATTTTGAGTCGTTATTAATATCAATGAGATTCTGAAAACATGCACCACCTGTTATCTTCTCATTATGCTATCTCTAAAGATGGGATGTATTTCAAAGAAGTAAGGACATAAGGAAGATAATTTTCAAATGATTTGAGTAATGTATTGTACCCCTGACCCCGGACCTCTTGATCCGAAGCCGAACGCGCTAACCACTGCGCTATCCCGCCCCGATAGCAATTCGATCAAACACCGCGGTATGTTAATGTACTAAACACTGTCACCATGTGTCCAGTTAACCACGTTGTCATTGGCAACCCCTTCCGTTAACTGACGTCATAAATTACATGATCTCTGTAATATTGGCATCAGCAAACTGATGGGACATTCCCAAACGCAAGGCATAATTCTTGCCAGTCTCCATTACTGGTTGACTTAAGCCTTGCAGTTTTCCCCTTGCTTTGTTGTGCCAAGATAGTGGATCGTTGCATCTGAAATGCGTAGTGGGCCCAGATTTACAATCACAGAGATCTTAAGAAAATACTTTAAGGCCTCAAACAGCCAATAATGGAAACTGAGTTATGCCTTGCAGTGGGAAGTTGACTGAGGAAAAATACAGCACCATTCAGCATAATTTGGTCTATATATAACACACTTTATAATTGCATTATCACTTGAAAAAATGTCTGATACTCGACATCTCTCTATGAAGTGTTTTTTTCTGTTGCAAACTTGTTCATAAATGCATCCTATAACCTGGTACCTATAAACATTCTACTCTACATGTATGTGAATATACTCAGAGGCAAAATAAACTGACAAAATTATTTACTTAGTGACAATTAATGATTTTTCTTTCTTGATTTGAAGTTCACTGTAATGAAACACTTCTCCTAAACACAACCACGGACACTTTGCACACTTTGCTTGCTTCTTGAATGCATGAAAGGCGGTTTCTGAGAAAGGCATGCACATGATCTCCATGAAATGAACGATATCCCTTTCCGGATCAGTTTCACGTTTACTGATGTATTAACACTCTATAATAGGAAAACAAGTCATTTGTAGATTTCCCGTAATGGTGGGTGGATGGATAACATCTGGAGGGCGGACACCACTAATGATCATCGAGGGAAATGTGAATGGAGCAAGATACAGAGACGAAATTGTGAACGTTCACGTGTTACCGTATTTCAGACAAAATGACCCAGGTTTCGTTTTCCAACATGATAATGCCAGACCCGATGTTGCTAGGGTTGTACAGCATTTCCTAAACCAAAACAATGTCACCATGTTGCCTTGGCCTGCAAGGTCCCCATATTTATCGCCGATCGAGCATGTGTAGGATGAGATGGAAAGACGATTACGACGTTTACACCAACAACGTTACAGGAACTGAAATCCCAAAATACTTTCTGAGACATTTGATTGGCTCCACGAGACGCAGATGTCAAGCATGCATTGTTCCTGATGGTGGACATGCACGATATTGAACGTGTAATTTCATTCTGAACTCCTATCATTTGTAAGTGCTTTTTCTTCAATATCAAACTGACAAGTCTCCCTTCTATATGAATCCTTTGAACATGTGTTCATTGTCGATCACAGAAACTGTTGCCTCTTAGTATATTAACATTTGACTAATACTATCTATTCATATTGTGTCTATCACTGCTTACTCTCAATTACAGCTACTGTGAGTGTTAGATAGTATGACCTATGTGTCTCTGCATTTAGGAAGTCATCAAAGAAACCATTTATTTTCAATAACTGCCCACTGTTCAGTTAGATTCATAATTAGAAATTGATAACATTACAGAATACGATCCTCCTTAAATATAAAGGCATTAAAAAAGTAAAGAAAATTAGGTTTGTAATATTTGAGAATCTACCATGCCCTCTCTCAAGCAGAGATTTGGAGATGAAACGCGTCTGGCTTTCATTCTTATTTGACAGGGTAATTAGTGTCTAAAACGACAGAAGAAGTTCGAATGATTAATGATTGTGATTAAACTGAAGACAACGAATCAATGTGTATGAAATAGAACTGTACATCTGTTGAGTTGCCACGTGAAACCATCCTTCTATTGTCCTCCAGGCTTGTTCTCATGAGGACGTATCGCCATTGATACATCGTTTCTTGAATTGCCGAGAGATGCATACAGTAACTGGATATGAATGACGTCAATGTGTGGATGAATCTCGTTGCCGAGTATTCATTACATAATTAAATGATGCCTCAAAAAGTCGTATTGCATGGTGTGTTCAAATGTCACAAAACCTCTACATTAGCTCCACTGAACATTATAACTATTTACATATGTATAATGTGTTATTGTTTAGCAATGGTAAGCATACATGTACTGTGTACTGTTTTCTACCATAGTTATCTCATATCAGAGAGCAATACTGACCAAAACAAAGTCCTTCTGGTGCTTCAAATTTCAAGTCAATTCAATTCAATGTTTTTACAGTATTAAGGCCAAAGGGCCAAGTACACAAATCAACAAAATAATAATTATTGTGATTGAATTGAAGGTGTTTCAATTTCTTTTCATGACGTTGACTGATCTTTTTATACACTGCAAAAAGTAACTCACCCGATGTTTTTTTCCATGGAATTGATTTCAAAGACGCATTATTGAGAACTAAACCACCTACGTCTATGAAAGAAACGGAAACAGAAGGACGAAGTACAAGGTAATCAACCATTCGTCAAATGAGACCATTGCACCTTCACTCCAAAAACGTTTTCAGTACGGCACCGATCATGAGCAGGATGCTTGTGCGACAACAGTTGGAGTGGCAGGAATGGTTGATTACCTTGTCAAAATGTTGTATCTGTGACTTTAATTGTATCTGTGACTTTAATGTGTCCAAACCAATGGCTTTTCCTACAGTACTACCTGTAACTTTGGATTTCTCACGTTCGTCAAAGCATTGTTGGGACCTCTGCTTCAGGGTATGTTGCTGAACACCGTTCGAAACACCCTTGACACTGTGTAGGGATTCATTACCATTGATGCAAACATAGTTTTCTTGTTTATTAAAATCAACCTTTGGTCCAGAACAGTATAAATGTGTGGATCCTTGTATCTTGGCACATTGTTCTCCAATTTATATATCTGGATTTCTGCATTTCATCCAATGTGGCAAGCTTTATGAATTTCTCTAAGCAGAGTTTTTTCGTTATCAAAGCCTCTCTCATGTCCTTGACTCTCATACTAACAAGACGAATCACTTCTTGCAACTCTTTGATAGCTGTCCCCGTGTAAGCATCCTGGTTATTGTCTATTGCATACTGAGTTTTTTCTATGATATTTTGCAAAAGATCTTGTTCATCTTTTCTTCTCTTTCGTATTTCTGCAGCTGTTGGTGATGGTTCACAGCCGAAGAGATCAACATCTCCTTCATTTTCAGTTATGCAGCTATTTATCTTGTTTCCATCAAAGCAGAGTTTCATTGGCTTTTTGTTATCACCACCATAAACTTCCGCTACCATATTGAGTGAGTCTTGCAGAATCCCAGGTGCAATGTCAGAAGAAAGGAGTTTACTACTTGCTGCTTCTAAGGTTTTGATGTCAGGAACTACAAAATTTAAAGCAAAATCCTCAGCGGTTAGTAACATGTCACGTGATTCAGTCCCGTCAGAGCTTTGACTTTTTGTTCCTCCCATGATACGAATATATTTCCCATGGAACAACTTATATCCTGTTAACCAGAACATTTTGATTTGGTCACCATAACGCATTTGCCGAATATCCTCAATGCTGATGAATCTCACAACATCCATGAACAACAAGAAAGCAATATTTGTCAATGTAAATTTCTTAAGTGCCACAAGTTCATTGAATTTGACATACAGTTCAGATAAGCCATGATTGTTTAGTTCTGACAAAACATCTGGTAACATTGAACTGATTCGAGAGGCGTTATCGTTAGTCGTTACATCTTCATGTTCTATGCAAAGTTTGTCCTTCTTTGTAGGAGGCTCATGACTTTCATGATCATGTGTATCGACTATTGTCAGTGTCTCGGGAGTATCCGACACAATTACTTCCCTTTCATCCCTTAACAGTTCTGATGGTATATATTTATAGTCTTTCTTCACATGTTTTAACAACCCTGTCACCTCACAAAGTTTCAATTTCCTAATAATGATCCTGGACGTTGCATGATCGACTTTCATATGCTCAATGATTTCACAAAAACGTTGGTATTCGTTAGGACAGTAGTCACAAGCGTATGGGAACATTGTAGAAGGTTTTCTGAAACGGAAAAAATGGAAAAACCTTTTAAAAATATAATATTCTTGGATGTAAATCGTTCACTACTGAAAATGTAAAATGTTCACTAGCGCACAAATCGTTCAAGTGTAATACGTTCACCACGACATTGATACCACGTGTCTTTGATGACTTATATCTCAAAAACTATTTGTTAGATTCCAATGACATTTTAAACATGGTTCAAATACATATTTCTAGTCACAATGTTGTATTTGTTATCTCAAAATGTTTGTTTTTGTAATAATGATTTACAATTGTTTGTGACATCTTGCAATTTTGTGATAGGGGTTATGTTGTAAAATTGACGTTGTCTGCCTAATATATAATTTTGAGAGGTTTTAAAAAGATATTTGTTATCCCCAAAGTTTATATTTTTACAGCCTTGATTATTGACACTCGAAAGTTAGTAAAAGTGTGTTTATGAGAAAAAATGTAACGCTGAATGGTCAAAAGAAACCCACCTGTAGCGTAGTGATTCGTTCACTTCCGAGTGTGTAACACCCGCCAGGCGTACGCGTTCCTACGGTGTGAGGTTAGGGTACAATCACCTTTACAACGTCACGGGCGTAACGAAAAGATTTCCAAATCTTCTCTCTCCACCTTTGACTTCATGACTCGCCTTTTCTGTGCTAAGATTTTAGCGTATCGCATGCTAATAGGTTTGGCCAATCAGAAGACAGTTTACCAAATTAACTTCCGATGTCAACAACGAAGGCGTTTGCAGTGATACTTTACCGCATAGGACTACGAAGACAGATTTTGAATAAAAAATAGTTTCAAGCAGTTAGTTCACAGTCTCAAATATTGTGCTATAATCCCCATCATAACGAAATTGTCCGAGGAGACCACACATTCAATGCTTTACGCTTGAATATAATAGACTTGATCTATGTTTAGACTGGAAATTACCTTTTCTAATTCGTTTAATTTCTCCGCTCATATTTTGGTCGCAAACTGTAGCATACTTTTAACCCCCAGGTGTAACCCAAGGGGGTTATTATTGTGGCGCAGCTCGTCTGTCCGTCTGTCCATCCCTATAAGGGTACCTGTTCTGAAATTAACTCCTCCAACATTTTTTTACCAATCTTCCTGACACTTTACACATGCTTTGGATATAAATCGGCGATACGCATGTGATTTTGTGGGACCGATTGGATTGCTATTTTAAGAGTAATTGCCCTTGACTTACAGCGCTCAGCTTTCCGATTTCAGACTGACAGTATCATGTTTGTATCATGGTATGTCGATTAACTATTCTCAAATATTTAACACTGATCTACAAACCGAATTCGAAATACTAGCTGTATTTCGTTATAAAAAAATGTGGCCATTGTAATTTGATTTCTTGTTTGATAAACTGTGCGTAACTCTTACTTACTCTTATAAATGTTCCAATTTTCAATAAGCAAGAACAATTTAAACTAGGATTTCCTATACTCAGGGCAATACTTAGGTCTTCAAGACTTCTACTTGACCTTGAGTCCAATCTTTGACTTGAATGCTCTTTCATTTATCAGTTTATCAATTAATCATGTATCTGTATTCAGTAGTTTTAGAACAAGCAGTCAAGCACATATCACCTATTATGTGACGATTTCAGTATGCTCATCATTCTCATGACAAAACGGTTAATCTATTCATAATAAGGTGTAAAATCTATATTGTGTTTCAATTTTCACCTTAGTAGATGTAATCATAATTAAGATTACATACAGTACGTTATGTTCTTTTGAATATTTAAGAAAATACTACAAAATGCTTATTGCCGGACCCCTAGACGCCTTTTGCGATGTTTGAAGGTTAACTATCAACCTTTTGATAAAGGGGTTCAACATAAAAGTTGTTGTTCATGAACATGTGTATACATAGGTGTCAATAAATGTTCATTAATGTAATTAGTTAGGCAGTTGTGTTCCTTTGAACTTTGATGGAAATGGCGATTTTCGAAAAAGGACAATCTTCTACGACTAGATACATGTTTCCAATTTATTGTCCCCAATAAATGATATTTCAACTGCAAAATGAGCTATTAAAAATTTTTTTTTAATTTTTTTTTTTATTTTCCATATTTTGATATACAGGCAAGCTTTTTACACGACAAAACAAAGGTGCATACACATACATACATAAATCCAAATTTGGCTGATAAAATTCAGCAAGATTATTTTCCAAATAGTAAGTGCAGTGTAGACCAGTATTGGAAAAACATTTCTTCTGTTCCTGTTGACAGATAGACATATCTAGACATATCGTAATAACGTACAATTTCTTTTTTAATGTATTCCAACTTAGGTTTAAAACAATTTACGCTACACCTATATATATATTGTTTGACTAGAAGAATGATTGCATTTACAGGATTATTGTTCTTTCCTTTCATTCCTAAAATAATTATTTTATTTGTAAGTTCCAATTTCAGTTGTACTGAATTTAACCATGATTCTATGTCCTTCCATAATTTGAGGATAGGCTCACATTCCCATAGCATATGGTTGATAGTTTCTGATTCCGTTTCGCAGAACGGGCATAGCGCTGAAGATATATACCCAATTTTATATAGAAATTGTCTTGTTGGTAGGATATTGTGAATAATTCTGTATTGCAACCATTAAACATAATGATATCTTCTGTGGTTTCCGATCAAAAATCTCCAAAGAAAATACCCTTCGAACACTTTTGGGATTATGTCCAAATTGTGCCGAAAATATCAACTTTTATATGATGATGATATGCTATGGAATTGTTAAGTTGGTTATGATAAAGAGATTGCCATAAATAACATTTTCATAACTTTATGAAAGACAGAGTTATGTCACTTTGAACAAGGAGCCGAAAAAGGACCATCTTCAAGGACAGATAATATTTCGGGCTTGAGCATTGTTGAGCAGTTATTCAGCTTTAAAATAAGCTATAACACACACCTGTATGTCTTGCTGTGATTTTTAAAGACGTGTACCCTCACAACTGCGAAAGTTTAAAAAATATTATTTTTTTTGAAATAGCAAACAATCTATTCTTACCCAAGCGGGCACAGATATGCCGGGTATTAAAGTTTTCATAATGGTCATGGGAATTACAGTTTTTCTAAATATAACTTGCGTTTTGATTGGTTGACGGAACTACTTTGCTCTCATTCATGGATTCCTTAGCTATCCTGTAGAAGCTAAATCACATAATTGAACAATTTTGAGCATACCTAATTGAAGTCGCACGTCAGTAAAATATATTAAATATAAAATCATGTTCAACCTAAGTTTCCGAGACCATAATTACAGTACTAAACTTGCAAGGCGAAGCAGCATGCAAGAGTCACCGGCTGCACTGCCGTGACGTCATTGCTTTGTGACGTCATTAACCATGACGTCATTTGGTGACGTAATTACATTCCTATCTTGCATTCCAACAGTGCGATTGTTAGTTCACGTTTTCACTATTTTACTCTCATTCTGCGACATAGTTTACAATATAAACGAGTTGTTTACTATGTCAGTAAACCGTTTTGGCAATAAAATTCAACAGTTAGAATAGTTCTGAAAAAATAGACACAGGTGGACACTATTTAGATATGCGCATCCTGAAGGTGTGAAAGAGTTTATGAATGGCGTATGACTACAATTTGTATTTTACAGTCTTATCAAAGATCGTGAATTTGGGTCTTATTTTTCGATTTTTAAGCATTAAAATGATCTTGGGTAAGAAAAAGAATAACCAACTCGGTGCTCGGAATTACGAAGTATCTGTCCCTCGTGAATTATTATGTCAAACTCCTCGCTGAAGCTCGGAGTTTATCACAATAATTAACTCGGGACAGATAATCCGTAATTCCTCGCAACTCATTGATTATTCTTATATTATTACGACCGAAAATTTTGACTTCAACGGGAGGTAACTCACGAAAGAAGTCGAAAATAAAAAAAGTGGCTCGACACAAATCCAGTTTTTGTCACAAGCTACAAACAAAACAAAAAAATAATGAAAATTGGTCTAGCGGAAATCCTTCGGAATAATATGAAGAAGAAGAAGAAGAAGAAGAAGAAGAAGAAGAGAGAAAAAACATGATAATAACAATAGGTCTTCCAGGCGTAGTCTTGAAGACCTAATTAATTATTTCTTCTTTGCACGGAGATTAAACGAGCGATTTTCATTGGAGATGTTAACACTTAAATATTCTCATTCAATGCGAATCGAATCTTTTAACTTTGAGTATTTCTCATTTGCATATGAACTACATATGTCTCTGTTATACATTCAACAGTCAACTAATAACGCTTCCTGGCTCGCATTTGGTCTCTTTCTTAATTAGCATGTTTATGATAATATATGTTCATGAATTTAAATACTAAACAACGAGTATTGCAATATACAAGAAGAAACGTTTACCCAACGTATGTTTCTAAAAAGAACAATTTTAAAATAATCGCTTCTGCAGTACCGAATGTAAATGGTCATTTCATTGGCTGTCTGTAAGCAGCAGGTAACTCGTGACCACAATAGATGTCGATGCTTTGCACTGTATTCTACACCGTTCAGGGTAAGTACAAAATGGGTAGAATTCATTTCGGTACGTATTCACCTTGTCGTTGGAAGATGGTGTCCAATGAGGTCGAACATTATCATCCATTAAAGGTACATCCATTGTGTTTTTGGGGGTCAAATATGACAAACGTTGTAAATGGTCTTATTTTATCGAGAAGTACCAACTGTTACCGAAAACAACCATTTTAATGATACTGGACTTAGTATATTGACGATATGAAGATAAAAGTAGTGATTTCTGATCGAAAACCGGACAATGCACCGCGTGTGGCGCGCGCCACAGAGTCATACGTATTTTTTTAATCTTATTTACACCAGACAAAATAACAAAATTGGGTTAATAATGTTCAATAGGTCATATAACTACTGTGCATGTAAATAGGACGTTCACTTTCGGTTTCTACACATGCATAATGATGTTTCTCGATTTTAATTGGAAAATAGTAAATATGATATGTTTGGCGATTGGGGATGAATATGCAAGATAAGTGAATTTATTTGTATTGTAAACATCACATATGGTGTGTTGGAACGTATTAAAGGCAAATACAATTTTATGAAACACAATGGATGCACCTTTAAGAATGGCATATTTGCATGTGTTATTGTGTTATTATTTACCGACTATTCCCAGCTATCTAACTGGTCGTCTCTAATTACATGTATTATGTCACCATACAGTTCAAGTGCAGAATTATAAAGGTTGCTTATTCACGCTAGCATAGCTCAATCTTGCAACCAGATTATATTATCTGTCCGTCAGTAGAGTTGGTTGTCTTTGCCTGTTTGCTGTTATATGGTCCACATTGCTTGGGAATACATTTACACGTTCTTTCTCAGTTCTATCAAGATTTTCGATGCATGGACGTAAAATAAGACAGACAAGTCCTCTGGATAGTGAGAATGGGAAATGACGAGTTTTTTTTATCTAGGAGAACAAACATGTTTTTCCATATGGAAATGCAAGCAAAATATCATGACATTTAGGTTGGGTCTCGGTTAGTCAACTGAGCGAAACGATTTTGTTCTTGACAAAATGTCTGCCAAGAATAAGAAATACAGCAACATGAAATTAAATGTGGTGATAAATGCAAACGATAAATAATTTATAAATCATGCTTCTCGATTACTCCTTGATGAAATATAAATTGGTTTCCTCACACAGGATAGGTGTAAGAAACCATTATAAGCCTAACTAATTATTCAGAATATTTCAAAATTAAATAGAATATATCCAATGTGTTAGAGATAACATCACCTGAAGGTGCCGGATGTAGCACGTCGAAATCTCACTTATATTGATAAGAGCTCGAGTACCTTTCCTGTCCTACTTTACACACACTCAAACTGCAATCTCGGTCCTCAATAGCTGCAGGTCAACAGGGCATACCAATTTTAAATGACTGAGATGGAGTTTGGTGCAGTACCTCACACGGTGTACACAAACATTTCTAGTTCTAGTTCGAAATGTCCAACATGATACTTAAAAAACTTGCTTATTCAGATGAACTCGATTATATCAATGACATCGTTCGACATTAATAACAACGTTATGAGTGAAATTTAAAACTAAAAAATTCATGATAGAACAAGACGTCGAGTTCTCATGTTTGTCTTCGAATTATCTGTTTGGGTTAAGTCTGTTTGTGGTTTATTTTGATCAATGATGAAAGTATTTATTGTCATACACATTGGGAACAAAATGTTATAAACGAATTGGTAAATATGTCTAAATTTTAGTCTTATTCGTATTTCATAACAGGAATAGCGAAACATAAATTATCAGAATTAGTACACTGTCGTCCAAAGGAAAAGCCTTTCATTTATCTTATCCGATATCGTTAAAACTATAATGAAATGTTTAGAATTATTATAGCATTACGAAGTTGCACCATTTCTGCATAACATATTTAAATTTAAGAACTTGTCCTGCCAAACAAGAATGCGATTGTTGAAATAAGACAAGTGAAATTGTTCAGTTTTCGATCAGTGCTTGATCAGAATAACATTTGAAACCAATTTTCATACAACCACGAGCAACAATAAAGGCAACAATTCGCATTAAAGTGATAATGACACTGCATATGTACGTGGTTACGGTGCGCAGGTGAATCAACTGTAAATAGCGGTCTTCATTGGACGTGGTTTTCATGAATGTTATTGACTCAAATCACAGTTTGTCCGAGATTTCAATGGACTTTCATATTAATTATTGTTTCAGCATAACGTTGAGACCACCATTAATCATATTTCAGAAATTATTTCATCTTTCATTTTAAGGAAAATCAAGTAGGCGTTTCTTTTGGCCGACAGTGTACATACGATGTTCTTATGATCTTATGTAAAGAAATGGGTGTGTTGATACTTATGATCTCTGAGGCAGAACCCAACAACATTAAAAATATGTTAGTTTGACGTATGAAGAACTGTACAATGGTAGCTGCCTTATTGTTATCTGGGGAATGACTTCGATACACATGAATCCATTAAATCCTGGTTCCCATCCACAGTGATGTAAACAACTCGCGTAAATACAGGCAGGATGCCTTCAAGCGAACCGAATCAGTCCCCTAACAAACAGGCATTAATGAGACATTAGCAGACATGCCCCTGAGGAAGGAATTGTTTCTGCTAGCCAGGTTTTCAGTTAGGCATTATGAATTGGAGTAGTACTTTACTTTGGTAAATTAGACAACAGGCCAATTTTCAAAACGTAGTCTCAAAGTTCAATGAGGTTGCACATGCATGTACATGTTTTCATAGGGTACTTGTATTCTAGATAAAGCCTCATTGTTACAGTCACACCCCGTTTACTCCGACCATGTCTATCTTGAAACCCGAACATCCGCAGAACTTTCAAAGGAAATAAATACTTTGTTAACAAATTGTTGTCCCTTAGCCTCTTCTATCTTTCCACAACACATGACGTATATATATATATATATATATATATATATATATATATATATATATATATATATATATATATTTGTGTGTAATTGAAAAATACCTTTTCAAAAAGTTGATAAACGTGTTATGACTATTGTCGAGTATATTACTTGATATTACTGAAATAGAATGTATTTGTATTGGAATCGATCTGAGTTTTTTTTAAATTTGACAAATATTAATATTCATGTGATAAATATTACAAAGTCTTGCGAATGAGGCTTTTTTGTAATTACACATTACACTCTTTAACCATGAAACTGCTTTTGACTTAAATTAAATTGCAGAGTTGGGTTTATTGGTCAAATACTTTTCCACAATATGAAGAGGCCAAGCATGATGGGTTGAAAGTTTATTTTGAATATTCCAACTGTAATTTTACTGTAAACATTTAATAATAAATTCGAGCTTTCTATTTTGATTACGTTGCACTTGAGTGACATGACACTAAATAAATGTCATGCTGAAGGTTTCATTGAAAACTACTCCCAGTGTTGCTGTCATTCATTCTGTCATTCTTTGATCTTTGTCATTGTCGGACATTGATGGATACATGAAATAATAACTTTCGTTTCAAATCGCAAAACATCCAATTAATTGTTCTATTAACTATTAAAGAAGTAAAGTAAGAGCTTACATCATGAACTTTATTAGTTTTTCCTTTTCCGAAGTTTGAGCCATTATGTGTTGCTATTTTCAGGGAACTGTAGTCGAAGAGGCTTTTTAACATCACTTAAGGATGTTCGCTCCTCAAATTTATAGTATTAAACTTTTTTTCTAACTTATATTTTTTAAAAGTTCAAAGTATATAATTGGAAAATCAGCATTAAAAAATAGGGGGTAGTGTGGGTTTTTTCGAGATATGACGACTGTAAGATAGTGGGTTGAAGTACAACTTTAACATGGGAGTCTATGGGAAAATGAGAAAAAAAACTGCTAAAAACTTTAAAATACTGCATTTCTAGTATTAAACTTTTTTTCCTTTATTGATATGTTACAAAGTTCATATTACCCTACCGAAATCGATGAAAAAATATATATGGTAGTGTGGGTTTTTTTAAGCTTTGACACAAAATGTACCTGAAAACCCCCTTTTTTAGTCAAATTTAGACCATTATGCTGTTTAAGCACTTTTTAGAGGTTCTAAAGTCACATTTTCTTTATTTCATTTGTTTTAAAAAGTATGTAGATGATGTAGAATATCATAAAGTAAATAAAGATAAGAAAAAAACGAGTCAGGTGGTATTTGTTACATTCAATCTTTCACAGTATTAGAGGGTAAAATTAAGCAATGTTTAAAACAGAAGCTAATTTCAAGTAATATGTGTTCTGAATTTCGAATTCTAATGGCCAGGCCTCGGGACTTCTCTTTCTATATTCTGGTCCATTTACTCCTTGAGACTGATGTGTTCTGTCTGCCACTCATGGTCTTTATATATAGATACATGCATGTATGTGACCGTCTGACGGACAACGTGGTGAATGGTTCTACTGTTGGGGACTGGCTTCCAGCAAATGGATCACAGGACATAAGCTATGTCGATGGTTCAGTCGGAGATCTTTACCATTGATTTCCTTGTGCATGGAAGAGACTGTTCTCCTTAAGGGCATCTAGGCTAATTGCCATGTCAACTAGGAATTAATTTGATTTGACACAACGTGACGTGTGCATAATGCATTTGTAGTTAGGATACTTAAATATAGATGAAGAAGATGAGATCTGTTAATAGCACCAATTTCTAAAGTTAAACTTGATTGGGTACAGATACAGTTTATATAGAAGTGATACAGATTTATTTCAGATGTCAATAGATCCTCTATTCAAAATCGAAATATATTTAATCAACTTCCAGTCATTATCCACCTTACTTGTGAGTCCTTATGTTGACTTGATTCGGAAATACATATATTTTGTTGTTTAAGTATATGTAATATTCTTGTACGCCTTTTTCACATCCATCGTTTAAATATGGTAAATCATCTGTATTAAGTCACATAGTCCATATGTGAAAGCCATGTTTTTCAGAGGAATAAATAATATAAGTTTTGCAGGCTTTGCAATTAATTGGATTTGTCCTTGTCGTTTCTCTCAAAGCAGTTATCAGAGCCTTTCATTTATGTACTTTTTCACTTGTAGCAGTATTTTGCAGAGTCAATGTATACTTGTGCTTATATTGCTCTTCAATAATCTCTCGCTCGACTTCAAAATGATTTATTTCCCTCTTCCAACGGTATTTCTCTCTTCTAATTCCAAATACATTTAGTCCACTTCAAATCAAAGTCCACAGTACATTTTGGTTTGTGTTTACTATTAATGTACTTGTTTCTTAACTCTGCTCTTACTGTAGGAAAATAGATACATAATAATTAAATTATAAATAACAATCTATCTATGTGTTATATGCACAATGATTTTTTTTATTATGATTAATTATGATTTATAATTGAAGACATTTATTGATTAGGACATTTGTAACTTTCATTTCAGGTCAAGGCAATGCATGGTTCAAAATGAAACCACAGCGTCAGCCTTAACCATGAACAAAATGATCATTTTGTTTTTATGATTGATATTGATGTAGAAAGAGGTGCAATATGGACGGAGATTAATTATAGTTGTTGAAATACTGCCATATCGTAATATATTTGTTGAATTTTTAGAATGTCCTTTGACACAGGTCAAAAAGTGGTGGAATCCATTTCCCGGATCCTTCCGGATTCTCCCAAATAAATGGCGGGTCTAAAAGAATTCGGAAGGATCCGTCAATCGAATTCCATCACTTGTTGTCCTCTGTAAAAATGGTTGGGTTCGTTTCTTGTTTCGTAACTCATTGAGACATCCACTAACTTGACTGCCATGTCCATTATTGATATCACATAATACCTCGAAGCTGTTCATAGATGTATGATAATGACACATCTTTAGGTTTACCCAGTAACTTAGAAGTAACCGTTACCAAATACGGACACATACAATGTACGATCGCGTATATAAATAATACACTTGTATCATAGAACAGACAAGTGTGCATATTTTTGCAACGCTTCAGATTTGAACGAGTGATGTGATTAGATGTTTCTATTTATGTCATGTATCCGTCGATACCATGTTAGGAGAGCTTTCAAAGAAATCAATTATAATTATACATCAGAAGACAGGTAATTAATAGTATAGTAGATCATGCAATACACTCATAAAGTACATTACGTAATTTCACAAACAGGCTGACTTACGATTACATTTAACACATAAAAAGAATGTTTTATTTGTAACCCTTCTTATCTTTATTTATATACAAGATGCTGCCATGCCATGAAACCACTTTCTAAAAGCTGATGGCCAAAAAAGGGGCATGTGAATCGTCATTAAATTATGAAGTTCTCCTTAAAGTCACAGCAGTTAAAATCAAATCATTTCCTGAGCTAATTTGTTTCAGTATAGAAGAGATGGATACTCCGCTGGAATGTCCCAAATTCTTATGTGGAGTTCCTTATTTAAAATTTCCAATGTAGAAACACAGGAGTTTTCTTCAATTGAATTAAAAAAATTAGGTCTTTACACATCTTATGCGAAAAGTCACGTCAGTTCGGCTTAAGGTGTGTGGAGTACACTTGATGAAACAAGCATGTTCGGGAAATACAAAATACAAGGGAAGATAAATGCTCATTCACTGTCATTTGGATGTTGTTTCTTTGCATTATATGCAGATACTAAATCTGACTAAATGCAAACAGTGGATCAAATTGTCTTCCTCAGGTGTAAATGAATTGATAATTTTTTAAAGTTGATAATCTTATTCCAATTTCCTTAATCATGGCTGCTGTAAGTGATAGATTTTCAGTTTGCAAATATCACTATTGTAGGTCATGCACATCTAACATCAATTCATTAATATGGTTCAGGTCTTCAATTTGAATCTGTTATTGCTTGATTTTTTTCTCTTCAAACAGCTGATGATGAGAGCATAGTTGAAAACATCGAAAAGACCTAGAGATCTAAACTGAGAAAATAATTTTGTCAAAAAGGAGGACATGTGAAATCAGGTATTAAAGTACAAGTGTTAACTTTGAGCGAGGCAATCAGAAAGTGACTATTCCTAAACAACATTAACTTGATGTTGAATCAATATTTTCCATCATTTGTGATCGAAAGCTGTCCTCTAAGTTACATTTTGAAGGTGCGCTGTGGAGCAAATATGTCGTGTGGTATTAGATGATGTCTGTTACTATCAGTCAGAAACATTTGAAATTGATCTCAACATAAATGACAGACTTGAAGACTAAAACAATTCAAGTTGTTGTTGTTAAGTTAGGGTTTAACGTTTGCTTCCACCAGTGATGATTTCACCGACGGGGAGTTATACTTCAGCTGAAAATAATAGATATAAAGAGAATCGTTAATCTGAAGTACATATAGCAAGTGTTTTTTGAGAACGATAGCACTTGCGATTTGTGTCAACTTGTCCTTGACTGTGTCGGTCTTGAAGGGTGACCTTCATCTGTTATTGTTGGGTTAGATTATTGTTTGGTTAGAGTTTTACGTCAGCTTCCAACGGTGGTGATTTCGCCGACGGGGAGTTATACCTACTTAAGCTGAAAGCACAAAAAATACAGAGAAAAATTGGTAATGTAAGTAAAACTCCCTAAAAAAAGGTGGTGAGATATTTAATAATTTAAAGGTCAATATAGATAGCAAGAACATTTTGAAATAATTTCAGAGAGATAAGATAGCCATTCGGTGTTGGGATGTACTTTATTATTTTTTTACATGCTTTTTTATATATAACGTAAGTGATGGACAGTGGTTTTGTTTAATCAGATTTTTGTTTGTGAGTAATCATCAATGTGTGGGGTTTCTCTGTAAGACATGGGCTGGGTGGTGGCACATATATCTGCTTCCTTCTGTAGGTACATGTAGTCCAAACAAATCTTTCGGTGCGAGTTCATTGGTCGAATCCACTAGTTTCTTGTGCAGTTTCCGTCGAGACATTGTTTCGAATTAACAAGTTCGCGCTATTCACATGAGTCCATGGTGTTTGGATCCACTGGTTAAGTGTAGTACATATACTTTAGCTTGGTACATCTTTTGGCGAGAAGTAAAATATGATTTATGACTTGATTCCGTGAGAATACTGCAAACATTACAATGAATTTAGAAAGTGTCGAGTTGGTTGTCATCCACATGTCATGTCAGACTTAAGGTCACTTAACAGATCATACATTTTTATAATGACTATAATGATCTTGGTAAGTCATTGATAATGCAATACAGCAACAAGGGGCGTGACTTTGAAACTGGAACTAAGATTACATCTGTTGATACAAGTGACAGGAAATAATGACCGAGCTTATGCTGTTGAATAATCAGTTTCTGACTGAAACACTGAGAGTTGTATCTGTAGTAGATGGTTTAGTACAAGCTCCCTCTTTGCGATATCATTTTCTCAATGCACACGGGTTCCTCGGGGTGTGGTCGAGAATAAGAACGTAGCATTGTCTACATGTATATAATGGCAACATAAAACATAATCCCAAACTCGCGTAGAGTCACGCACCCGAGGTGTAAGGTATAAGTGTGCATTAATAAGAAAATCATGTTAAGTAAACACTTGAAAACACATACATTAGAACGCTATTTCTGGCGGTATTTTCAAACAGATTTTGGTGAAAATCCAAAGACAGTTAATTGACAGCTCTTTTGGAAAAGATGAATAATCAATTTGTATTCATTGTGGATGGAAATATCCTAGAAACAGCATGAAAGCATTATTTGCGTTATTGATTATATTGTAAGCAGTTTGCATTCATCAAGGTTTCAGATTATCATTATTGCAATAGCTTCCGAGAGGTCGATCAATCTTGTTCTGATCAATAGAGACTCTCACTCAAGTGTCTTCTGATATATAATAATAACACAGTTCATACAATACGCAATATTTTATTTTAGAGGGTAAGGCTCTATTTGTTATCCTAAATCATTCTTTATTTTTTTTCATGAAAATGTAAATCTCTGAACACAGGACATCCATTTTTTCAGGGCAGTGATGTCATAGCACTGTGACGTTTCCATGTTTATTACGCCATTGCATTGTACAGCATTGTGAGTCATGATCACAAGTGACATATATAAACAAAAATTAATTTCGGATGATGGAATAGACAAAGTCATAGGTCAGGATAATGGGCACGTAATTCACTATTTCCACTCAATAAATTCAAACATGATACCTGTTTAATAGCAATGAATCTACGTTTCCATGTATACCTCCTTCAGACCGGACACAATTTACAAATAAGGCATTGATCCACTAAATAAAGGTACTTGAAACGTTGACAAGTCAAACCAGATCTGAATCTCTGATGTACAAGACCCTTTTTTATGCCCCCGAATCGGAGATTCCGGGGGTATATTGTTTTTCACCTGTCCGTCTGTCTGTCTGTCTGTGTGTTTGTCCACACAAACTTTAACCTTGGCCATAACTTTGGATTGCTAAGAGCTAGGGCTTTCATACTTAGCATGTGCATACCTTGTGATGAGACCTTTCACATGAGGACATCATATTTGACCTTGTGACCTTGACCTTACCATAATGAACATTTTCAAAAAAAAATTAACCTTGGCCATAACTTTTGATTGCTGAGAGCTATGGATTTCATACTTGGCATGTGTTTACCTCGTGATGAGACCTTCAGGAGAGCTCATCATATATGACCTTGTGACCTTGACCTTTACCTTGCCACAGTGGACATCTTCAGTAAACTTTAACCTTGGCCATAACACTACAGAAATAACTTTGTTTCCAGAAACCTGGAAACCAACATGAAACTGGGTAATTCGAGTTTCCACTTGGTTTCCGTTCACTGAAACTAAGTAACTTGGTTTCCAACTAGAATCCATTTTGGATTCATTGATTTGTTGATTTCCATACACGGAAACCAACAAGAAAATATGAACGATGGTATCCACTTGGTTTCCAGTTCTGGAATTTATAGTTGATTGTTTCATTATTTTGATACCAACATGAAACTTCAACGTTAGAAATGACTTGGTTTCCTGAAACCTGGAAACCAACATGAAACTGGGTAATTTGAGTATTCACTTGGTTTCCGTTTACTGAAACTAAGTAACTTGGTTTCCAACAAGAATCCATTTGGGATTCTTTGATTTGTCGTATTTCCATACTACATTTCTTATTTTGATATTAGATGTTAGAGAGGGTTTAGTTTCAATGCGTTTATAAAGTTGAATGTCTGGTATCCACTTGGTATCCGTTCACTGAAACTGAGTAACTTGGTTTTCTAATTGAATCATTATAGATTCATGTCTTCACATATCCATAAATGGAAACCAACAAGAAACCAAGTCATAGTAATACCAGTGATATTCATGTCAGGAATATAACGTTTATAATTTTACACTCAAATAACTTAGAATTGGGGAGTATCACATATATGGTTGAATTTCACGAGGATATTGATTAAAAATGAAATAAAGAAAAAACTCATTTAAGGTCTTTATATTTTCCTTTATTCATCTTACAGACAAATGGTCACTGTCCAACAATGATAACATGGGAAGATAATTGCAATTTGAAGAAATATTAAGTTCATAAAGGAAAGAAAACACTGTATTCCCAGTGTACAGCATTCCTCTTGTCTGGATCTTGTCCAACGACTCACGTACTTGTCACATTGCTGACAAAACACTCGATCTGATACCTGCAAGACACAGATTCTGGTTACAAAATATTACAATCAAATTTAATATACCATAGCAGTAATAACTATACTACATTGGAAAATTTATTTCCAATCTTTCAGAAGCAACCGACTATATTACGAACATCCACTTAAGCTAATACAATATCACACAAACGAGCTTAATATAATCTGACACATTAAAATTAATGAATATATTAACAAAGAACTGTGAAATGTGACAGATGAGAGATTCACATACATAACGATCTCATTGACTAATAATATGAATATGAGTCTAAAATTAAAACATTGTCTTTGGTTATACAAGTACATAAACGGTGGAACAATTACATTCACTGGTAATAAATATAATTATTTTTTAAATTGATTGCCATCACTTGGCTAAGTATAGATATTACAACTATCAACTGTAGTTTGAATACAATGAATATATAATAATTTTTATTTTCGGCCCTTTTTCCTCGGCCCTTATGACTATTTACTTCGGGCCTTCTGACTTTTTCACTCGGCCCTTTTGACTTTTGTTATCGGCCTTTTCATCCTTCGGCCCATTTGACCAGTTCCCCCATGTAGTTACACCGGAAACAGTTATCCATGGATTTGATTAAAGATGGATTGATGTTTTGAATTTACTTTTCATGTTAACAAGAGACTACATATATTCCAGAAAACTAGCAAACATTCTACCCACTTTAACAGGGCTGATACCCAAACTATAATCCAGCTATATTCTGATTTAAACAGTATTTATTTCCAGATGGTACATGGAAAGGGGGATTGATAAACAGGGTTACCCCTATATTAATATCTCTCTGCAGCTATATTCTACATAAATCTAATGCATTTTCGCAACGTAGATATCATAGCTTGATGTCATTCTGGTCATCATGCCATAATCTATATATTTAAAAAAAATTATACCACATTTGTGTCTTTGAAAAGGTTGTATCCAGATCAAAAAGAAATAAAATGACCCAAAAAAAGTATTTATTTATGCATCAGGTTATTTCTTTAGCCAATAATTTTACAATTTGCACTGTTACCTCATGATTACAGAGAGAATGTCTTATCAAATATTTCATGAAAAGAGTAAATAAATATATGATTAATGTTGCTTAGTTTGCAAATATATATATTGCAAAAATTAGAGGAAATTATTTGTTTTATTTTAATTTAATGTCATGCCAATAAAAGATAATAATTTTTCAGGCAAGTTTAGATCTATATCAACATATTTTAAGGGAATCATTTGAAGAACTTGAATCGTATACTTACATGATTGAATTCTCAATAATCACAATTAAACGATACCGAATGTGGATTAGGTAATGTTTCAAAATCACAGCAGTTATTTTTGGAGTTAGTTGGTCTGTCATTACACTGAGTTCACCCAATCTACGAGTTATCAGTGTCAAGTCATTTGTCTATCGGCTTCCACTTGAGACCATTGTTGTAACATGCAGACTCTTATTGTTAAAATTAAACAACTGTATAAACAATACCACTTACTTACCGCCATCGTGTGTTGACATGCGAAACCGGAAGCAATCACTCGGTAATCCCCGGACACGCGAAGTCATTAAATTTATAAAAGCAGTGACCTTGTAACTCAAAGTGGTCCTTGTCATAACTTTATTTAAAATCACATAGAAACTAGTCTCAATAAAGAGATTGTAGTTTGTCTATCAAAAAGGTTAGGTAATTGTGTCTGTACCCACAATGCCCCTCCTTTACCCACAATGCCCTTCCCGCCGCCATTTTGTTGAGAAGTTGTTTTGAAAGCGAAACGCGAAAAGTTTGGACTGTTTTTACTTTAACACGGTGTGGTTTTAAAAAAACCATGCACATGTATCTGTCCTACGAGCGTATGAATCGAGAAAATCGCATCAATAATTCCACTATTAGAAGCCGAAGTGGAAGGTCTGAAGGTTCGGGTGCGAGAACTTGAAGAAGAAAACAGTCGTCGATCACAAGCGTGTAAAGTTAGACGTGCCACAACAATGCCAGGTAGGCCTACAGTTTTATTCTCTTTTTCTCATGTTTAATATTTATGTTACTTAGCCAACAAAATATGTGTTATGGAATGGAAATGATTTCAGTAGACACAATGACGTTAGAAAATTTTCGAAAACTGACAAATAATGCTGACAAGGGAGATAACTAGGATATTTTTAGTCATATCCTTGAAATTCTCCTAAATACCACAAGTACATCGCCTGACTTAGTTGCCCAAAATGTTTTGCTAAATGATAAGCGTTTATTATTTTTGACATTACTAAATTTGCTTTTAACATTAATATGCATTAGCTATACTTTTATCAAATTCCCAGTTTCTATTATTATCTGTAGCCAGCTGAAAATGGTATGCCAGGTGACATGCTATCTTGTTAAATAATGTCAAGTGCGAATCAAAATGACTGATGGAAAACACATGATGCTTGAAAAGAGATATATTATATTATATATGTTATATTAAGATTATGTTATCAAATATATTTTTCTACCAGAAACAGTGAATGTGTGATGTATGCTTTCTATTTATAGCGTGCTGTTAGAGGAGCTGTGGAACAACTGGAGAAGGCCACTGATATTAACTCCCTGGTTTTTACCTACAACAGGTATGTGTTGAGCACATTGAATGATCAGTAGTTTGATTACTTTTGGTTGAATATTAGACATAACAAATTATGTGATTCCGATTTCCTAAATTTAAGAACTAGGGTAGTGAGGTAGGAATTTATTTGTTTTTAAAATATTTTTCCTTGTTTTAGTCTGTCCTCCAAAATCAAATGTAAGCTTGGTATTCTGTTAATATACAACAATCAGTAAATCGGTGTGATTTTTATAGTACATATAACAGTCTGCTGTTACAAAAGTATAATAAACTGTCTGCTGACACTAGAAATAAAATAACAGGATAACATTCTAAAACTATTTACGCTTTAATGAACAAATTAATCTCCATGTGTTCAATACAATAATGAACAATTATGCAGCAGAAACAAAAACCTTGGATTATGTTTTATATCAGTGATAAATCTGAAATCTATCTTAAGAAATGGTAACTGTAATGCAGATTACTAAAAACCAAAAGGCTAAAATTTATAACAATAATAATTCTTAAATGCAGGAATTCAATAGTCATCAGAGAGAACTGATCTGGCATCTGACACTTTTCATTTCTGTGACATTGACGTGATCGTCGGACCGAAATTGGCTTCAAAATCAATGAAAATGTTCATGACAAATTACAAACCTACCTTATATGCATAGTTTAATCATTTGTCAACAATTCATATCATTATATTCATCATAGCTGTTTTTGTTTTGCCGATTGAAACTCTCAAACATGACTAGTATTGACTACCTCCACTTTGAGCTTATTGGGAGCGCCATTTTGTATCCCACAATGCAATGCGAAGAGGTATTTCAAAACTGGAATTTCAAATTAATGCGAATCAAGCACTTACAAAAGATCGTTAAAATATTGTTTTCTCCCAAATTTTACTTAAAAATAAAATAATATCTCCATTGTCTTTATAAATAGACACAACAAAATAGCAATAAACCTCAAAAAGGTCATTTACAAATTAAAATGTGTTTTCCAGTTACCATTTCCAGTTTTGAAATACCTCAACTTGTAATCAAAATGGCGTCTCGGATTACAAACTGTCGTAAAGAATACTAGGCTTGTTATCAGAGACAGTTTAAAAAGATACGTTATTGTATTCATATGTCAGAAAATAAATTTGATTTATTATGGTGAGTAAAATAGTTAGACTTGGCAGAAATATTTGGGGTCGGTCGGGAAATCGGAACCACAAGATATTACTTTAGGCTATATAGAAAAATCTTAAAAACGTTAAACAGAACAGTATTTGTGACTAAAGGAAACATCACAAGAGGGTCATTATAATTTGTAAATATAAAACTTGCCAGTTTTGAGACCAGTTGTTTGGGCAAGAAAATATAATATAATGGAACCTATTCCCTTTTCTGTATCAAATGATTTTGGATATATAGTTGTTCTAGCAGAAAATTATGTAACATACATATTAGAATAGCAAGTTAGAAATAAAATCATGCAATTGGATAGCAATGTAAGGTGTAAAATGTTGAATCTCATTGTAAGCATCCATAACTTTTCAACTAGACAACTTCTTAAATGACTCGCAAATAATTTTTATAAAAATGGAATTTCATAAAAATCACAGATCCGTAAAATATTTCTTCAAATATGTGGTGGATTCAAAACATTAACTTCACTCTTGCAATCTGTCATAAGTGTGTTCTTTGTATTGACATTTAGCAAAACCCCTGATATTCATCAGGGGAGATAGATGGATAGAGCATGAAGATTCAAATGTTTTTACTTCACATGATTGTATTTCTCTTTTCAGAGGCTTTTTAGCGGGTCTGGACCAACAAGAGAGGCGACCTAAGAAACTGAGGGGAAAGGCAGAAGCAGAAGACAGAGTGAATGCCAAGAACAACAAAAGAATCAAGACTAATATAATGCTTTAAGTGTTAAAAATGTATGCAATATACCCAAACTGATTCATATCATGCATAATGTTCAATATGGTATCAAAATATTGCAAAGTGTAATAACTAAATGGGAATTTAATATTCATTGAGAAATACATGATAAACAAGCCAATAGGAAGGTTGAAATGGTTCACTATTACAGTAGTTGAACAGCAATATTTTGCTTTGCTTTCTGATAAGGAGAGATGCTGGGTTAGCAAATTTGAAAATAATTGTGATTTTATTAATGTTCTTCATATTTAGTGTTTAGTCATCTTAGAGATTTTGCACTGACACTGCTCAATTTTGTTGTTTTTTAACTTCTTATGAAAAACTATTAAAAATGTTTTATTTAGTATTTTACATCAAACAATGCAAATTGCTGATGAGCTACAGAGCTAATCACTCTATTTCTTAAATTACTTTGTCATCCTTAAAGAGATCATTTGGGCAATCATATTGCTTTGTTAATTATACTTTAATTGAATCAATTAATTAATTAATTAATTATACTTTGCTCAAATCATAGAAACTATTTGTCCAAATATAACATGGTTATATTTGGGATAACACTACCTGAATAGTATAGATTCTTGTACTTTTTCGGGCCGAGTCCCATATGGGATTCGAACCCACGCCCTCAGAGTAAGGCAACTATCGCCAGCATTGACTGTACCAACAGCTTACCACACGACCATTTCGCCTCGAGTCAATGCTGGCGATAGTTGCCTTACTCTGAGGGCGTGTGTTCGAATCACATATGGGACTCGGCCCGAAAAAGTACAAGAATCTGTACTATTGCAGGTAGTGTTATCCTAAATATAACCATGTTATATTTTCCTCACTATCTAAATGGCAAGTATTTCTATTTGTCCAAAGAAATTAGGCATGTAAAACAGAATGTGTAAATTTTCAGAATGATTGATATCTTTCAGGACTATTTATATATCAGGCACTTCAAATCAATTTTGTTTTCAAGAAAATAAACAGAAATAGTACTAGTTTTAAATTTGCTTGTTTTATCCAATGTATTGAGTTATAAACTGTCCTCAACTTTCCTCAAAGGCTGCTTTAATTACCATCTCTACCAATTGTTGATGCTTTAGGCATAATATATTTTTATTTAAGCATTTTGAAAGATGGTGTTGTTTTTTATTTTACCTATTTATCTACAAATAAACTATTGATGAATGTTTTTTATGTATTCTGTTATGTTTTAATAATGTATTTTGGGAAGTAGGAAACTAACAATAAACTACACGGAAACCAGGTTGAAACTAACAATAAACTAAATGAAAACCAAGTTGAAAGAAGTAGCGTATTGTTAGTTTCAACTTCGTTTCCATGTAGTTTTTTAGTTTCAACTAGGTTTCCGTGTAGTTTATTGTTAGTTTCAACCTGGTTTTCGTTTTCCAAAACTAGGAAACGACACGGAAACCAAGTTGAAACTAAGAATAAACTACACAGAAACTTAGTTGAAACCAAGTTAGCTAGGTTTCTGTACACGGAAACCAGGTTGAAACTAACAAAACACTACAAGGAAACCAGGTTGAAACTAAGAATAAACTACATGAATACCTTGTTGAAACTAAGAAACTACACGGAAACCAAGTTGAAACTAACAATACACTACACGGAAACCAGGTTGAAACCTACAATAAACTTAAACATACTGAAACCAAATGGAAACCTACAGTAAACTAACAAATTACTGAAACCAAGTTGAAACTTACAATAAACCTTCAATAAACAGACCACAATAAATTAATATCAAGGAAACCAACTGGATCCAGGATGGAGGTGTGTGGAAAGAACGGTGATGGATACCATCCGGATCTGGGGCAAAACTGAGTTTCAGTTTTCATGGAAACCAAGTTGAAACTATCAAACACGGAAACCAAGTTGAAACCTACAGTAAACTTGAATACGGAAACCAGGTTGAAACCTACAATAAACTCAGATCACGGAAACCAACTGGATCCGAGATGGAGGTGTGTGTAAAGAACGGTGATGGATACCATCCGGATCTGGGGCAAAATCGAGTTTCAGTTTTCACGGAAACCAAGTTGAAACCATAAGAAACCGTCTGGATACCAACTGGAAATGTTGGTTTCCATGACGTATCTTGTTAGTTTCAGTGATCCGGAAACCAAGTCATTTCTGTAGTGTAACTTTAGATTGCTCAGAGCTACGGCTGTCAGACTTGGCATGTGCATACCTGGTGATGAGACCTTCCAGATGAGGTCATCATATTTGACCTTGTGACCATGACCTTGCCGAAATGGACAATATTTTAGAAAACTTTAACCATGGCCATAACTTTGGATTGCTCAGAGCTAGGGCTTCTATTCTTGGCATGTGCATACCTGGTGATGAGACCTTCCAGATGAGGTCATCATATTTGACCTTGTGACCTTGACCTTGCAGAAATGGACACTATTTAGAAAACGTTAACCATGGCCATAACTTTGGATTGCTCAGAGCTAGGGCTTCCATTCTTGGCATGTGCATAACTCATGATGATACCTTCGGATGAGGTCATCATATTTGACCTTGTGACCTTGACCTTGCCACAGTGGACATCTTCAGAAAACTTTAACCTTGGCCATAACTTTGGATTGCTCAGAGCTACGGATTTCATACTTGGCATGAGCATACCTTGTGATGAGACCTTTCAGATGAGGTCATCATATTTGACCTTGTGACCTTGACCTTTCCGCAGTGGACAATATTCAGAAAACTTTAACCTTTGCCACAACTTTGCTACATCCGGGGGCATCCGTGTTTAACAAACACATCTTGTTTGCTTTTGCTCTTTAAATAAAAAAGTAGAGCCTGTTGCCCATGGCGAGTCATTCATGTTCTAATCACAATGAAAATATCGTCAGACTTCCAGTGGAAGGAAGTGTATCTTTATATCTGTATCTGTATATTTATATTTTATTATTCTTTGTTTGTGGTACATGCACATTACAATTAACAGGTGAAATGAGTACAACACCTTTCAACAGACTTGAATTCTAAGCAATCCAACCCTCCGTTTTGTGTTACAATTTTTTAGGGTTTTCAGTTAAAGAAAGAACAAAGGTAAAGATAGAAGGGTGTGTTTTAATTAGTGAGATATTGACTATCCTATCGATTGGAGGTTAAACTTTGAGTTATCCTGTTTATAGGTGTCTTTTTATGTCACTAGAAATCTTTTCAGTCAAATTGTCTGATTCAATTCTCAGCATAATGATACAATTGTTAGACCATTAAGAAAGGCCTAGAATATAAAAAAAGACTGCAAACATAACCTTGTTCTTATATTTGAAAGAAGTATGTATAAATAAGTGTAACCCTTATTCGTTATACATAAGATTATACAAGTTTGTTTGAGTTGTCGTTGCTTTCCTTAAAGGTCTCATGAGGTAGTGCAAGTTTGATTGGCGTCATCGTCCTTCCATGCATCTCTACACCAATCGATTTAACCTAATTTGGACTTTCATTTAAGCTCTGTCTCAAAGTAGAAGCTTGATCAGAAAGTGGGAGGGTAATTCCATATTTCTCACCTGTACCCAACACATTTGTTGTCAATGGAGTTGTCTTTTATACCGAGGTTGGGTTCCTTTCCCTTCATTAGCTGCACTGCTAGATGAAATGCATTCAATATGCACAGAAAAGTTCGGAATAGATTTGGATTAACAGTCTCGAAATTATGACAGATTTATTTGAACAAATTGAGAGTCAAGGATCCCCTTTGATGTTAACACACACGCGTTGTGACTCGGTCACTTTCATACGTAAATGCAAATTAGATCGGTTGATGTGTCTGATCCTGTGTTGATCATATGTAAAACTATAAATCCAGTCCTTGATATGAATACATACATGTACGTAGCAAAATATTTCCAATAACTGTGTAGGTTGTCAAAGGAAGAAATGTTTCAACAGTCTACTGACAGTTTAATCTATTCTATGAATAGCTGATATCACCATGAATACCTTCTTTGTCTCACAAGACCTGATATCGAAATGTTGATAATCTGATCACAGCTTATTTCCTTTACAGTTAAGCTATGGATTATTTATGAATAATTTATCAATATCTCAGACAATTGCTTCCAAACTCGCAGCGTGTGGCTCAATACTGCCGAAGCGGCGTTAAACAATTACTCACTCATTAACTAACGTGTGTATATTAGTTCTGTAAGACATAAACTACCTGGCAAAAGAAAGTTATCACCTCAGTTAGTTTTGATTAATGCAATATTTAAAAGAAATCAAATGCATTTGACTGTGACAAGATACAATAATACTTATCTGCAGAAGTTTGGATGAAGTAATTGGTGACTGTGCTTAATGAAGACGGGTACGGGTAAGAATGAAATTTCCACCAACATGATCCCTACCATGCTCAGGCACATTTATAAATTTTCACATAGAATATGTCGTATATGTCAAAAGACAATTGGGTTTCATCACAAATAATTTTTGAAGAAGTTTTAAATTTTAAATTTCATTTTCTTTTTTAAATTAAAAAGACATGTAGAAGTATTCTTTCGTTGCTGCCTAAACACCTGAATTTTTCAGTTTTAGATTATCATTTCGAAAACTTGAGATATTTGCAATTGAAAATCATACATATGATAAAATCATCTGAAGTGATAAGTTTCTTTTGCCGATGAGTTTATATCTATATTAATTAAAAACAATTAAAATATTAATTCAGAAGAGCAATATTGCAAGATATAATATAAGAATCCCCGCAAAGGTTATTATCAAGATATACTAACAGTGTCAGTATTGTTTTCATCAACAATCATTTTTAATTAAGAAGTGGAAACATACCCAGCCTGGAGTTTATGTTATTGTAAATATACTCTCTTTTGCATGTCCGTTGAGTTTCATCAGCGTTCTTCAACGTGACCAATTTGATAGATTTCCCTCTTGGAAGTGAAACCGATTTCAGATTATCCTGACTAACCTTGTCAGATTTGATTTTGACTGACCAAACAGTCACTCTTGGTAATCTGAGATAGATATTTAATTGTCCCTTACCTTAATGACACGTCATGAGACCACGGTAACTGTAATTTAAACATCAATCTGATTCTACACATAGACGTTCGGTCTACGTAGAGACTATAGACATTCTATAGCTACTGGGACACGCGTGAAAGTTTGGTAAAGCTAATCATGCTTTTTTTCCTGGTGTAAAGGTGTAGTACATGTATCATGTAAGTGTCAAGATGTGTGGTCAAACAGTGGACATGGGTATAGTTGAGTAGAGAACTAACGACATGTTATGTAAATATGATGTTTGAAAGTTTAAGCCGTTCAGCAATTTATAAATGATCAACCTGTTTTGTCCGTGACCTTAATCTCCAACTTCAATAAACCCACAAGTTCAACATCATCCACCGACAAAACGGATTGACGAAGTTAGACAAATCCAGCCATTAAATATTTGTACTGACGTGGGTGAAAACATTCACATTAAGATACTCAGGCCACAAGTGTTAGGTGCCTTAACTGAAAATCGATCCTGGGTCTTTGGAATGAGAGGCAAACATACTAACCACAACATCACTGTGCTCCAAACGTAGTTTTGATGTAGCTAGAAACAAAATGTATGCGTTTACATTGAATTTAGAAGTGGCATACATAAGAACGGAAATATTTTCTGGATAACAACTTCTCCAATGTGAAACTACACGACTTGTATATACTCATGACTCCTTAATCAGGTAGAATCACATTAAAGGTACATCCACTGTGTTGTTTGGGGTCACATATTCCAAACTTTATAAATGGTGTTACTTTATCGAGAAGTACCGATTGTTACCAAGAATCACCATTTTGATGATAGTCGACTTAGTATATTGGCGATATGAAGGTAAAAGTAGTGATTTCTGGTCGAAAACCGGATATGGGATCGCGATTGACGCGCGCCAATGAGTCAAACGTTATTTTGGAATCTTATTTATAACAGACAAAATAATAAATTTGGGTTGATAATGTTTAATAGGTCATATAACTACTGTGCATGTAAATGGGACGCACAGTTTCTGTTTCTGCACATGCACAATGATGTTACTCGATTTTATAATAATTATGATATATTTGTTGATTGAGGATTAATATGCAAGCTGAGTTAATGTATTTGCACTGTAAACAGCACATGTGGCGAGTCGGAAAGTATTAAAGCCTAATAAAATGTTATGAATCACAATGGATGCACATTTAAGTAGAGACACAGTGGTACTGATTGTCTCTTGACAACTCTCATCTTCTCTGACTGTTCAATAGTAAATTGACTGGAGTTCCTGATGAGTTAATCAACAAATTGCAAAAGACACAGAACATGGCTGCCACATGAAGCAAATCAATTCATCATGTATCTGCTCTTCTATCTCCCAAATGAATGCAGTACATAAGAAATATGCTTTTAATAAATCAGTATCAACACATTAATACTTGAATTGTATGTCCCGATTTTGAGAAAAAGTCCTGACCTAATAAGACAAAATCCTTGGAATATGTGGATAACTTAATTATTTTAATCATTATTTTATTAATCAGCACACGTGGTTTTTCTGGTCTTTCGGCACTTTTAATAGTTAAAATGATTTTTTAAATATTCAATGGCTCTTAAAAGGGGCAGTAGCACGTTTTTTCGCTCAAATAAGTCAATGAAATGTATTTGAAAAATAATTTCACCAATCGTAAAACACCTTTCTCTCTTAGGAAAATCAAGTTAAAAATGAGTGTACATGGCTCAGTAAAGCCATGGGAATCGTTTTTGTCATTCGAAATAATAAAATGTGTTCACAATAAAATGGCCGCCATGCAATTTTTACTTTACACGCAACACTGGTATTACTACTACGGATAATTGGTTTGTGTAATAAGATATTTTACCCTCTAAAGTAAATTTAAATGGCACAAACTATCATTATAAATAGGAAATTTGAAAAAATAATTTTTGCAAAAACCGTGCTACTGCCCCTTTAAGATTAAACAAATTCATTATTGATAACAGAATATTCATGAGTGAATTCAGTTTGCTTGTTATAGTTTATTAGTGGTATGTCACTGAACATTTCAAGTATAAAATCATCAACTTCTTAGTTGTACATGAATTGTATCAAGCATGGAAATATTCTAGATCTCTTGTCATATGTCGATATTTTCTATGACCTCTTTACAGAACAGTGACTGCAATTTAAATATTTTCCTACAATTGTTCAATAATAGAATAAAATGTATTTACACTAATTCGTATAGTCCACTTCTGAGGCCTCTACTATCTAACACAACTGAACTTGATTCTATCTTGATGCAAGCAGAAACCCGAATTTAGCAAACAATACGTTAAACACATGTGCATATGTCTCACGAATACTGAGATTCAACATTGACTGATGTTCATACACATGGTTCCATTCTACCTTGGAGCTCTTTCAGCTAACTTTCTGCACACATTACTGAACAAAGAGAGCAACTACAGTAAAATCCAGGATTGTATCACATGGTGACAAATCACACACACCAGACAAACTACCAGAAGTACGCATGAACTTATATACAGAAAGTTACAAATAATGGTCATTCTGGACATGTATTTGTAAATATTAACAAGTGATAGATCCCTAGCATCCCTATTCAATTGTTTAGTACATGAACAATTGAGTTTGTTAATTATTTAGCAACATCCCCACATCCATAAATGTCACTTGTTTAAATGGACATAAAACACCAGATATGCCATTCTCCTGACATTTAAAACAGATATTGCTTTTCTCTCTCTTATATACAGCTGCGTACCGAAAGTTTGTTCACCTACATGTGAATCGTGGTGCAAATATCATGTAAATTGACGTTCATTGTAACGTCAATAAAATTACATCACGTACAATGACAATGAAGCATCATATATCCATGAGTAAAACAATCAATGTCAAACGTATCCTGTGATCGTCACGTCCGTGGTGCATGTTTATGAAATTTGGCATACTGAAAAAGAAACAAGGGTCAAATTTGTAATTTTCGAATAAAAGTTAAAATGAGAACAATTTCATCACAAATGCATTCAATGAGTATTAGAGGAAATAGATGATGTATGTTTGACCCAGTTCATCACTACTGAATATTTCACAGAAGAAAATAAAAATAGAGCCATGGGCTCTGTAGCTCACCAGGCTTTATATACATTAACTAATTCAAAATGTCAACTTCTACATGAGAGGTATACCACAGAGGAAGCACTTTATAATAGAGAAGATGAAATAGGTCTTAAGCTCCTTACCCCTCTGATCTATCTTAGAGGCCAGAGAACTTGAGAAGAAGATGAAAATAGGTTTTTAAGGATGTGACCCACGTGACCCCATTTGGGGTCATGGGGTCACGAATCTACAATTTAGAATTCCCATTGGCCAAGGAGTCTGCATAAAACTTTTCAGCTCTCTAGACCTAATGGTACTTGAGAAGAAGATGAAAATAGGTTTTTAAGGATGTGACCCCTGTGACCCCATTTTGGGTCAATTGGTCACGAAATCTACAATTTAAAATCCCCAGTAGCCCAGGAGTCTGCACACAACATTTCAGCTTCCTGGACCAAATGGTTCCGGAGAAGAAGATGAAAATGCGAAAAGTTTACAGACGGACGGACGGACGGACGGATAGACGGACGGACGCCGGACACCATGCCATGCCATAAGCCCATCGGGCCTTTCAGGCCAGATGAGCTAAAAAATGTAGTTTTAAGGTTAAATTGACCCCATGTCATTCAACGAGCTGCCCAAATTGCAGCTGTTCACTATGAGATCTCAAATCAGATTATGTTATGGAACACTCAACTATCTTTCATAAAGCGAAAATGCTAAATGATCGGTATAGTTTTGCCAGTTCGTTTTGTGATATTACCAGTGATTCCATTGTATAGTAACAGCTACATGTAGGTCGTATCACTGCATATAGTTTGACAAGATATGTATATGAGAAGTACACGACTGAAGCATGTGACATGCATATCGTAATCTTTATAATCTCAGATCAAGTCCATATCTCAGGAGTATCAATTATTCACGATAGCTTCACGTTCCCGCTCACCAATTCACTTGTCCCCTGAGCATAACAATTACTTCCAGTGTAGGATTCCTATCATTTCAATTGTTAACCATATGTTAAGTACGTCTTTAGACTATCCAAGGGGGAGAGTCATAAGAAACCTGCTTGTAATTTAATTTCTCTGATAGTAGTTCTCAGGAAATACAATCAACAGTTTTATTTTAGTTCCTGAAGGTTAAACTGGAATGCATCGTATGTAATATCACTAAAGGTCTTTATATCATTAAGTGTGAACCATTTCAGTAGATATTAGTAGACAAAATGGTAACAGAAACCAGTTGTCAAATTGATTTTGATTTTAGTTTTGCCCTTAAACGCAGCTCATCAAGAACTACTAACATGTAAACACGGCACTCGTTCTTTACCTTTATATCGTCGCTATGCATATGATTTAATGGCTATTCAGAATTTTGAGGTTTAAATTAACGCGACTGTTATAAAAAGACATAAATTCTCAGTACAGTCAAACTATTTAAGCTGAAACAGGAATATGGTGATATTGTAAATCTAATTGTAATCAACATGTATCAACATGATACAATCCCGTTTAAAAGGATGTTACCAATGTGAATTATGAAGGATATCTGTCTTTCTTTGAAAAATACCATGTTTACTTCATTAAAAGTGAGGAAGAGAAATAAATATAGTATAGTAAATATAGACTTGTTCTACCTCACGAGATGGAATAACCAAGATATTTCTTCAGGATTAACATATATTCTATTTTTCACATCAATATGTTTGCGTTTTATGTTGAAATAGGCTGGTTTCATATTAAATCAACTGCATTGGCATGCTTTCAGCACGACGTAATAACATTGTCCTAATGACGACACGCGAGTGGCGATAAAGTTTATAACCACTCAGTAGAGTGACGATAAAAGTTATCATCACCGATAGAGGGTTTATGTTTCTGATAGGATAGACTTCCTTACACTAATTATATGATAAAGGTGGACATAAACGTTTGCTCTAGTTCAAATGACATCATGAAGGCAAAATATGTGCTTCTAACGCTCTATAATCAGACGTTTATCAGGTCATTATTAAAAGCGGTATGCAAAACAAAAGTAATTATAAACAGCATCATCAACACATTATCTAAGTATATTTTCTGTATACATTTGTTTGTCATTACATTTCTCATGCATGATCATATCTATGCAGTTATGTATATTTGTGCTACTCTATTCAATATGCTATCACCAATTCTGTTTTATCTGAAAAGTGTCATCAAAAAATCATTTCTGCGCATGTAGGTTATTATAAGCTCGTTTTGTGGAAGACGAAATAACTTACTGATTTAAAGGAACCCCAAGGGTGAAATACGTCTCCATATTCCATTTTGCTTTAAAGTGTAACTTATTGGTTGGAGGCACACACGCCTCAAACCTGTATACACAGTTGTAAATTCACCCTATATTACAGTTGGACTATTCAAAATACACTTTTTACCAATCGTGCTTGACCTCTTCACATTTTGGAAAAATTATATGATGAATTAACACAACTGTAGCAAATTTTTAACCACGTGACCATGTGGGTTATCCAAAATAATTTCCCCTTTTACTGCGAAAAGAGATTTTGTCTAAACATCTCAAATCTAAACGACCGTTGAGTTATTTTGAATTTGAACCTTAGTAAACATAAACTGTTTCCAATTCAGTGTATAATTTCGCACTACAGTTTCAAAAATGTCAAGAAACTTTACACGCAAACGTTAACCGCGAGACGAAAGTGTGTACTACTCAATAACATTAGCGGTCAATCAACACGCCAACCTTCCACTCAGTTATCAATTTTTTCAATGCCAATAAGACTTGCATATGTTTTGTACTCAATGTACTGATAATCTATACATATATATGTATATGTATAAACAAATATTGGATTGAACCATATTTATGTCCAAACTGAAAACGCCAAGCATAGGGATACCGGGCAATATTAACATTGGACTAAAATAGATCCATATGCCTCCCTTCCTAGATAAACATATATTTGCTTCATAATCAATCGAATTGATATATTTTAGATTAGCAAAGTTTTAACAAATGGTTGACTGCTTGTTTCGGGGAAAATAGGCCTACATATTCTTTTTGCTGGAATCTAGCAATGACAAAACTCTCAACAACGTTTTCATTAAATTCATAATATAGGCCTCCTTCAAAATATGTTAAAATAAATCGGGGAAGTTGCATATTCATTTTTATTTCAAGTAATAGTTTATGTACAAAATAATTTTATTTATGAATAAATAATGTATGTAAATTGTTAATACAGTATATAACTTTGTCACACAACTTAAACGATCAAGGTACAATTCTTATATTTGAGACATTTAGATTAAACAGCTGATTTGTTTATAAGTAATGAAAGCTGTTATCCCCAAAATGGCTACATACAGTCTCCATTTTGCTAGTATGTATATATGACACATATATTCATATATAAACAATTCTTCCAGCCTTAACAAGATGCCCCCAACTTTGCCTTTGATTAGGGAGAATGACTACTATACAGATACAACTTCCTTATTGTAGGAATGGACATTTCGGTGTATATTCCAACACACGTATTGTTATCAGGAAAATGAAATTGGACAGGATTACAAGATGTAAATATAAACGGAGAAGATGTTTGTACTATTGAAGTGGTTGGTGTGAGACAATTGATGTAGTTTACATGTATGAGAACAATTCATCACAAAAGATCAACAACTACATTTGAGTAAATTAGCAATTTGTAAATTGAGTAAAATTATTTTTAAGGGGCCATGATATATGGACATCTTGTGACTGGGAAAACAACGTATGTGCATAGTCTCAAAGTGTTGACAGGAACCCGATATTGATAAATAAAAAGAAGGTGGTTATAGGTGAAGAATGCGAACACAAAAACTTACAAACGTATACTTTTGGACGCCTCCAAATGGTTTCGACAGCTGTGATGTTAAATTGCAAACACACAATCTGAGATCCGAACTTCGAACTTCAAGTTGAAATATGTCAATGACATAAAAGCATTGTAAGTTTGTTGTTTTTTCACATGTGAAATTGCTGCAATTCCATTTCCATCAGATGGCATACACATGTAATTATGTATGACTAGCTAGACTAGCATGAAGTGATGGGAGAGATAACAGTTTAACAGTTAAAGTATGACATGAGGTATTCGAGCTGTTATCAATATACGTGAGATCCTGAAAACATGCACCTCTCTTCTCATCCTGCTATCTCTTACAATACGATGTATATTACACAATTAAGAGAACAAGTCTGAAGATTGTTTTCAAAGGATTTGAGTCTTGTAATAATTACATTTACATAGGCTTAAACCACCTAGTACCTGTCCGATGGGAGTAGAAATTGTGATAGCATTCTATCAACATGTATAAAGTACTGTTACTATGAGCCCAAGTGACCACGTTGTGGTGGGGATCCACATGTTGATGAATGAATTTAAACTTGCGCCAAGTAACAGCAAAACATACCTGATAGAACACTCTATAACCGCATCATCACTATCTGAACAGAAATGCATATAGCTCGGTGAAACCTATATACCTTCCTCTTGTATGCATGTAAATAGTAACATTTTGACTAATTATAAATGTATTTTATCATTATAGCATATTTTCATATATTGCTTCTATCATTGCGTACTTGCAATTACAGCTACTATGAGTGTCAGCCACTTTGACGTAGGTCCAATACGTTAGCTTTGATTTTCTGCATTCAAGAGGTCATAAAATAAATAACTTAATTTCCACAAAGGCAATTTTGAGTTATATTCAGAATTAGGAATTGATAACTTTACATGATATGAACATCATGGTTTGTAATTTCTCATGATGCAACTTTACTGTGTCTTGTTACAGCACAGATCTAGTGAAGCAACACGTCTGGCTGTTATTCTTTCAAAGCACATATTCCTAGTAATTAGTGTCTGAAATGAAATTCTAATGATTAATGGTGTGATTAAACTGAAGACAACGAATTCATGTGTATGAAATAGAACTGCACATATGCTGAGCAGTACACGTGAAACCATCCTTCTATTGCCCTCCAGACGCTTTCTCATTTGGCAACGTCTCTTCAGACGTATCCCCATCGATGCACCGTAATCAAAATATACACAATATGTATAGTGTCAATGTGTGGATGAATCGTTGCTGATTATTCATTACATAATTCAGTGAAGCCTAAAGACATTGTATTGCATGTTATGTTCCAATGTTATATCAGCTCTACAATGGCTCTACTTCACTAAATAATTATTTACGTATGTGTAACGAGCGATTGTTTGACAATGTGTATTATACTATGTATTTTAATGTAATTCATGGCTGGTGATAAAGCTCTTCGATTTAATCGTTTTTCTACCATATTTTTTTCGAACCAGAGGTGAGGTGAGGTGAGTTGGGGTTTTACGCCACTTTCAAGAGTATTTCAAAAAGTTAAAGCACCGAATGGTTCTTTTCATGGAATTGATTTCGAAGACACATTACTGATAACTAAACCACTGAAGGACTATGGAAGAAACTTGAACATAAGGACCAATTTTTTTCTTTGCTTGTGTGATGTTTATTAAAGGTGCATCCATTGTTTTTCATAAAATTTTATTTGGCTTTAATACGTTCCAACTCACCACATGTGCTGTTTACAGTACAAATAAATTCACTCAGCTTGTATATTTATCCCCAATCGCCATCATATCATAATGACTAGTTTCCAATTAAAATCGAGTAACATCATTATGCATGTGCAGAAACCGAAACTGCACATCCCTTTTACATGCACAGTAGTTATGTGACCTATTAAACATTATCAAATTTGTCATTTTGGCTGTTATAAATAAGATTCCAAAATAACGTTTGACTTATTGACGCGCGCCACACTCTATGCATTGTCCGGTTTTCGATTAGAAATCACTACTTTTACCTTCATATCGTCAATATGCTTAGTCTACAATCATCAAAATGGTAGTTTTTGGTAACAGTCGGTACTTCTCGATACAATAACACCATATGTAACGTTTGCAATATGTGACCCCCAACAACACAATGGATGTACCTTTAAACGTGAGGGCCTGGGCATAATGACTTGGTTGCTATTTGAACAAAATAACATATCCATCTGTGTATGATAAGAACAAGTTCTAAGAGGTGAGATGAGTTGGGATTTTACGCTGCTTTCACTTATTTCACTTATATCGCGGCGACTAGTATTATGGCAGGGAGACAGTCCGCAACGCTATGTGTGTGGCTATGTATTGCGGTAAAACCAGCGAGCGTCGGCTGGAACTAGCGAATCATGGGTGGCACTACAGTTCCGTTTAGCATCGCACCCAAACCTTACTCCGTGTTCTCTACTGCAACAAAGTGACCGTGCCCCTGGTGGGATTCGAACCCCGGACCTCTTGATCTGAAGCCGAACGCGCTATCCACTGCGTTATCCCGCCCCAAAGTTCTACAAATGTGCCATCAGAGAATAACATATCGAATAGACATTCATTCATTGCTCAATGGGGTTTAAATCATGGTACTTTGATGGCCATGGTATATGTGTAACACAATTGTTCTCCAGAATTTGGATAAAGGTGGATGATGGAGTCGAGAATTATTATTATGGCCTAGTTGCATGTGTTGTAATGTCATTATTTATCGGTTATTCCCAGCCAAGTGGGCGTTTCTTATTGCCTTTATTTTGTCACAATACAACTCAATATATGCTCTGGCATCGCTCAAGTTTGCAACCAGAATACCTCCATCAGCCATCAATACAGTCAGCCAGTAGAGTGGGTTGTCTTTAGGTTTTTTTTATGGTGCGTGGAAATCAATATACATTTTGATTCTTAGTTCCTTCAATACTTTCTAAGCATGGAAGTAAAAGACGTCAGACGAGTCTTCTGGAAAATGGAATTTAGTGGAAATGGGTAATGACGAATTTTTTTATCAGTGAGAATAAAACCTGTTTTTCCATAATGAAAAGCCAGCAAAATGTCACGACATTTAGGTTGCATCGTAGTTAGTTTAGTGAGAGTAACGAGTTTGTACCTGACAAAATGTCTACCTAGAAGAAAATAAAATGTGGTGATCAATGTGTCTATATCCAAACAACGAAAGGTAAAACAATATCTCATTCTTCTTGGCAATAATTGGTAGAATATCAATAAATTTTAGTACAAAAGTCTCATATAAATTGTTTACCAATCATCACAGTCATAGTAATGTGACCGCCAGGTTTGTACTCTTACAGTTGTCAGCTCAGTGCAAGAGGAGTCAGTGAAATATTAGTTCTGAAGGAAAAATTCTTACATAATCATTTACCTTGGTTTACAAGGAAATGTTAGCTGCTGGATGATTTTAAACTGTGATTTTATTTGTGTGATATGAAAGGTAAACATGTTTACTTTCACGTCATGTTTACTTACACTTAAAGGTTAATCTGTAATTTATATTTGACATCTGAGCCTCCTGCTACATGCTACACCACAAACTTTAAAGAACGCACAATAATCAATCTGTAGGATTAAATTCTTCACATGTGAGCGTCAACATATATTTCTACTTGCTCCAAGTAAGTACTAATGCAACAAAATTCAAAACGGGAATATGTTGATTGTTTCACTACAGTTTTAGCCTCCTAATCCGTCAATAGTAATAGTAATAGTAATAGTAATATACCAGTTATATAGCGCATATATCCATACACATTGCATGCTCAAAGCGCTGGTCGACATATTACCCCTGGTCAACGAGTACAGAACACTACCGTCTGTACAGAACAGTACAGAACACAACCGATCGCCTGTCAGGCGCTCAAGGTTCAAATTCAGACTACCATTGTATCATTCCAGGTACCCATTTAATGCTGGTTGGACAGAGGCACACTTCGAACTAAGTCACTTACCCAGGGTGAAACCACACGTCTTTCAACTCGTGTCTCAGTGTGGGGCAAGGAATGAACCTTCAAACTCTCGGTTTATCCAGCAATGAAGCGGGTAACCCACCCATGCGGCTGGCCGCGCCCATTGTTGCTGAATTTCACTCATAGCGGTCGACTGAGCTATGCACAGGATCACGTGCCACCACAAACAGTGTGTATATGTATGTTGTAACAATGGAGGAAACCAGTGTTATGGTAACTAGTGCAACTGTAAATATTTCCTAAATGTTAGAAAACTTTTTCCCGGTGAAATACTCTTGGAGAAGATAAGGCTAATAATGCGAAATAAGAATGCTGCCATTGTTTGGGGCTTGCTTTCTGCTTAAACAGAGCAGTTTCAATTAAAGCAAAGTGTTTTATTGTTGATTTTACCCATGTATAGTAGTTATTGACGTACTTTCATAATGGCATCTGTATATGGTTGTAACTTAACAGGAAGTCCAATTTGAACATTTTTGTGTGTCTGGAATGGGGGTATTCAACATCTGGTAGATAAATAACTTAGAAGCAGTTACAACAGTAAATCTATATCACTAAGGAACACATATATATAACAAGTCCTCATTATACATGCTTAAAATGCTTACTGATTAATGAAGTCTTATTTAATGTATAATAGCTATTTTAAATATATAAAAATAAAAAATAAAATCATATCAAGAAAATTAAAATCACAAAAGAGACTACCACCTCAGTTCAATTGAAACAATCAAGTGCAGATTGAACATGCCTTATTCTAAAATCGTTGTTCTCCCGACCTCACCCTGAATTGGCGAGACATCTGCATGTTCACAATCAATTAATGAATACAATTGCCATTGCAACTTGACATGTTAAATGTAATATATATTTCGTAGTGGACTATGCTTTTGCACTTTAAGGATTCTACATTTCCCAACTTTTGATTGATCATGGGTGCGACGGATTACCCAAACACCATGGTTTCACAGGACAAAAAGTGTTGGAATCCATTTTCCGGATCCTTCCGGATTCTCCCAATTATTGGCGGATCCGAGAGAATCCAGAAAGCGGATTCCACCGTTTTTTTCCCTGTATTTGAGAACAGTTCCACAACAATGTGAAGATTGTGTGGTTTCAGTTTTGCTCATATTGGATAGGTGTTAGAAACGTTTGAAACGATGTTATAAGCCCGTCAAGTGGTAATGAGATTTAATGTAATTTATTTCCTACCTTTTGAATTATCCAATTTCTGTAAATAACATCACCTGAAAATGACGGCTTGTGTATTTTATCAAACTGTTATCTCTCCAATCACTAATCGAAGTCAATAGGGCTTACCAGTCATATGACTGAATTAAAATTTGATGCAGTAAAATCATATTTTGTACAAACAACTTAGGATATTGTCACGACATTGAACTATATCAAAGCATTTCCACAGATATAAACTAGAAGAACTAAATCATAAGAATTCAATGTTAGCTTGTGTGTTAACGAAGAACATATAAACAGATGTCAAAGGTATGTCCACCATGATACGTTCAAACACTTGCTTGAATACGAATATACCTTTGACATCATTCAATATCATTAAAAAGGTTTGTGAGTGAATTTGAACTAAACTTTGCAGATTTCTTGGTCCCACCTTTCATCTTTCTAAAACTGTTTAAATATGTCAGATAGTACAAGTACATGCGTAGGTGTAGCTATCGCTTTGCATCAGGCATTATATGACACAGTAAATTGCAGGAATTACTTTTAGTTTTGACGTTGTTGCTGTCTCCCGTGCATAGTTTTACCAATTACCAACATATCAATCTAAAAGTCCTTTCCATCTAAACCTTTTTGGGAACATTACTCCACAGAATGTTGATATTGCATGCATGGGTTGGTAAGGTTTACATCAACATTACAGAGGCAATCTATTAAGGCAACGTTTTAAGGTTTTTATTAACATTATTATTTATTGTTTCACACATTGGCACAGCTAATGGGGTTAACGAATTGGTAAACACGCTAAAGATTAACCCTCTTGGGAAATTAAGAAAACACAGTAGAATACATAATTAAAGCCAGATGAATCTCCTTTCCATAAAATGCACAATTATCAAAATCGGTTCACTTTTGGCCGAGCTACATTGATTGAAACTCGAGAAAAGACAATTTTTTCACAAATACGCCAAAAGCCTGCCTCACAAAATCACCGCTTTCGAGCGGAGAAATTAAGAATATTTCAGTTGAAAACGTGCTGTCGATGAAAAACAATACCATTTCGTAATCGCTAAGCAATTCGATTTCGTATCCGACGCTTCAAATGAATCATGTTGTGTCATGAAGAATCAAATCGCTGGTAGAAGGTAAGGATCAATAAGGATCAACTTTAATAAGACATTAGGCAGACATGCCTTCAAGGATACAAAAGCAGTGTCTGCTGCTAGCCAGGTTTTAAGTTAGATATTACAATATGCTATAGCAGTTGCACCACACATGTATGTACACGTTTTCATTGTGTACTTATGTTCTAGATAAATTTAGTTTCGTAGTTACAGTCACATCACCCCGTATAGCGGACCCCGTTCATCTGGAAAACTCACTATCCACACACTTTTGAAGTGAAACAAATATTTTATTAACAAATTGTACAATTTTAGCCACACCGAAGTATTTTAAATCGGCTTTATGTATTGCTATAACTGTGAACTGTGTCATTGAAAAAGACCATTTCAGAAAGTCGATAAACTCACAAGCAAATTAAAAAACGAACCTCCTTAACAATAGAAATGATTTTACTTGTTTTCTTACAGATCTGACGTATGTGGTATTAGCTATTTACATTGCTTTCTACATTTGATAAAGTATTGTTTAAATTACTAAAGCTATTAATATGTCTCAGTTATGTCGACAAGCAAGGTGTCTGTTCACTGCTCATAAATGATTTGAAAAGGTGAACTGGTATAAATGTCGGACCATACGAACTAACTTGACTTGAAATGTTGAATTGTTTAACGCCTGTAAACAAACACATTAAGGTATATAGTTCTTATTGATACAAGTTTTGCAATACAAGGGTATTTCTGGATTAGAAGTACATGAAACAACTGTTTAGAACCTAAGCTTCGCCCATAACTACTTTATGTTTAAAAAATTATAAATATTGAAGTTTGTATTTATTTTTCAATTATAGATTCTGAAAATAATTTAGTAAGCGATTATTAAATGAAATCGTATGTACTGCCTACTTACTTACTAGATAGTACCTGGCAAAACAGGAATACCCAATAAAATGTTAAGAATGTTATCCATTTGTAAAAATCAATATTAACATTTCCAGAATAAAAAGACATATTTATCAGTTTTGAAACATTTACTTTCAGTTTTCAGATCGTATTTTGTAATCTTTTAATTAACAGCGAGATAGGAGAGTGAAATAGATAGGTCATCTCTGTTTAATGTTTTATGACGCTCTACAGCAGTGATGCGTCACAAAACGGAATTGCCCTCGTGTATGGGCTTGTATGAAGTCATGGTTCATTGATGGACTGTCGATGATCCACAGTGTGGAATAAATTGGAGCTTTCTATCTTGATTACACTGCATCAGAGTAATTGGACACTAAAATGTATAATGGTGCAGGTCATGTTCTCCGTGATGCTGTTATGGCTCTTTTGCCAATACAAATATTGACATACACCTTTCATTCTTTGATCTTTGTCATTTTTGGACAGTGATGTATAAATAAAAGCATAACTATCGATTCAAATCACAAAACATCCGTTTAACTATTCTGCTGTTGTGTCCAACATTTTGTTATTAACGTAGTTATGTAAGAGCGTAATTCGATCCAATGTTGTAATTAATTTATTAGTTTTTCCTTTCAAATGTTTTAAGCATCATGTGTCGCTATTTTCAGGGAATGTTTGAGTGTACATTTTGGGTATCAAAATGTTCACAGTAATACAGCCAAGCATTACCAGAGTAAATGTATATCACGTGTTATAATCAACGTTGAATTCAGTGACTTTTGAAAGAAAAACATTATAAAATATGAAAGCATTTGTTCACTTCACTTCCGTTTTACTGCAACTGCAATGGTATTGAGATTTTTGATAATTGAAAGAAAACTGATATTTGTGGGGTTTTTTTTAACAGTCATGAATTGGAAAGTAGCCAAATTCACAACCCTCTTAATATTTAGTTCATAACTATGTTAGAGCAATTTGCAAGGAACGGAACCTAAGATTCAAACTTCTCACCAAGGCTGTCTCAAGGAAAACATTAAAAACAAATGTCTTTCCTTCATATAAATTGCTTCTATGGTGTCAGATAAAAGAAGCTGCTAGTTATCTCTTCTCTGTTCATTTGTTCATTGACCACTGTTAGATTTGTATATTAGTTGTTTCAAGTAAGATAAATTAGTATGATCTGTCTTTCGATGTAGTCGAAGAGTCTTTAATAATTTCTAGAGAACGTTCTACCAGCAAACACTGTCCACTTGGATAAGGATACAAATGCAGGTGAGCTGTGGCACATTTAACTGGATAAAGAAGTCACTGGTTCAAGTCAAGTTGTGACAAGGAAATTTTGCTGCATTCATTTACCATCCAGACGGTTAAGATGATATTTGCTACATTCATCTAATGTTAAACGCAAAATATTAAACCTCATGAACAAACGTTCTGTCCTCTCTACGAGTTAAATGGATAACTAGAACAACATATAAGTAAAAGGTTATGTTTTTTAAATGTTTACTTACAGTATAAGCCCCAGCATCCTAGTCAAGGGTTAGCATAGAAAAAAAGATTATCGAAATAGTATCTCAGTTGTCAGTAGGCACATAAAGGTGCCATGTGTGATAAACAATAAGGATTCGTACCATCACTAATAAATCTGTAATAGTTTAAATCATTACAAAGCAAGGAGATCTGTGCTTTACTTCACTTTCACGTGTCGTATCGGATATGTGAAACATTGTGCTCAATACAACTTGTAAGATGTATGATTTGGTGTCATTATATTTGAAAACCTTTACAGTATTAAAGGGCAAGCTGCGAAAATTTATAGAACAGAATATATTCTTGATTTTGAATTCTAATTGCCAATACCCGGGACTTTCTATATTCTGACAGATGTGTTCTGTTCTGTTTGCCACTCAGGTTTATTGATAGATGTATGTACGAGGCCGTCTGACGGAATACGTGGTGAATGGTTCTACTATTGGAGACTGACCTCATAAGCAATGTCAATTGTTCAGTCAGAGATCTTTACCATTGATTTCCCATTGCATTGAGGAGACTGCTGTGCTTAAGGGCACCTAGGCTAATTACCATTTCAACTAAGAGTTAATTTGATTTGACACGACGTCTGCATTTGTAATCAGGATACTTGAATATAGATGTATGTAATATATCAATGGCGCCATTTAAAAAAACTCGATTACATGTAGGTATAGATAGGCCTATATAGAAGTGAAATTCAACATTTTCTCTAATATATTTCTTACAGATGTCAATCCTCCATTCCAAATACAAGTATATTTAGTAAACATACACCAACTTGCTTTACGTTCTCATGTTGATCTGATCATAGTACATATGTTACTGTTGTACGGGTTTTTCACATCTATCGATCATTTTAATTGGGTGAATCATCTGTTTCAAATCACAAAGTCCATATGTAAAAGTCAAGTGAGAAATGAAAACATATATTTTGCTAGCATTGCAATTAATTGGATTGTGCCTCGTCGTTAACACTTTTTTTCTCGCATAACGATTCTCGAAGGTGTTATCAGAGCCTCACGGCAATTCCATTTGTCATGGTATATTGCAGAGTCAAACTCAACAAGTGATACTAATCTTGCGCTAGACTTCAAACATATTTTTTTATTCCTCGTCTAATGTCAATAAGTTATTCTAATTCCAAACAGATTCATTCCACCTCATAAAGTACATGACGGTTGAACTGAACAAGTTTCCTGCGTCCGGCTTTACTGTAGGAAAATAAAAAGGGATACATCGAGATTTAACCTTTGTTCTACTCACGTGTTTTGTGTTAACAATTAGGCAGATATCAATGTAATATCACAATCCAATGACTCAGAATTAAGCTAAACTCAGCTGAATTGAACAATATGTTAATAATTAAAATTTTGACTTAAAATAAGGACTTACTGTTCTGCATTATACATTATCAGTTACAAAATAGAAATATGAGAAGCTACCCTTGTTACTCGTACTTATGAAGTATTGTCTTATGTTGGTCGATGTATATCAATGTTTTATGTTAGCCTGTAAGACCATAGAAAACAGCATCATCACGATTGACCAAAGCCAATCAGTAATGATCTGATATCAGTAATCAACAAATGTTACATCTTCCTATTGTGAAATCTTTAAAAAAAGGTCTGATGCTTCTGATAATGATAATGATAGAACATGTAAGAACACAACTGTACATAGAAATGAAGAACATCGATGGAACGTTATAATGATACCCAGGTGGTGCTTGCAAATTCACCTACATGTATCCTCTGGTCTATAGTATATAAACATCACATTTATAAATCTTCCTTCAAAATATGTAACAGTTATACTTTTGATCATGACGTTTCTGTTTCTGATTTCGTCTTTCAGTTTTGTCTTCTTATAGTCTAGATGTGATTTGTTGACAGTTGGTCGTTTTAAATCCTCCTTACGTAAAAGAAGAGTTATATACGAGCCTGGTTATGTCCTAGTGTTGTCATGTTACAATCAGAGATGTTGATGTGTTTAGAATCCTCATGTATAATCCTATGTAATAACGACAGGTTCATAATTAGCAGAGAAAGGTTCGGTAAGGGCGTTTGTATTCTGGGAATTAAGATCTCCGTCGATGCTAGCACCATCAGTGATGAGTGTAAGCGTGCTTGCTTAGGTTTTTGTTTTGGATTATTCGGTCTGCAAAGTGTATGAACAGGATTGTTTGAATGTGGTATTTATCTAGTAGTGAATATGAGCGTAAAGGAAAACAGGATGATACTTTTACTCATTTATTTACTGCTATTATATCACGATGTGCATGGTATTGGTTGGAGGTATAATAAGGAATTGAAAAGTCAATATTTTATACAATACAATTAACAATACAATTTTTAAAAACAATTCGCGAGTTTTTAATATCGAGAATATTAAAACTCAATATATCTGAAGTTTTATTTATTCACTCGTGACGAAATCAAAAGATTAAAAAACGTCTCGTTGGAATTTTTCCGATATTCATTACTCACGGAATATGATAAAGGACCAATTACTGCACAACTAACTCGGATTGTACCGAGTCAGAAGATGCCATGAGATGAAATTACGTGATTTATATCTGTGGGGAGGGCATGGTAGTGATGCAGGGGCTTAGTTAACAAAGAATTGCCAATGAAGCGCTAATTCTTTGTAATGCACAATGTAAATACATTTGAACGCACAAGATTCATCAACTCTGTATCAATAAATAAATACATTTTTTGTATTATTACTACGTCTAATTCTTCCGTTGATGCTACAGACTTCACTTTGTACTTGCTTACCACCAAACTTGCCACCCTTCAGATTTGCAAGTGTGTGTTCTATTTATATTATGTATATGTCGATATCATGTTAAAAGTGCTGTCAAATAAGTCGGAAATAATTACTCATCGCATTTAATATAATGTTATAGTCGATCATGTTATACACTCGTAATCATATGGGTATGTCAGGTTTAATGGCTCTCTTTTTATCAAACATCCTGATTTATGATTACATTGAACAGGTAAAAAGTATGTTAGTTTTTGTATTTGTATTCATTCTTATCTTTATTTGTGAACACATTGTTTTCATTATACATGCCTTTTTGAAACCATTTTCTGAGATGTTATTTTTCTGTATAAATTCGTTGTATTAAACAAGTTTCGACAAGGTCTTTGAAGGGCATTTAGAAGTGGTATACATAAGAACATGAAGATTTTCTGGATAACAACTTCTTTAATGTGAAAATACACGACGTTTCGGAGTGCATACTCACTCCTTTTTATTTCTTTCAGAAATTACCATTTTAGTATAGATTTATTGAACCAATGCTATTAAATTTGGAATATCTGAAGGCTTCTTATGTCAATGAGGCTGATCAAGGAAATAGTTATTGGTTCTGTCAAATTTGTCTTTATTTTTATTTCTTTAATCAAATCGTGTTCATTAAAACAGATTAACCTCAATTGACTTGCATTGACTTCCAAATGAAATAAATGTTTGTTAGTTATACATTAGGAAGCAATAATTGATATTTACTTCTTACTGTTCATATAGTCTATACTTACATATGTATATGTAGTCACCTACCAGAGTCGCAAGGTATTGAAGTCTGATTTGCATCAATATGAAAGCATGTCACGTAAATGCTTAAAGAGCAAATTATTTTTGGCGGTGTTTCCAATCAAAAATGGAAAATACGTGACCACATCTAAAAATGAAAAGATAGTTATGTAGGAAAGTAAATTTGCAAATCAGTAACGTATTCACAAATGAAAATAATTTAGTTTGGATGGTAATATCCTGGAAACAGCATGAACACATTATGTGCGTTATTGACCGTATTGTAAACAGTTCGTATACATTACAGTTGTTATTATTGCAATAGCTTCCGAGAGGTCGAACAATAGTATTGTGTTGTTAAAGTTACCCAAGGTTCTTTTGATATCAAATAACAACACAGTTGGAACAAGTTACAATATTTGACTTACGAGGGTAAGGATTTATTTATCATCCTAAATCATTCCTCAGTTCTTAGAATTATATAAGAATGAAATAGAATCATATAAGAGTGAAATGAGTGTATGTATTGTGTTTCACAAATATTGACATTTATTATTGATAGCCGTTCACGTTACGTTTTTTATTGAAAATATACGAGTTTGTTAGAACCAGAATTTCTTTCTTTCCTTAGTTGTCATCTGTCCGACCATCTACATATTGTATGCATCCATCAATCAATACATTCAAACTATTTTGAACTTTATATCAAGATCTGTCTGACGCAGAATACCAGATCATATGCATTCAAGATGCAACACATACAGGTCGGAATGCAGCACTATTTGGATCAAAAGTATCTAAATGATCACATATTGATTTGAGCCAATCGAGAGTTTTGAATCACCTTTGATGTTAATACACACACGTTCTGCCTCAACAATTCTCATACGTAAATGCAGATTAGATTGTTTGATGTGTCTGGTCTCCAGTGGTCATATGTAAAATAAAGTTAATCCAGTCGTTCCTGATTTGAATATGTAACACTGACTTCATAGGTTGTCAAACGAACAGATATTTCAATGGTGTGTACTGATTGTATAATCTAATTCCATGAATAGCAGATATGGCCATGAATACTTTCTTTGTCAAACAAGTTATGCTGTTGAAATGTTGATAATCTGATCGCAGCTTCAAGACTCAAGCCATCGATTATTTATGAATATCTTATCAATGTCTCAAACAAATGCTTCCGGATCGCGGAGATGGTGGTCAGTTCAACTAACACAGCATATGGTGACCTTGTCTTGAAAATATTAGCATACCGAACTAGGAAATACATAAACGTCTGAATATAAAAGGTGTTTGATTATCTCAAAATGATCACTTGTGTAACATTTTCCAACATAACATTTACAATAAGTAAATGCAATTGTCGTGTTATCTTTAAAATTTGGTACCTGGTCATTCGTGTCAAATGAATTTAATCACCAACAAAAACGTTTTAAAGTCTTTTTCAATTATATTTTGACCCTAAGGCTCAGTTGGATATATAAGATAAATAATATATATAAAATATCTAAATTATTGAAATAATTGATTAGTACACTCAATTTGTATTTGCACCATATCCGAGTCCGTCCATCCGTCTGTACAATTTTCGCTTTTTCGACTTCTTTTCCAGAACCAATGACTCTAGAGAGCTGAAATTTTATGTGCAGACTCCTTGGCCAATGGGGATTCTAAATTGTAGATTTCGTGATCGCGTGACCCCAAATGGGGTCACAGGGATCACATCCTTAAAAACCTATTTTCATCTTCTTCTCCAGTTCCAAAATGTCTAGAGAGCTGAAAAGTTGTATGCAGACTCCTTGGCCAATTTGGGTTCGAAATTGTACATTTCGTGACCCCATGACCCCATTTGGGGTGACAGGGGTCACGTCCTTAAAAAACTATTTTCATCTTCTTCTCCAGTTCAAAAGGTCGAGAGAGCTGAAAAGTTGTGTGCAGACTCATTGGCCAATGGGGATTCTAAATTGCAGATTTCGTTACCCCATGACCCCAAATGTGGTCACAGGGGTCACATCCTTAAAAACCCTATTTTCATCTTCTTCTCCAGTTCCAAAAGGTCTAGAGAGCTGAAAAGTTGTGTGCAGACTCCTTGGCCAATGGGGATTCTAAATTGTAGATTTCGTGACCCCGTGACCCCAAATGGGGTCAGCGGGTCACATCCTTAAAAATCTATTTTCATCTTCTTCTCCAGTTCCAAAATGTCTAGAGAGCTGAAAAGTTGTATGCAGACTGCTTGGCCAATTTGGGTTCGATATTGTACATTTCGTGACCCGATGACCCCGTTTGGGGTGACAGGGGTCACGTCCTTAAAAAACTATTTTCATCTTCTTCTCCAGTTCCAAAAGGTCGAGAGAGCTGAAAAGTTGAGTGCAGACTCATTGGCCAATGGGGATTCTAAATTGCAGATTTCGTTACCCCATGACCCCAAATGTGGTCACAGGGGTCACATCCTTAAAAACCCTATTTTCATCTTCTTCTCCAGTTCCAAAAGGTCTAGAGAGCTGAAAAGTTGTGTGCAGACTCCTTGGCCAATGGGGATTCTAAATTGTAGATTTCGTGACCCCGTGACCCCAAATGGGGTCAGCGGGTCACATCCTTAAAAATCTATTTTCATCTTCTTCTCCAGTTCCAAAAGGTCTAGAGTGCTGAAAAGTTGTATATAGACTCCTTGGCCAATGGGGATTCTAAATTGTACATTTCGTGACCCCATGACCCCAAATGGGGTCACAGGGGTCACGTCCTTAAAAACCTATTTTCATCTTCTTCTCCAGTTCCAAAAGGTCGAGAGAGCTGAAAAGTTGTGTGCAGACTCATTGGCCAATGGGGATTCTAAATTGTAGATTTCGTGACCCCATGACCCCAAATGGGGTCACAGGGGTCACATCCTTAAAAACCCTATTTTCATCTTCTTCTCCAGTTCCAAAAGGTCAAGAGAGCTGAAAAGTTGTGTGCAGACTCCTTGGCCAATTCTAAATTGTAGATTATTGTCATGATCTAAGAACCTAACAATAACTTAAATAACTTAAATATTCAACTTTAGATAGTAAATCAATGAAATCATGTTGAGCTACAGAGCCCATGACTCTATTTTCAACGATTAGAATGTATATACATATGTATGCACTGAATTTGAAAACATCCATTACCGAGGTATTTAAACATAGATTTACCTTTCGTTTTGGAGGATTAATTATTCTAAATAAGACACAAACTGTATGTATAACAAAAGGATCATAGACATGTCAATATACATAGAGGATACTAAACGACCTTCTATTTAATACCAGTTTATTAAACGAGTTAATGAGTTTATATAAAACGCGCGAAAGCGAGTTTGATACCAAATCATTCACGAGTTTAATAAAAATGGTATTCAATAGAAGGGAGTTTAGTATTCTGTTTATTACTCGCAAACATATAATCCAGCGAATTAGCCGACATGGCTCTGAAACTATGGTTCCCGCAAGTCCGATACCATTGTGACGACGTTACTCCAATTGTGACGTCATAACCACAAACTATTGTGACGTCATACACGCGGCGGTATTACACTAGTTTAATATTGCCGTATAAATATTACACTGCAGTATCTTACACGGGCGAGTAATAACAAACACTACTTGTTTATATTATAATGCCGCAGCGTTACAAGTTTTAGAGATTGTTATCTCGGGCTCCCTCCTTCAAACAACCGAAAGATTCATTTAAACACCAAAATTATCAAACACACTAGTTCAATAAAACCATATACATCTCTACTACCTTCGAGGGGGCGGGATAGCGTAGTGGTTAGCGCGTTCGGCTTCGGATCAAGAGGTCCGTGGTTCGAATCCCGCCAGGGGCACGGCAACTTTGTCTGCAGTAGAGAACTGTTCTACACGCAGTAAGGTTTGGGTGCAATGCTACACTGAATTTCAGCGTAGTATCACCCATGGTTCGCTAGTTCCATCTGTAATCTGCAGGTTTCACCGCAAATCTGCAGGTTTCACCGCAAAGCATAGCCACATGGCGATGCGGGCTTTCTCCCTGCCACAATACTAGCAGCCATGATATAAGTGAAATACTCTTGAAAGCGACGTTAAACACCAACTCACTCACTCACTACTACCTTGGACATGTTATCACATGATGCAAGATGACTCTTCTATAGCCCTCAATTGTATTAGACAAAACTGTGTGTTGATGTATTAGGAAGCACGTGTGCATTCGTCTGAAGGAGCATCTTATCTATCAGTAACGATCGACTCCATAAAATTATTCCATTCTATGCTGCAGGTATTACAGCTACTTCATATGTACAATATTGTTAACAACGCTCAGTAATTACAGTAAAGATGCCTTGAGGCATATCCCATTAAACAGACAAGATGCTACCGCGTGTCTCGTGAGAACACCAGCCTTTACTCTTTTCTCAATAGTTAATTGTTCACAGTGTCTGATTAATCCGCGGGGAGAGAAATAATAAACGGCTCATGGGTACAACTTGCAGATTACAATCTGAGCTAAAGTTTTTACTGCTAGTTTTTCGTACCAATTAACAAATGTGTGAGGAAAATTATAATCAATTAAGTGCTTTAAATTACTCAGTACCTGTCCCTCGTGAAATAGAATTAAATGTTGGCATGAATACAATTCATCATATACATTTCAATGATATGAGGATGGATTGTTGTACTTTGTTAATTTATAAACAACACCGACATTGATGGAGCTTCTTATCAACAGTTTTTTAATCGAGTTCTAGTTACGAGGTAAAATTAACGACATCACTTTTGAAAACACTAGTCCTAACAATTTCATAAAAAAAAATTAAAAACAAGATGTACATGTATGGATAGTCAACTTCTTTATTGCAATGACATATATAGAAATAGTGTGATCTTTGGTAGAAATCTGTTCTTGAGAATTTAATTCCGATTCAATGTGTGTAATGATACCCGTCGGTAGTGGAAATCTCCAAGTATTTGAGTAAATGAAGATGAAGTGTACATATTGAGCCTGAATCACTCATGATTGCTTTCTGTCACGTTGTGCGTAGATAAGTGAATTGTGTTGCATGGATTCATATATCGGGGGCTTATACCTAGGCTAAATGTATCTTTCATTCTCTTGTCAAACTTCCCAATAAAAAAACTGTCATAAGTTCAAAGAGACTTACAACAAGTATATTATAGATACTGAATGGAAATCTGTGATCAATAATGGATACAATTTTTGAACATCGTATGTCTTCTCGCTGATATTCAGAAAAATAATTATAAACTGTTCAGCCCCAAATGAGGTGTGGATTTATGAATCACTGGGTCAATGTATTTCGAAGAAACACAAGGGAACTCACATTTCAACTCTGAGAATAGATTTTACTTCCGAGAACTCAGAACCTCTCTCTTTTTTCTCATTTACTTCTAATTAATGTGTTCATTTCTCATTACCGTCTTTATCTATTGATAAAGGCATTTAGGTGGGCGTCTGACTGGATATGTAGTGAATGGTTCTATTGTCGAGACAGGCCTCTAGTCAATGGATCTCAGGGCATAAACCATGCATGTCAAGTATTCAGAGAACTTTACCATTGATTTTCCTATCCTCTGAAGTTGTGTTTCTTAAGGGCATTGAAATCCAATCCCAGCTTAGTTTCAAATTTTGACAGGAAATATGTTTCATTTAAACAATGTAAGGAAAGTTATAACACTGTTTGTATCAATTTTTAATGGTTTAAATTAAACAAGGAGAAACTTAAATCAGTTAAACTTTATAGAAATTGATCATAGACCAAATATCGTCGTTTCTTTTCGTTTATTGACCATGTTTGACCCGATAAATTTGCACGTGTCAAAACTTAATCAGACTTGCTTAGTCCTGTTCGCCGTTAAGATAATTGTAAGTAGTTTTGAATTGTGATTATAATTTAATTGTTTATGGAAACTGCGCATGCTGTAAATATCCTTCCAGAAATATAATCATCAAAGCATGAAACATATTAGATTGACATGACATCGACCGACTACTAGCAGCATTATTAAAGACATTTTCTTCATTTTCTACGAAGATATGTTTCCTTTCAAATTCATTGCAAATTGTGTTTGGGGTCATGTTTCGAATGCTGTGAAATAATACTGTGATCTGATAATATTTACCTTAAATCTTCAACAGACAATTGTAAAACATGAATTATGTGTTTTTATTTAAATTAATATTATCAAAGTGAGCGTGATTTTCGGATCTGAAGAAATCTGTAAATTGCCTCAAAATTGCAGCGTGACAATTGATTGGGAACTATCATGTTTTGCAATGTAAAGAAGAATCAATATATATATATATATATAAATATATATATGGTTATATATATATATATATATATATATATATATATATATATATATATATATATATATATATATATATATATATATATAAATATTGCTATGTATTTTATGTCTTCAATAACATAACTATGACAATCTTTCGTTTACTCTAAGGAAATCTAATTTCTGCATCTACAGGTACAGAATGTATCTATTAAACGATAAAAAGTGACATTTATAAAACATTTATTGACAAAACAATATGATTTTGAAAATTAAATGCAAATTTTGAACTTCGTATTTTTTTCATTCTATTCAAAGACAGGTGTAAAAGGTTTGATTTTTTTGAAAATATAATGCCCTTAATACGTTTTATAAAAGAGTTAGTCAGAAATTGTTTTTTTGAAATTATTAAAACTGAAGATGATTACAAAGAGAAGATCCTAAAATAAGGAAACCCCTGTGACGTACATCTAACGGTCATATGTTAACATTCAAAACCTAAATACACTCAGTCAACTTTCAATCATACTCGAAAGTTCTGGTACATCATGCACTCGTTGACCTTGGAAATGCATACTCTGTGTTAATTAGGCACACTTATATATATTTTTGTACATCAATTCGATCATTAAAATTGGATAAATACTTTTCAAATCGCAAGCCTGTGGAGCTATGGAGTGCACAAAACTTTCAAGTTCTTTGGAGAAAAAAATGGGTTTTGCTGAAAATTAATTGGATTTGTTCATTTTTTGCATTAAGTTGTCGATGTTGTTGTCAAAGCCTCGTGTCAATCTCATTTGTCACAGTAAATTGTATAGTTAAACTTACTAATCACAACTTATGTGTTCTTCAATAATTCCTCATCAGAATGTTGCCCTCGCCAATGTCAATCCTCTAACCTCATCAAAATACATTTTCACAATATATACAGTTTGAACTGTACCATTAATTACGCATGTAACTATTAATGTAGTTCTATCTTACGTCTGCTCGATCATTAACGTTAGTCAATTCATTACTTTAACCCTACTGAAAAAGCTGAAAAGCGATTTATACTTCTGTGTTCTTTGGAGAAATAAGAACATGATTTGTTAAGGTTTTTATTAGTCATTAGTGCTTTTCGCGTCTCAATAATATATCATGTGGTTTCTTAGAGGTGTTATTAAAGTGGTTATAGATCTCATCTGTTAATGCATATTACAGTCTAGTAGACATACAATGATAGCCATTTATAAATCTTTCGAGATTTAACTATATATCCGAATTGTCTCGTATTATATAATTCGCCGAATATCAATGTAACATTGAAACTGAATAACTTAGAACGGCTAAAAGGTTACCAATGCTTATCATTATAATACTTATCAGGATCGAAATTACCGTAGGTTTATATGAGTTTCTTGTAGTTGAATGTACATCTCAGTTATTGAAAGAAGTGTGGTTGTAATAGATACCTAGTGTGTCTGTCAGATATCAGTGAAGCTGGAATAGTTTTATGCGAGGTGTAAAGAGACTCAAGACTTCTTAAGAGAAATATTTTCTTACTACACCAAGTGTGTGTCACATGTACTCAATATAAATCAATGTTTTTTCTTTCTTCTGATTTTGATGTTTTTGCTCGATTGGGGGGTTTCTATCCCTGATTGTGAGTTTCAATGAAAAACTGTTGACACCGTATTCTATGCTTTATCATATTTCTCTCATCCAAGAAAAGGATTACGCACAAGTTATCCAAATTAAAGATGCTATAGGCGACTGAAAAGCATTTATAAGCCATGTTATTTAAAACGACGACCAAACTAATTTCCATGACTCGATGAACAGATCTGTCAGGTCTATCATACACTTATATATGAAACTAATATTAATCAGTGTCTTATGTCGTTTGATACAAACACATCGCAAGACAATGTATACGAGGGTGGTCACATTCATTTAGAAGTGTGTTGTTTCCGTGTCGATTTTAACACCGTTATCAAGCAAATAAGGGTTGTTGCCTTATGGGTTGTTATTTAAAGGTGTACCCATTGTGTTGTTGGTTGTTACATATGCCAAACTTTATAAATAGTATTTTTTTAAATCGAAAAGTACTGACTGGTGCCGGGAAATACCGTTTTGAATATAATCGACTCAGTATAGTGACGATAAAAAGGTAAAACAGGTTATTTCTGATCGAAAACCGGACAGTGCAACACGTCAATCCGGCAAACATATTTTTGGAAACTAATTTACAACAGGTTCATACTGTTTATAATAGGTCATATAACGACTATTTATGTAATTTGAACGTGATCTTAAAACTTGAATATTCAGCAAATTCTTAAGATTATTGCTTCCATCTTACCCAAAGCCACACAATGCATCTGAAGGAGTGAAGCTTTTTTGTTCTTGCCATAGCGTTCGCCAGCCTAACAAGTAAAAACGTGATAGTGGCCCACTAATACACTGTCGGCCAAAAGAAACGCATACTTGATTTTCCTTAAAATGAAAGATGAAATAATTTCCGAAATATAATTATTGGTGGTCTCCACGTTATGCTGAAACAATAATTGATATGAAAGTCCATTAAACGTGGAAAACTGTAATACGAGTCAATAACATTCATGAAAACCATGCCCAATGAAGACTGCTTTTTTGGTTTGATTCACTTGCGCACCGTAACTACGTACATCTGTAGCGTCACCGCCCCTTTAATGCAAATGCGTGCCTGTAATGTTACTCGTGGTTGTATGAAAAATTTAAAATGGGTTTTTTTTCTGATCAAGCATTGATCGAAAACTGAACAATTTCTGTTTTCTCATTTCAACCATCGCCATTATTTTGTGACATGAACTTCTAAAATTTATATATATTATGTTGAAATGATTCTAGTTCATAATGCTATAATATTGCTAAATTGTTCATTATAGTTTTCAAAATATGTGATAAGATAGCTGGTAGGCGTTTCTTTTGGCCGACAGTATACCGTCAAGTTCTATCTCTTTAAATCTACATGTGGTCAGATGTCTGGAGAAAATTGCTATGAATCATTGCAAAATAAGTTGTATGATTTAATACAGCTCAATATCAGACAGATACATTTTTATAATGTGTAATCCAAGTATCAGTATCCAGTCCATTATAGATTTGTTACTCTGTCCTATAGAAGAATGGAGGATATCAGAAAAAATAGGAAGTAATAGTATGGAATGAAATTAAATAAAATCTCAAAATTACAAATATTTGTATTGTATATATCCTTTTATTAGGGTAAATGATTTGTGCAAACCGTGAAACGAATTTGAAAACAAAAAATTATGTTTTTTGTTCGATTAGATACATTTAGATCTGAGAATATATCTCGGTATGACATACACAAATTAGTAAAAACAAATCAATACTTCCCAAATCGCCTGTATTTCGGCACTGTACCTCTACTTGTTTTGTAAAAGATTTGTGCAAAACTTGATAAGAATCGGAAGAACATTTTTTTCTTTCTGAAATGTCTTCAGAAGGACGGAAAAGCTGATGAAATATAGTATGACTATATAGCCCTGAACTGCTAGTCTGTGGTGTAATTAAATGGTGTTTTTCAATCGGATGTTTTTATTTTCTAACGTAGGTGTATAATTTACACATAGATAATAATCAGCCATTCTTTAAAATTTTGCACTATTCGATTTCATTTGATAGCGAAGGGTAATGAGCGCTTCAAGCTGAAGTAACATGTCCGAAACATATTTGTGCAAGTAAACATTGTTTAAATGCTGGAGCTTATCGACGCTGTTTATACAACAGTTTAACTTCAATTTTCAAACCGTTTATAAGGCCAGTGACCAAACACATTGTGGAATCTATGTTTATGAATATAATATGAAACTATAGAATTTTAAAGTGTTATGTCATGTGTGTAATGATGATTATTAAATAATTGTTCCCCTCGATTATAATTTAGTAACATATACTTATACTTTTACTTGCAATAAGTGAATATGTGACACTTTGAAATGGCAAAACAGGTTTTTAAATGATTTAACATTCAAATATTGTCTTTACTTTTGAATTTGAATGTTCCTTTTGAAATGTAAAAGAATGCCAGGGATATAATTCCCCAGCATTGAGTTGTATGGAAGGCGACAGTCACATGTTCTGGACACTAAAAAAAAAATTCCAATGACTCATAAATTGATGTCTGCCTTGTACAGGAATAAATAATTCCTGCGCTATAAATGTGGTAGAACTCGGATAAAGGCCATGGTAAAATAAAGTCAACCTCTTTCATCTCCTTTAAGAAGGGATTCGGAATCTATGGTTAAATGTCAACACACACTTTTGAAGATTCTTGCAACACCAGCGTCACGCAATAATTGGATTTCTCTTTAAAGAAGGTGTAACCCTCCTATTCTAAGAGTTGATAACCTGTCAGATAACATGAATGTAAATGTGCTCGAAGAAAACGCTGTATTGAAATTTGTGCAAACGTTGTATTTGGTAATGGTTAACCCTATTAAAAGCAGATAGTAATTATGTTACACCACGGTATTTAATTAGTGTAGTATGGTCATGGTCTATAATATATTATGATAGTAATAATAGCTAAACCGTTAAAGGGTCATATTAACAAGGTGAACAATCAGTTTGCTAATTCGGATACTAATACTAAAACACTTCTCTAACCTAGGCGGGCTGGAATATGTCGGGTATTAAAGACTTCATAATGGTCAATGCCTTTAGAATTGTTCTAAATATGGGGTGACTTTTGTTTTGCCGATGAACGTTCTCAGATATTGTATTTTAATGAAATAATATAAACTCACTTGCAAAAGAAATTCCACCACTTTTTTAACAGAGTTACAACAGTTACTGAAATACAAATTTGGATATAAAAGATTTTAAATGTCACTGAAAGGAGTACTCACAATTTCATTCATCTTTGGACTTTAATTTGTTGGCATATCATTATTGTAAAATATTTCAAAAGTCCCTTTTTACCCTCCTATATCTCTTATTTAAGGAGATTTCCAAGCGACATTTTTAAAAGGCTTATTTGTCAGAAACATGAACAGATAATGTTTCAAAAACTGACAAGCATGCATACGGAACATGCCAGTTAACGATACAAAATAGAGAATCCTGTTCAATCAATGTTTCCGAAGTCATAAGTACAGTACTTTATGTTTATGTCAGAGCAGGACGCAAAAGTGGCAGACTGAAATGCAATGACATCATGGTTTGTGACCTAATTTGTGACGTCTTTGAATTTCCAATTTAACACGTTTTACGAATGCACTCTCACTTTGCGACAGTATTTACATTTAAACGAGTCTATTGTCAAAAAACCCTCTACCGTTAAATAAGAAATACAAGTGTAAGTAGCGAACTATTTAGAGTTGCATATAATGAAACAATCAGAGAGTAGACGTTTGGGCACAGTTTTTCAACTTTTTCCCAGCCTGAAATTTTTTTGGGGGACCAAAATCGAAATTTAAACGCAAATCCAGATATTTAAGAAGAAACAGAGATAGAATAATTTTTATTTGCAAGTTACCTCGACAAAAATGACAGTTTCTGGGCCTTTTGAACCGAAAAAGCATTGTCAAACCCCATAAATATGGCATGGTATTAAATCATTTGACAAATTATAGTAATATTTAACGCTTAAAGGTCCCTTATATATTACATCTCATATAACACACAATGCCCCAGGTTAAGACAAATATATGAATGAGTAGTTGACAAAAACAAACAAGTAGAAATTCATTGCTTTTTTCCGGGTGACTCAGTAGACATGTTCCTCTGTAAATCATAGTTACAGATAGACAATGATAATATTTTAGCTTGTTATCTGGCTCATACAATATTCATACATAGTTATCAGCTTCATTTTCCTAAATCATACTAAATCAGGCAATATTAATTATGACCGAAAAGCATGAAAGATTCCTACCTACGAGTAAAACATTCCTAAATAGGTCACCAGGTTGTCATTTCACTACGCCTTCCTCCTCCATTTCAAATGCTATACGAATAATGTCTTAAACCTTGTCGTAACCTTGAAACTTATCTGAAGGTCGCAATAATTTACCAGTACCACGATAATCATTCATGTATCCATCCATATTTAATAATTAATACTCATGTACAGATGCTAAAACAAAATAAATGACAGATTCAGCGTCAAAAGTGGGCCATTTACAAATCTCTATTTATAAATTTTTCATCAGATTTATAGCATGACATGGTCATGATAGATATTCCGGTACACAAATTAAGGACAAGATTTCAGAAGATTCAAGTGATAAGAGACTTTGGTAAATGAATTATCATTAAATGCACAAACCAAATACATTTGTCACAATAGGTTCCTCAAATTACTTATCAAAAATACGTTTATGGATTGCTATTCTGGGATTTAGTTGGTGTTTACATTGGGGTTTTCGTAGCGTATTAGGTTAATGCTACAGACCTCTGTCCGACTTGCTATCGATCACACCTGTCAAAAAAGATTCGTGTGGGCGCTGTCATGGAAATGTACTATTAATATCAGTCATCTGTCCCATATCAAGATAGGATATCCCAGACGTAACTTTGACTTTGCGGTTTGACTTGTACTCGTCACTAAGTACATTATTAATACTACATGTCCATTAGCGTGTTAAAGGAAAACCGTCATCAATCATTATACGTCTTATATTAAAATCTCAGAAAGGAAACCTTACATTGGTTCTGTTAGACATTTAATTAATAATTTTTTATTCCGGAATTACATATTACTACTGTGTTAACAAGGCGTCTAAGTAGTGTATTGAGAGTAATAGCAATGTAATTCAACTGTTTGAGAGGCATTCTAGAAGTTGGTGTGATGAAGAAGACAAAGATTGTAAGGATGATCACCATCTTTATCTACACAAGCCAATAGCTATTTATAAGAAAGAAGTTGATCATCCATAAAATCTTTGCCTTCTTCAGCAATGTAATTGAAGACGAAATACATGTTCTCACTGAGTGTGACTTTTATTAATTTATTGTGTTTTTAATGGATACTGTACCACGTGACACAGAAATAAAATATACTTTTCTTCTTTTTCTATCATACATGTAATCACACCACTTGAAAGGATGGCTTATCACATAACAGCAGCAAATATTGACTTTCAATTTCCAATATATACACACTGAGAAGTAAAACCATCCTGAGATGAGAATCAACTAGTTTTATACTGGTTTACTATTCTAGCATCAAGCTGGTCACTCCCAGTAAAAACATAAGCCAATTCGGTTTAATAAGGAACTGGTCCGTTATCACAATTGGTGAGCACTTGGCCTTCCCCTACTCTTCTGTCTGACAACTGGGTCGTCTGAATATTGGGGTATGACCATAACTAAGTAAATGCATTGGCTGCCAGTTGAGAATGTTGTATAGGGGTCCTATACCTATTTGATGGGGGATGTTGTATATAACAAGGTGCATGACAGTTGTTTGTTGTGATATTGGTTCCTCTTGAAGATTTTGGCAATGTGTTGGTAGGAATAATGTTAGGAATAATTGTCATGAAAGCATCAGATAGGAATAATGTTAGGAATAAATGTCATGAAAGCATCAGATAGGACTAATGTTAGGAATAATTGTCATGAAAGCATCAGATATGATTAATGTTAGGAATAAATTCATGAAAGCATCAGGTAGGAATAATGTTAGGAATAATTGTCATGAAAGCATCAGATAGGATTAATGTTAGGAATAAATGTCATGAAAGCATCAGATAGGAATAATGTTAGGAATAAATGTCATGAAAGCATCAGATAGGAATAATTTTAGGAATAATTGTCATGAAAGCATCAGATAGGATTAATGTTTGGAATAAATGTCATGAAAGCATCAGATATTTAAATGCAATAATGAGGTTATGCAGCTGACGATCTAAAAGTCTGGGCTACGAAAAGGACAGGACAGTCAGGAAAAGGGTGAGCGGAACAGACAAAGTACAGGTAGACGTTTATGTGGTCAGCAACTGTTGACTTTAACTCGTTTTGTCTTCACAGAGGTGACACCTTAATGTTGTTCTTTGAGACTGGCAAAAGGAATACACCCGATGCAATTAGAACAAATATATTTATATAAATAAAGTTTCCTTGGAGATGTCCTCACAGGCACAACTGTCTCAGCCGGGGTCCTAATAGACGTGGTTGGAGAGGACGACAGGGGTTCACTTGTTTGGGCCACATGGGGTCTACAGAGATTACTAGGCACTGGCGGGGGTGATGGTGACCTTATCTTCGTGCCAGGTGGAGACATTGTACGAGTGCATTTTGATGGTGTCCCTTCTTCATCACTCGAACTTGATAAATATTTTTTATTTGGCCTAAAACAAACAACAATCAAATATATTGCTTAACATTGTTATAACCTGTATTTATAACATCAAGTCCTAAGCCGTTTTCCAACAAACGCATTCCATTTATCTGCACACAGAGGTTAAATGTTATAAAGTTATTTGTGATATTCAAATCATACCTTTTCTTTCGAGTGTCCTTGATCACATCATCTACATCTGTATACAGATCAGAAGTTTCCTCGGCGAGAGGCAGCTTCTTCCTTGCTTTTTCGTAGGATGCTGCAATAAAACACAATAAAATAAAATAGTCATTACTCAAACTTGATATTGTGAAAATGGGTACTTTGAAGTAATTAACATGACCGAAACTATGTGACTTTCATATATAATGAACTAAGTGATTGGTTTTTACAATAATTCTTAGTATATGTGTTCATTTACAAGTTTCATTTACAAGTTGTACAGCAGACTAGATGTATTAAATAACACCATTGACACAGTGAAAACGTAATCTCATGTGTTTATTGAAAAGCCTACAATTGCAATATTGTACACATTATTTGAAATAATACCAGTAACCAGTAACAAGTTGAACTAGGACTCACTAACCGTTCTGTTAGAGAGTTCTGATGTCATAAAGCTCCGATGACTCTTCATTTGGGTGCTGGCAGGTCTTTACAGCTCTGTTCAGCATGTTAATGTTCTTTGTTTTCAGCCATGACACAGCAATATTTACAAAGTCATACAAATAGCTATCTGAAACGTCATGACCATAATATATTGTTATCAGTTTTCGCTGTGCAAGAGCGGTAGCACAATATAGTCATCGTTTTTCTGGTAACACGATATATTTGTTCTCTACATTTACTAACGAAGTAAGTTCAAAATGACCACTCAAATGCTAAACTTTGTAAATTCCTATGTTTGAAGAAGGAAGGGGGTATTCAAAGAAATCTTTCTTATCAGTGAATTTTTAATAGATAACGCCCTTTTCTTTATTTGATTGAAGAATTAGATTACGGATAATGCAAACCTCATCATTTATATTTACACAATTGTCGCCTCTTGATCTTGAGATAACACAATTAGGCGTTTGAAATTCTTTATATTGTGCAATCACATCCATTCCACGGAGTAAGGGACCATCTGTATGTTTACATCTGAGAGGTTCATTTTCTGATTTAGTAGGGTTTTTTTTCTTTGGATATCCTGGATATCAGAAAATCGTCTAACAACTTGCTGAAGTGGCTGGTTTGGACTGCGTAGCATATCCTTTTAATCTTCCAGAGGTAATTTTCAAATGCAAATGCTGAGAAGTTATCTAAGGGTCCAATTTTGTTACATCTTCAGACAAATGCACCAAGGAATGGACATTATATACTAGCATATCACGCCCATACAGGTCGGAAAAATTATGCACAAATAGACAGAGCAGTTCCTGTGCATAATCGCAATAGTCCTGAGATAATTTTGGACACACCAAAAACAATAACAGAACGTGTTTTTATAAACTATAGGAGACAGAATACTACTTAAAGCTACAGGACCTGTATATAGTAGGAACAGTCTGTATTCTGTTACGTTCCATCTGTTTATCTCTCTGAACGATCTCCCTTTTCTTTGGAATTCTCTTGGAATATAACAACTATAAGATACCATAATCTCTGATAGTAAATTCACAGCTGATACTTAATGCTAACGGGGCCTTTTAGCCACAACATTAGTTGTAACCCCTAAACATACCATATGCATATAATCTAGGGGAAATCTTGTCACCATTCCAATTGCCAACAGTGTAAATAGAGACTTTCCAAAACAAGGTAGATGATGTTCATCATCAGTCATCTCGTCAAACTTGACATCTGTTCTTAGCGGAGCATCCGTCTCTGGGAATATTACTTTTCCTAACCATTCACCATACTGGGTACATTTATCACATCCTCCATATCCACTGTTCCCCTAACTCTTTTAACAAAGGCCCTGGTAAGGTGCATCACAAATAACACACGCCAAAGTTATCCTTTTGTTAATCCTGTTTCACTTACAAAATCATGCAGATATTTATCTAGATTGAAGGGTAATCTTTTCGTAGTATTTGCAGTAGAGCTGAGAGAGCTGCATGGGAGATTTGATATTTCACAGTCCATTCTGACAGTTTATCACGCATTTTGTCATCATCTGTCTCACTGTCATCATTTGAACTGATATCGCTCTGTGTCGCAGGTAATATGTCAGGTCCATGTGTATAATATTCCATAGGTAAAGGGAAAATATTAGTATCATTTTCATCTCGATCAGGTGACGCATCATGAAGTGCAGAGTGTGACTCATCTTCAGATAAACAGGAACATTCTTCAATAATCAGATCCTCAGAACTACTCCTGTTGATTGTACGTTCATTTGCAGACGTGTCAGAATCGCAGCTTTTAGCAGCAATAGCTTCTAAATTGTTGTGCAATTGGTTCTCTGATTTTACGACGCCTTGTCCAGTTTGAATCATTCATGTTGTTTTGGGAATAAGTCCTACACTTTTTGTCATATACTACTCAGTTATGTATTCATGCTTAGCCTTCAAAAATATTGGTAGATCTATAAATTAACTATGAATTTACTATATATTTATAATCCACACACAATGTTCACATAGTAGTTCAACCAATATTAATAATCGATTGTAATTCATTTACAAGGTTTCTTCTTTAAATTTATTTGTTTATTTAGTGTTATATTATATGAATTAAAGTGTTTATTCAAACAATAACTAATTCAGTATCTGTATTTTTGAAAGATTAAATCATACTTGAAGTATATAAATTGAATTAAGAAAGCCAAATAACAGCCAGAATTAATGTAGTTCAAATTTGACCTTTTGAGACTGGCTTTGTGAGTGAGGCAGTGAGAAAATGGCATTTAGATATCGATATTACAGAAACATGTTTTCAAAAGTTAACAGGCCAATTTCTTGCTTATTTGGAAACTCTAATTAGAACAAATGGAAGAATGATTGCCTTGTAAGTTTGATAAACTGTTCTTAGTAGAATAGTATAGTATTTAGTGAATGTAGACATAGGAATGAGCAGGGTGGAGAGAGCGGGAGGTCGGTACTTTCTGGCAGGGGTCCAGGCGAGGTGACTGTGGTCAGTGATATTTAGATACAAGAGATATTAGATTACAACCCCTGCAAGCCAGCTCCGTGGGGTTCCCACAGATACCGGCTGCTCCACACTGGGACAATGCTGGCACTGTACCGGTTTACTACTCCCGGCACCTAGCTTATGTGCTGGCATGAAACCGGCACTGGGCCAGTAGTGTTCTGTTGCCTGGGTATAATGTCTTACTTTGACGTTTACACGGATTCCCAAACGTAGGTTGGTTGAGAGCATGGTCATGTGATCAACATTTCAAGGTGCAATATCTCTAGGAAAATCGTACATACTCGTGGGAACTCTTTCAGGTCGTGTGAACGTTCAACATTGCTGTAGCATTCTTTCCTGATTGAGGGTGATTGTGTTAACAAATTTCCAACTGTTACTATTGACCGACTTATTTGATTGAATATTAACATAATCTCAATATCATACTACCTTCTCAAATGTTAAAATAAATACACATTTCAATAAAAGACGGGAGTTTGAATCACGCTTTGACATCATTTATTTTCCAGTGCAAACACACAATCTGAAATTCAATTCTTAAACAAACGTAGAGAACATGTTCGATTAGTCTGTAAAATGTTTAGCTCGTGTCATTGACGTCTAGACATGACTTTGAATCCCTTGTCAACTGCAAAACACTAATATGTGTGTGTTTATGTGTGTATTTGTGTACATGTACATTGTATATATGTCATTGTTGGGATGGACATGTCTAACAGTTTGAAAACGGTCATCAATTGGAGGAAACAGACTTCGAATTATTCGAACATGACTCAGAATAACATGGATAGGTACTAATATAACATGTTATAGCGTCTAACGTATCAATTTCTACCTCAACCTAGAATGCCAACCACAGAACATTATTATATCACTGAAGGTAACACACTGAGCGAAACTGTATCAGAAAGTGACTTACATGTTCTTGTAATCCGACATGAGAATTGTTACCATTGCCAAGCTGCCTGAGCAATGTCAACGATGTGTATAATATCGTTTGTGATCATATCATTCACCAGTGTATGATTATCTAATAATCACACTTCAAGTGAGTTGGAAGTGGAAATGGAAGTGGTAGTGGAAGTGGAAGTGTAGGAGAAAGTGCAAGTGCAAGTGGAAGTGCAAGAGCAAGTGTAGGTGTAAATGTAGGTGTAGGTGTAGGTGTAAATGTAATTGTAAGTGCTATCAAATACTCTGCAACACACGCTGTCATGAATAACTATCATGTACAAATAAATAACAATATATGTCAGTTGTATGGACATCTTATTTTGACTTGTTTTCAAATAAATAAATAATTCAGGTATATGGAAACCTTGTTTTCTTTGTTTTTGTTGTACAAGCTATATCCAAATTACCAACCGAAACTGTACAAGTTAAAACATGTACAATTAAAACCATACAGGTTATACCTTTAATGATAACATGATACTAGTTACAACGTGTACAGTTGTCATGTACACATTCATGTATTTAAGTCGACATTCAAACAGGAGTGATTGTGACAATAATTAGATAGGACCTGTAAAGTAGTTCAGATAAATATGAAAAAAGAACTCATTTTGACCTATTTTGTGATTTAATAATATGGTGATATTGAACAGGGTTCTAACTTTAAGCATTCCTCATCTGCAACAATTTCAGTTTGAAAGTAATTTATAAAATAAAAGTTCGAAACTTTTCTCCTTAAAGTTCAATTTGTTAAATGTGTTACTTTTGGAAGATAAGAACTTGGATTCGACACTAGATCTAGAAAAGCTCAATTTCTTTTACTTATATATGAGGCAGATAGAGAAGGAACTCCAAAAAAAGAACGCATTCCCACACTTCACCACATCAAAGCTCCTCAGTTTATTAACATCCTTTCACTAAGCTGAATTTGACGTAGTTGCTCTAAATATATGTTATGAGGCGTCATATAGGCTTTTATTAGGCGTGTTGCATAACCTGCGAATAACAGATGTACATATTCCAAATTAATGTATCTGTAAATAAGTATGTATTGCACAAAGTTTACTTGGTTCATGAATGAAGTAAACAGTTTATATTTTCCTTCTTGTGTTATTAAGTACAAATATTCCTTTCAACTGAAGCTTAAATGCTGTCGGAAATGATGTAACATGCTGTTTGATCTCATTCAAGATTAATCGTCAAGCAGGATAACTAAATGAGATGTTTGCATGTCGTGGTGAACTAAAACCTCACTAATTATTCACCATATTAGCTCCATTATGTGGCTCAATCTAAGCTTTCGGGATTCAAAATCCCACCTCTCTACAATTGTGGTATATTTTTAGAACTGAATGCTTGTTAACAGTGAGAGTGATCTTTTAGCAGTTCATGTTCTGCTATTATTATGACACAATGAATATTGTTTGAAACCTCCTTTTAATTTCATTTTGAAAAATTCCACAAACAGAGTCCCCAATATAGCAATAAAATGTCACATGACACACTTTCGTGTGTGATTAATATATTTAATTTGATAACATTTAATTTGAATCAAATACAAATATCCAGAAAACGGCTAGCATATATTGCCAAGGCTTGTGACGTCAGGTGACGCAATATTGGAACTAACGCTGAAATAATCGTAAGACACAAGTGATCCATGCACATGAACAATATGTCAGCACTTACTGTATTTTAAAACACATGAAAAACGACAAATTCAAACTACTTCAATTGACATACATATGTAAAACTTAAATTAGATAACATAATTTAGCTGAAATTTTCGGATGTTGAATAACAATGAATCCCGGAAATTTTACAAAACGAAAACATTTATCGATATTGTAACATAACCGTTAGTTATCAGGTGTTTCAGAGCTATATAACAATGCATGTATTCACGAAAATATGAATAAATAAATAATAAATACATATTTATATATAAAATATGTTGAGGAGACAATGAAACATGATTTGACTGAGTGATTAAATAGTTGCATTTAAATGTGCTAACACGTAACACCTAATGATAGTTTGTCTGTATTATGCACATAATTATGTTGGATACCTCTAGGTGGTTCTCTAGAATTAACTTTAGAATTAACATTTTATGGGTTTTTAGCGTCACAGATTTGGTATCATCGAAAGAAGATAATTGTGAATGAATATGAAATGAAAAAAAAGTGAGGAAGATCCTGTACTAAGGTTTGCAGCAAATTGTATTCATTCTCTTAATCTACCTATCCTTACAATATGAGACAAATGAAGTTATATGATATATAAATTATCTAATATGCAAGTCGTATTCATGTTGCGACCACGGCAAACAGTCAGGGACATCACGGCTTTCCGTCTCGTTACAAAGAGATGTTATGCCGTCTAAAAAATTATCATGAAATTATTATCTTATGACGATGGCATGCCGTCTATACAACGTATTCGACGGTATGCCGTCTTAATGATGCAGGGAGAGTTCATTGTGTCAAAATGCTAAAATTAAGACGGCATGCCAGCTTCATATTTCACAAGACGGCATGCTGTCTCATATTTTAAGATATAGCAGCGTGACTGTCTTGAGCTTGCGTGGTTCCTCCCCGACTGAGATCGAGGTGTGCCAGTTTGAACCCTCGCGCACGTGAATCATAAGGCCAGGATGTTCATGTTTCACGTGCTCGATGGTTCATCTGACTTGAACCATAACTCAACACTACATCAAACCACAAACAGAATTGACAAAAGTTTAGTTTTAATTTCAGTTTTCGTTTGTTTAACATAATAGGGTAAAATAAACCGTATCCTTGTTAGAAAAATGTGTCTATTTTAGGCAGCTCACACAAAGCATGAACTAATCGTGATGCACGTTGAACACGTGGAAATGTACAAGTTGGTACTGTCAATGTCAATATCGTCAGCTTACATAAAATAAAAAAATACAACATATTGTAAAAATTGTGCAATTCCATTTTAAGTCACTGCAGCTCAATTGTTTTCCATATTATTTTTTTTCTCAATTGTGTCGTTTATTTATCTATTAGCGTTTATACAATATATTATGTTTAAAGGGTAAAACATCTCATTACCGACCCAAGCCGTATCAGTAGAAAATGGTTATCCGTATTGATTCATAATGGTGCGATCTGTTTGCTTGGTCTCATGCAATTTGGAGAGGTTAGACAGCAAGATGACAATGCCATCATGCCATAATTTAAAATCCACTATGAGCGTTTAAGAGCCATCGACTATTTTAGTGTTTTAAATACAACATTATGTTTTTGAAAACATACTTATGACATCAATCGCTAGAGACAACTACAAAACATATGATAAATAATTTTCATATCACTATCCGAGGAAATTTGGTTTTAAAGACAAGTTGGCCTCAGATTAAAACGCGTCAATAGAATTTAACGTCATATTTACAGCCTTTCCTTTTCTGCATAAAAAAGTACCACAGAGTAACAAGGATTTCAATTTCACGAAGCTCGTTTTTTCAACTGTTTTCGTCCCTTCTCACACATTACTGAATGTGACAATTGTTATATTATCATGTTTCAAAATACCCTGTGAATATACAAATTATTGACTTTTTACCTGTTAAATGGTACTTTATTGTGATAATACCAGCAAACTATGACAGATATAGTATGTATATATTCTCATTGATTATACAATTCAAGCAACGTACCTTGTTGGGTAATACATTTATTTTAATATCTGTAGAAACTACATAATTGAAAGAAATACATGGTAAATAAATAAATAAACGCCAACAATTGTATTTTTATATTTTGTGGAGTAATCATAAATGGTCCCTTTTATTTGTTTGTTTACATTGTAGGAGTAAATCACAATGTTTTGCGCTTGAAAATAATACACATGATCTATATGTAGACTTGAAAACATCTTTATTATTATAGTGCGAATTCACTGCTTATTTTAGGTCGAAAAACTAAATCTGCGAAACATTAAGAGTATATATTTCAATATGATTGGTTTTTAGAAATGTCTATTAACATAATCAATGACTTTTACAGCAATAGCTAAATCAGTCTGAACGCTTGAACTACTTTCGAATGTTTAGTGGGAACACCTTAAAATGGCCGCGAAGGGAAAAATTCGTTTTAAGATTATTTTATTGTTTCAGGGGTCTTATTTCGCCATTGGTAACACTTTTGTTTCTTTTCGTGAGAGCAATGTATTTTAGTAAGAACAGCGTGCTACAGTTCCTTTAAAGTTACAAAAATAAAACGACTATGCAAACGTATAACCGTTGTGATGAAATAAAAGCATACACTCTTTTCAATTGCTTAGGAATGTCCTTCTCATGTCATCGCCCCGTGGGGTGCCCGGGTTAGAATAGGCCCTCAGTTCCTCCTGCTTGTCGTAAGAGGCGACTAAAAGGGGGCAGTCCGTTTGCCGTGGGCTGCGACCTGTACGGGTGGGGAAGGATGCCTGGTGGTTGAGGGATGTGTTTAGCTTAAAGCTAACACTGAACAATACACTGCTTCGGCCCCGACTTCATCTAGACAGGTGGCCAGATGGGCCCGGTCTGGTCAATCGGCTGGTCATGCCTAGCACTTGGTTGTGCACATCTTTTCTATCCTTCTTCGTCCTCTGCTACCTCTTTGCAATTATTTACTGTGCTTTCGTGATGCTCTCTTGCATAACTTCGCCACCTTTTCACAACGCTATCCTTCCTGATGTACTTATCTCTAGTTCTGCTTGCTACTCTATTCTTAGTGCTCTCTTGCACACATTCATCAACTTTACTCAGCTTCCAAGATAGCGGTGGCCAATGGGTCAATCCAGTGAAGAATTGGCAACTCTTTAGTGGAGTATATCATCCTGGTATCCCCGGTGCTGTCAGCAGGAAACCCGCTGACATACAGCATTGCCCTTGTTGGTGCTCCGTGGTGGGTGGGGATCCAGAGTGATGAATCATTATCTACCTAACATGGGAAGATCAAGTAAAAAAAAGCATACTATTTCAACGGATGACAGTCGCTCTTCTGATGAAGAGGCCACTGCATCAAAATCTAAAGCATCTCAACTTTATCTATCATCAAACTCAACCACCTGGCCTAGACGCTTAGTAATCTCTTCAACTGATGATAAGCCACTTAGAGTTAATCCCTTTGCAACCGCCAAGACCATCCAGGGGCTGGCAGGCGATGTGAAGGATGTGAAGAAGATAAGGAATGGCTACCTACTCGTGGAATGTAAAACAGAACAACAGGCAAAATCTCTACAAACATTAAAATTCATTGTTGACAAACCTGTCAAGGTATCTCCTCACACCTCACTCAATAGCAGCAAAGCCATCATCCGTGACAAGGATCGGTGTCTGCAGGATTCTACCGAAGATGAGCTTCTTGAGAACCTCAGAAGCCAGGCAGTTACAGCTGTAAAGCGTTTCACGATCAAGAAGGAGGATAACATCATCAAAACCAATACCTATCTACTCACTTTTTCACTTCCACAAGCTCCTAAAATAGTAAATGCAGGGTATTACAAACTCACAACGGAACTATATATCCCTAACCCCCTCCGTTGCTACCGTTGCCAGAAGTTTGGCCATGGAAGCAACTCTTGCAGGGCTGATGACCGTGTTTGCCCTCGCTGTGGCAAGCTCGATGATGATGGCCATCCACAGGACTGCAAGGAGTTGCCGAAGTGTGCCAACTGTGCTGGCGAACACATGGCTTCCTCAAAGGATTGCCCACGGTGGCAACAGGAATCTACCATCCTCAAAATTAAATATACCCAGAATGTCTCCTTCCCCGAAGCTAAACGCCTGGCTACTGAGGGCCCAAAGCCTTCTTATTCAACAATTATAAAATCTGCATGTGCCCCTAAACGCTCTGTCTCCACTCAGACAGACATTGAGTGGGTCAGTGACCCACCAACTCAACACAAACTGCGCAATGCTATATCTTCCACGATAGGTACCATGACTTTCCCTCTTCTTTCTCTTAACGAGCCTATCAAACCGACAGGCTCTAAACCATCTCCAACAACAGCTAAATAAAAACTCAAAACAATCAAACACCAAACCTGCAAGTAATTCCAACCCCAAAACAGCAAACCGCACTCCCAAAGGCCAGAGGAGTGCGGTAGAGATCTACAACAAGTATGGATCTCTTGACCTTGAGTCTGATGACGTCCTTATGGACGCATCGGATGCAGCATCCCTTAACAACTCCCCCAAAAAGGGGCACAGGGTTCGGTCCAAGGACCGTCAGCTTTCTCCAGTTAAACCTCCATCATGAGGCTTTTAATATTTTATTTTATCCTAGCATCCATGGCGATTCTCCAGTGGAATTGTCGAGGCTTTAAGGTAAATAATGAATTGGGCTTGTTGGCCCAACAATACAATCCCCAAGCTATTTGCCTTCAAGAAACTCATCTTAAAGATTCTGATAAAGCTGCAATGAGACCATTCACTTTATATAATTCTTTCTCCCCTTCTGCTGAAAGGGCAAAAGGGGGTGCATCAATTTTAGTACGTGATGGAATTATCCACAGAGAAATTCCATTAAAAACACAATTACAAGCTGTAGCTGTCAGCTTATCATTATTTAAAACTTTAACTCTCTGTTCTTTATATATTCGACCATCTCAATATCTTACTATACAAGATATTGATTAACTCGTTAATCAATTACCTAAACCTTTTATTATCATGGGTGACTTCAACGGTCACAATCCCCTCTGGGGTAGTAATACCCTAGATTCTAGGGGTAAAATACTCGAAAGTTTCCTCACCCAAAATGATTTATGTCTATTCAATGATGGATCAAACACATATCTACATCCTCCTACAGGATCATATACAGCTACAGATTTATCAGTAACTGATGCATCCCTTTTACATGACTTTTCATGGTCAGTCCATGAGGATACATGTGGAAATAACCACTTCCCAATTGTATCACCTATTCCCGAGGAGCACAATCCTCGTTGGAAATTTTCCAAGGCTGATTGGGGTACATTTTCTACCCTCTGCCGTGAACATATTATATATGATGAAATAATCAATGCAACTGATCCTGTTGAGGCCTTTTCTTAAGGTCTCATTGATATAGCAACTGAAACTATCCCTAAAACCTCGGCAAATCCACGCATTCACAAGCCATGGTTTAATGAAACCTGCGATACTGCCATTAAGGCACGTAAAAAAGCTGAACGCAAGCTCAGTAAACGACCTACAAATATTAACTTAGATAACTGTCGCAAAGCACGAGCTAAAGCTCGACGCACAGTCAACCAGAACACCTATCAGCAAAGTCTGGAATATGATTAGTAGAATTAAAGGCAAAGGTTCCAAATCTACAATAAAACATCTTAAGGTCAATGATGACCATCTCACCTCAAAATCTGACATTTGCTGAAACAATCTCTAAAAATTCTTCATCTGCAAATTATGTCCCTGCTTTCCAAAAGTACCAAAAGGTACAGGAAAAAACGACCACTTAATTTCAAATCTGACAATGGAGAAGATTATAATGAACACTTCTCCTTGTCAGAGCTGAAAACTGCACTTTCTAAAGTTCATGATACAGCAACTGGCCCTGATGAAATCCATTATCAGCTTTTAAAACATTTACCGGAACCTTGCCTTGAGGTTCTACTTCAGGTATTTAATCATATATGGGAAAAAGGTGAATTTCCATCTTGTTGGCACAATGCTACTATTGTGCCAATCCCAAAACCTGGGAAGGATCATACAGACCCTTCCAACTATGGAACGGATGATCAATGATCGTCTAGTTTGGTACTTGGAAACTAATAAATTACTAACTGATATTCAATGTGGTTTCCGCAAACAACGTAGTACCACTGATCATCTTGTTCGTTTAGAATCATTTATTCGTGATGCATTTATTAACAAACAACATGCTGTGTTTATCTTTTTCGACTTAGAAAAAGCTTACGACACTACATGGAAGCATGACATCCTAAAAGATGTAATTGAATTTGGCTTGCGAGGTCGTATGCCTCATTTTATATCTAATTTTTTAAATGACCGCCAATTTAAAGTACGTGTGGGTTCCACCCTTTCTGATTTCTTTGATCAAGAAATGGGTGTCCCACAAGGTAGCATTTTATCTGTCACATTATTTAGCATTAAAATCAACAGCTTGGCTAAAGTCTTAAATGACCATACAGATGGTTCACTATTTGTGGACGATTTTGGAGTTTCCTGCAGAGGCAAAAATATGCCATCAATCGAGCGCCAATTGCAACTCTGCCTCAATAAAATCCATCAATGGTCGTTGGAAAACGGCTTCAAATTTTCCAAAGCTAAAACATCTTGTGTGCATTTTTGCAATATGCGCAAAATGCACCCAGATCCAGAACTATTTCTGGATAAAACTCCAATCAAAGTCGTTCCCGAGGCCAAGTTTCTTGGCCTCACATTTGATAGTAAATTATCATTTATCCCACGCATTAAAGCCTTAAAGCTAAATGCTTAAAGGCATTAGACCTTTTAAAGGTCGTATCAAACAATAAATGGGGGGGAGATGAAGAAACTCTTCTTCATCTCTATCGATCACTCATCCGCTCCAAACTGGATTAAGGATCCATAATATATTGATCTGCCCGCCCCTCATATATCAAAATGCTAAATACAATCCACCACCAGGGTCTCAGGCTTTGTCTTGGGGCCTTCAGAACTTCACCTGTTGAAAGCCTTTACGTTGAAGCTGATGAGCCATCTCTTGACGATCGGCGCATCAAGCTAGCACTTCAATATATAACCAAATTAAAATCAAACCCTTCAAATCCTGCATACAACTGCGTATTCAATACTGAATACCAGCAGTTGTATAACTTAAAACCCAAAGCAATTCCACCACTAGGTATCAGACTTCAACAACATGTTGAAGATTCTGATATCGACCTCTCAACAATAGCAGAGCACGGTTTGCTTGCCACTCCGCCATGGCAGGTGGTCAGGCCCCGTGTCAACCTCTCTTTATCTACTCATAAAAAATCTAATACAGACCAATTAATATTTCAACAGGCATTTTTTGAACTACGTGATTTTTTCGCAGACTATAAACCTATTTACACTGACGGTTCTAAGGATGGATCCACAGTTGCAGCAGCAACTGTGACTCCTTCAACAACATATGCTTCAAGGCTGCATGATGGCAGCAGCATCTTTACTGCAGAAGCTAAGGCCATTCTTAAGGCTGTCCATCACATTAAAAACTCAACCCCTAATAACTACATTTTTTTTTCCGATTCACTTTCTTGCCTACAGGCAATTAAAAACTGTAAGAGTGATCACCCAATTATCAGGGATATTTTATTACTTCATAATTCTTGTCTCCAATGCGACATCGTCTTCTGCTGGCTTCCTAGCCATATGGGTATAAGAGGTAATAACAAAGCTGACTCAGCTGCTAAATCTGCATTAAACCTCAAACATATTTCTCCTACCAAAGTTCCATATACGGATTCCAAACCTGCTATTAAATCTTACATTAAACAACGTTGGAAGTCCCAATGGGACCAACAACATCATAACAAACTTCACACTATTCAACCTCATTTAGGTTACAAATCTCTATCCTCTTTTACCCGGCAGGAAGCTTGTGTCCTACGACGATGTCGTATTGGACACTCTCATCTTACTCACTCATATCTTTTAAAGGGGGAAGAACACCCAGTATGTATACCCTGTCAGTGTCCTCTCACAATCAAACACATTCTATGTGAGTGTTTGGACACTGCACATATCAGGGAAACTTTTTATCCTTCTATTTCAATCAATCAAGTTTTTACTCATTTCGGTGAGCATCGTGTTTTAGATTTTTTGAAGGCTATACACCTTATTGACAAATTGTAAATTTTAACTTTTCATTATCAGCTTTTATTCAACTTGTGATAATACGCTGATGTTTTTACGGCCTTCGTGCCATGTTCTGTTTTTCAATTGAAATTTTCTTTTTTAAATTAGGCAAATAAATTAAATATCTTGCCGCTAATGGCTGCAATACTGCCGAAGCGGCGTTAAACAATAACTCACTCACTCACTCTCATGTCATCTGGTTGCAGTGTTAGTTCACTCGCCCAGAAACCATCAGATTGCCGGTTCGATCCCACATTTCCCCGAACGTATTTGTGATCAGCTTGAAAGTGCCAATTCATCTGCCATCTTTTTGATGTCAAATGAGGAAGATTGTAACAGCATTAAAATTTTACATCGAAATATTAACATTTTTGTCTGTGGAAATCGAGTTATTACATAACAACAGTGATCTTTCTGAGTTTAAATTATGTTGTTTCAAAATACCCTGCATCATTAGCATTTTGACAGTCAATAGCAACAGTGTAAGAGATGTTTCCATATGTGTAGACACGAATAAAATTCACCATTGATCATTGATGATTTTTTGTAATGAAGGCCTTCAGTGGTATAGATAATTAACATATATAATTAAAGACATTAACCCACTCTCAGGGATGTCATTCATGTTGTTTTACAACACTCGTGCCAGTAAAAGTATGTTTCCCTTACTTTTCCTCGGAAAAAGATGTAAAAACATTATGACATCCCCACTTGAATATGAATCTCTATATATTCGATTGTGGAGAACTTGGTTCACCACACCATATAAACAATGTTAAAGATCTGATGAAATGCATTTTTCTCAATAATGACAGATGATTACCTCTACGTATATTGTACATCGGAATCAATTGAGCATAAAATCGAGATAATCACTTGCAATTGATAATTATAACGATCTTAATTCACCCATTTTAACACTAGCGCCATCAGTTGGACCGTTTTATTTTGTAAATGCTCACAGAGGCGTGACTGTGATTATCACTGCCGCTAAATTAATTGATGAGGTGTATTACATCGCCAAAAAGACATGTTTATGTAATAATTGTGTAATTGTCATCTGCGGAATTACCTAGTTGGATATCTAAACATTCGATATATGGGAACTTTAATTTGGTTTATTGAAGATTTCTTTGTGAAATTAACAATCAAAATGTTGCGAAATTACGTTGAATTATGCCGTCTGATATCACAACATATGCCAATATATCCCCATTTACTAAAAGAAATGATTCTCTTCATAACAGAAATGTTATACATGTTTTTGCATATCCGTATGCTATAATATCTTATCTTTGAGTATGCACTCTTTGAGTTTAATCCTTGGCACAGATATTAAGATATTTCGATAATATCAATACCACTCCTCACTCTGCTTTTCAATGTTTTTGTCATTTTCTCTGGTCTGAAATAGATTACATATCTTTTTGTAGTTCAGATCGTCAGAGTGAAGGAGGCATTTATTGTTTCCAAAATATTAAGCTTTGTCTGATCCTGTGTTTTCTATATGCTTGAATGAATGGTTAAGCTATCTTATAGTGTTTAAGACGGCATGCCGTCTAAAATCAAGGACGGAAAGCCGACGTGTCCCTGACTGGCAAAGACTCTGAATAAGGTCTAAATATAAATAACTACTGATGATGGTTGCCACATTCACAGCTTATATAGAGATAAAATAGTCATACTCAGGAGTGATAAAAGCAAGCACATAATCAAATATATGGTTGTCAGTAAGATACTTTATCAAAGTACAACTAGTGTTTTCAAATCAAATTTATTTCCTCATAACATAAAATAGCGGTCAACCCATCTGTCCGTCCGTCCTTCTGTCCGGTCAATTTTCTCAAAAACCGTGAAAGGTATATCAACCAAACTTTGTACAGTTGTTAACCATGTTCTTGCGATCGCGCACAGACAATTTTCAATTTTCTGAGATCTAAATTGTTTTCGTTTCCATGGAAACGTCACTTTTTGGACTTAGTTTTATTGTGTTCAATGGGGACAAGTTTTCTCGGATACTGTTCAACCTAGTTGAATTAAGTTTTTGTGGTGACTACTCATGACCATACTCTTTATCGAGTTCGAAAACCAGTATTATTATTTTTTACGGAGTTATGACCCCTTGAATCAGAAATTTAACTTAGTACCAAAAGAACTGTGATGCTCTAATCGGGACAAGTTTTCTCGGAAACTATTACATCTAGGTGAATGAAATTTAATATGGAGGTAGTCCAAATGATTCTCTTCATCGAGTTCTAAAACCAGTTTCGAAATATAAAAAAAATTACGGAGTTATGGCCCTTTAATCCGAAATTTAACTTAGTACCAAAAGAACTGTGATGCTCCAATGGGGACACGTTTTCTCGGGAACTATTACATCTAGGTGAATGAAATTTAATATGGAGGTAGTCCAGATGATACTCTTCATCGAGTTCAAAAACCAGTTCTGAAATATTATTTTTAACGGAGTTATGGCCCTTGAATCCGAAATTGAACTTTTTACCAAAAGAACTGTGATGGTTCAATTGGGACAAGTTTTCTCGGCAACTGTTACATCTAGGTGAATGAAATTTTACATCTAGGTAGTCCAGATGATACTCTTCATCGAGTTCACAGTCCAGTTCCGAAATTTTATTTTTTACGGAGTTATGAAGCCCTTGAATCTGTAATTGAACTTGGTACAAATTACCGGTGTGATGCTCTAATGGGAAAAATTAAGTAACCTGAAAATTTTGTAAAAACAGTCAGCTAGTTCATTTAATTATTTTGGACAATATTATGATGCTTAGACTGTTTTTTAAACATAGAAACCTTCACATCTATGATTCTCAATGGACAGATAGTGGATTGGGGGGGGGGGGGGGGGGGGGGGGGGGTTGGTATGGTTTAAACATATTTTTATTTCGTAAAATGAAATAAGGTTTGGTGAACAAGCCACAAGGCTTATTTGAACACAGCTCCTTTACAACGTATAATACATAACATAAAAGCAACGACAACGATGTTGATTATGAAAAACATAAACAAACATGTAATATTATTATATCATATCTTGCAAGCAAAACATCCGGTTAAGTGTGTCTATCTATCCATGTGTAGCACGAACGATATGGCAATTTAAATGTTAAGAGCTTTTAAACGTCATTTTTAAAACGTTGGGTTTTATTAATGAAAATGTGAATTGAATCAAGAATTTTGAGATTTTCAGATTGGGTTAGTTCTTTGTTTCCATTTAGAAGAGTATCAAGGCTATATCCGTTAGTGCAGAAGTGCAAGTTTTGTCTTAAATGGTCATAATTATGGCAAGTAAGAAAGTAGTGCAAAGCGTTTTCAGTCTTATATCCACAGGAGCATCGTGGGTTATCGGATAGATGTCGGTTATATCTATCGGATTTCAGGTTGCTACAACCAAGTCTGAGGCGACAGTGAACAATTTGACAAAATCGAGTTCCGTAGTTTAGGTCAAAATATAACTTGCATGTATTTTCGTTTTTATTGATCAAAGTTTTGAATTCTGTTAGAGAACAGGTCTCTTTGAAATCTGGTAATGCGTTCCACAGATGTATGGTATTAGGTAAAAACGATTTAGCGTAGGAAGCAGTTCGACTATAAATTCCCTTCATTTCAGAGTTATTTCTTAGATTATAGTTTGTAGTTTCGGAAACAGAATTTGGGATTAAATCACAAAGATATGGTGGGATTTGGTATGTGAGCCGGGGGGGTGGTATGTGAGCCACTTTTTTCTTGTTGTAAATTATCCTGGGGTCAAGTGAAAGTATTTAATTTCCTGTTATAGCAACACCTCGAGGAATTTTTTTAATTAACTTGTAAAATGGTATCATTTGACGGGTGAATATACAACCCCTAAAATAAAATAAATATACGATAACGACTGACTCTCTCTTATTCAACATAATGCTTTTTAAACTAACATTGAAACTACACCTAACAAATAACCTTCCACAGTTACTGACTGTGAAGTATATTCTTAATATAAAGTTATGGACAGGTCTATACTATATGCAGTTTATTATATATTGTGTTTTGTGAGGTGAGATGATTTGGGGTTTAACGCCTCTTTCAAGAGTATTTCACTTATATCGCGGCTGCTAGTATAATGGCGGGGAGAAAGCCCGCAACGCCTGGAACTAGCGAACCATGGGTGGTACTACTCTGAAAGTCAGTGTAGCATTGCACCCAAACCTTACTGTTCTGTTTTGTATTGTTTTGTTCATATCCGTATCAGACAAATAATCAGACAGCAATAATAATGTTCTGGAATTGATTTGATGAAGAGAATACTAAAAGCCATTGTAAACTGTGTATTTTCTTAAGGATAATAGCCTATATTGTTAGTTTGACGCATGACAACATGACTTATCCTTTAGTGTCTCATTTACTTAATGATCATACCTCTCAAAAGTATATACTATAATAACTTCTTCAATAAGGGTGTTATACTTTTGTAAAACATAATAAATAAGTTTGCGATCTGTGCCTGTTAAACATCAGTTTATTGTTATTATCAAACGTATCTCGCGTAGGATGTTCCCAACACGGACTTTCCATTTGCCATGACCAGAGGATAAGAAACTACTTAGTTTTCTCCTTCATGTAATAATAATGTGATAATTGTTTGAGACACACAGATCTGGCAAACAGTAAGTGGATGTTTGTATCACCCTCATAAACATAAACTCGACCTCGAGGTCGCTATTTTCTCTCCCTTGTAATCAAAAGTTTTATTTAAGTTACATTTTGAAGCTGCCGGCGTCTGTAACTATCAAAGAGAAACACTCTAACTGATTTGTGGGTTGTCGTCTCATTTCAAAGTTACCACTGATCCAGACTTAATGTCGCTTTGCACATTATACATTATTATAATGACTACAATTATCTTGTTTAGCCATTGATGCATTGCGATGAACTTGACTTTCAAAATGTAACTTAGATTAGTTTGTTATTACAAGCGGGAGGACAAAATTCCTCAAGACCGTGATTATGCTGTTTGAGAAAAGTTTTTTTCTGACTGACTGAAAGCATCTTCCGCACGCATCGGGCGAGTGAGATATGCATTTACAAAAAAATCATATTCACCCTTGAGACAACTTGACAGATAAATTGAGACAGGAAGTAGCCTGATTATTGAGCTATGGTGTAGGCCAATCAGATGCTTGGATACAAAACGCACTTCTGTCGCAATGTTTTACCAACAATTAAGCGAAGGCAAATATTTTCAAAGTCATTTCTGGTTATTAATCAACTATTCTTTGGTGAGTTATATTAACGCATCGCTTTTATGACTTTTGTTGCAAAATAACTGAGGGATTAATTTGAAATCATTTCTGACTTTGAACACTCCTTCTTTAAATCAGAATAGACTGAGTTCGTAACGAGCGACTTCATTGGTCAATGGAAGGGACGTAACTTTGTTTGTCCTTCAGGTGGCACTGACCCAGTCACAAGTTTGCCCGTCGAGATGTCGGTGAATATAAAAGGAGCAGCGTGGGTTATCGGATAGATGTCGGTTATATCTCTCGGATTTCAGGTTGCTACAACCAAGTCTGAGGCGACAGTGAACAATTTGACAAAATCGAGTTCCGTAGTTTAGGTCAAAATATAACTTACATGTATTTTCGTTTTTATTGATCAAAGTTTTGAATTCTGTTAGAGAACAGGTCTCTTTGAAATCTGGTAATGCGTTCCACAGATGTATGGTATTAGGTAAAAACGATTTAGCGTAGGAAGCAGTTCGACTATAAATTCCCTTAATTTCAGAGTTATTTCTTAGATTATAGTTTGTAGTTTCGGAAACAGAATTTGGGATTAAATCACAAAGATATGGTGGGATTTGGTATGTGAGCCGTGGGGGGGGGGGGGGGGGGGGGTTGTATGTGAGCCACTTTTTTCTTGTTGTAAATTATCCTGGGGTCAAGTGAAAGTATTCAATTTCCTGTTATAGCAACACCTCGAGGAATTTTTTTAATTAACTTGTAAAATGGTATCATTTGACGGGTGAATATACAACCCCTAAAATAAAATAAATATACGATAACGACTGACTCTCTCTTATTCAACATAATGCTTTTTAAACTAACATTGAAACTACACCTAACAAATAACCTTCCACAGTTACTGACTGTGAAGTATATTCTTAATATAAAGTTATGGACAGGTCTATACTATATGCAGTTTATTATATATTCTGTTTTGTGAGGTGAGGTGATTTGGGGTTTAACGCCTCTTTCAAGAGTATTTCACTTATATCGCGGCTGCTAGTATTATGGCAGGGAGAAAGCCCGCAACGCCTGGAACTAGCGAACCATGGGTGGTACTACTCTGAAAGTCAGTGTAGCATTGCACCCAAACCTTACTGTTCTGTTTTGTATTGTTTATATTCATATCCGTATCAGACAAATAATCAGACAGCAATAATAATGTTCTGGATTTGATTTGATGAAGAGAATACTAAAAGTCATTGTAAACTGTGTATTTTCTTAAGGATAATAGCCTATATTGTTAGTTTGACGCATGACAACATGACTTATCCTTTAGTGTCTCATTTACTTAATGATCATACCTCTCAAAAGTATATACTATAATAACTTCTTCAATAAGGGTGTTATACTTTTGTAAAACATAATTAGTAAGTTTGCGATCTGTGCCTGTTAAACATCAGTTTATTGTTATTATCAAACGTATCTCGCGTAGGATGTTCCCAACACGGACTTTCCATTTGCCATGACCAGAGGATAAGAAACTACTTAGTTTTCTCCTTCATGTAATAATAATGTGATAATTGTTTGAGACACACAGATCTGGCAAACAGTAAGTGGATGTTTGTATCACCCTCTCTCTCGTGAGTCATCGGCTGATACCAGGTTCCATGTTAAAACCAGTCCATATATCTCGAGAACTATTCCTATGTATGTACGTTTCCTTACTGTAAATGATCACGTAAGATACAGTTACATTCATTTTGTTAACAACTTGTTTGGTTCAGTATGTCAGTGTTTGTTTTGGGAAAGGGTGCAATTAACCAGTATGAAATGAAGAGTGTCAAGGTAGAAGATTTTGTCATACAAATAATGATTCAGATGTGTCTTACACATATTCTTTGCACTGTTCGAAGGTCGGAACCAAAAGTAACAGCATAATGAGACAAACAGTAAATGAAAACATATTAAGGGCAGAATATCTTTTAAAACGTTTTGTGATAATATCACTGTGATTGAATAGACATGGATCTTTGAAAGGAAATCTGTAAGTGTCACTGTGAAACGTAGAAGTTGAATCAAGTGAGTATTTGAAGATAAGGTTAAATGAAACATCGTGTCAAGTAGCAAACATTCATCCTTAACCATGAAGATTGAGTATCATTGATCTTGATTAAGGTATTTGTATTAATTGTCTGTATGTAATAATAATTATTAAAGGTTATTTTTTTGTAAAATTAATTGCGTAAATCAAATTATACTTATACATAAATTCCTTTTCAATAATGTCTCACCTGACTTCAGACCGATGTGATTTTCCTCTTCCAATGTCAATTCTCTATTCAAAATATATACTGGGGGGAAATAATGCAGATAAATATTAATTTTGAAATTGTAAATAACCATCTATTTATGTAAAAACACATACTATATCCGTCATAAAAATTCCAATATCCCTTACTCATTTGGTCCATTTATATTAACCTGTTTTTCGTGTTAATGACACGACATTTCACTTCACTTTCACTTTCACTTCACTTCATTTTGCACTTAGTATCCTTGCTACACTTCAGATCTGCATGATTGATGTAATTAGAGTTTTCTATTCATATAATGTATGTGTTGCTATCAAATTAGTAGTTCTATCACAGAAATTGGAAATTAAACATCACAGGACAAGTAATTAATGTTATAGTAAATCATGTTAAACACACATAATCAGGTTGTTCTGTTATGCTTAATGTCACTTTTTTCTCGAACAGCCTCACTTACAATTACATTTGTACCCTATCTTATCTTATCTGATGGCCAAATAATTGCTTGATAGTGTCACATGAATCGTATTTTAAATTTAATAAATGTAATAAAATAAATAAATAAAAATGCGTTCTGCTTAAAGTCACATGATGTCAAATCTCGTCATTTCCTGAGTAAATTTATTTCAGCATAGAAGAGATGGATATTTGCTGAAACGTCTCAACTTCTTATGTTCAAATATCTCATTTACATTTCAATTGAAGAAAGACCAGGGATTTTCTTTCTTTGACTTCAGATTTAGGTTTTATTTATTGTATGTGAAACATCTCGTTAGTTCTCCTTTTTTTGTGTCCCCTTAATGAAATAAGCACTTCCGGAATATATAAAGGGAAAGGTAAATACTCATTCGCTGTCATTTTGGTTGTTGTTTCTTTGCATTATGTAAATATAGATAAAGACTACATTGTAGATGTAGATAATTTTTCGAGTGGGTGGAACATGATCCTAATATCCTTGTTAAGTAAGAGACACAAAACATGAAACCTTGTAAAAATGAAATGGTATTTTTTTACGTCAGTAATCCCATTGCAATTGCTGTAATCATGGCTGCTTAAATTTCCATTCCTAGAGTGATTAAAATATTCATTTGCCGATATCATAGTGCATTCACATTTAGTATTAATTCTTTAAGATAATTCAGCAAGTTTTAATATATATCTGGTATTTAAAAAATGCTTCATTGCTTTTCGAAACATCTGATGGCGACAGCATACATGTAGTTCAAAACAGTTAGTACTTTGTTCTGATGACATGAAGCTAACGAAAAGTAACTAGTTTTTATTATCTACCTAGAGGAAGAATTCTATTTAATCTAAACTGATATAATGAGTTTTTCAAGATGTCATTTTAAACCCTGTATTAAACTACTGTTCATACACACTTTTAGTGAGACAGTCAGAAATTGACTATTCCGAAAAGAACATAAACTCGACCTCGAGGTCGCTATTTTCTCCCCCTTGTAATCAAAAGTTTTATTTAAGTTACATTTTGAAGCTGCCGGCGTCTGTAACTATCAGAGAGAAACACTCTAACTGAATTTTGGGTTGTCGTCTCATTTCAAAGTTACCACTGATCCAGACTTAATGTCGCTTTGCACATTATACATTATTATAATGACTTCAATTATCTTGTTTAGCCATTGATGCATTGCGATGAACTTGACTTTCAAAATGTAACTTAGATTAGTTTGTTATTACAAGCGGGAGGACAAAATTCCTCAAGACCGTGATTATGCTGTTTGGGAAAAGTTTTTTTCTGACTGACTGAAAGCATCTTCCGCACGCATCGGGCGAGTGAGATATGCATTTACAAAAAAATCATATTCACCCTTGAGACAACTTGACAGATAAATTGAGACAGGAAGAAGCCTGATTATTGAGCTATGGTGTAGGCCAATCAGATGCTTGGATACAAAACGCACTTCTGTCGCAATGTTTTACCAACAATTAAGCGAAGGCAAATATTTTCAAAGTCATTTCTGGTTATTAATCAACTATTCTTTGGTGAGTTATATTAACGCATCGCTTTTATGACTTTTGTTGCAACATAACTGAGGGATTAATTTGAAATCATTTCTGACTTTGAACACTCCTTCTATTAATCGGAATAGACTGAGTTCGTAACGAGCGACTTCATTGGTCAATGGAAGGGACGTAACTTTGTTTGTCCTCCAGGTGGCACTGACCCAGTCACAAGTTTGCCCGTCGAGTTGTCGGTGAATATAAAATTCTCATAAATGCATCGCTCACCCGATGAATGCGGAATATGGACTGAAAGATGTATATGTATGGTGCGTGCTCCGTTTTCTCAGTGTACAAGTGTTCCTTTGGCTGTGGTCGGTAATAGAAACTAAACTATTCTGCCACTTTCACTTGTTTCACATAACCATCGCATTTTGAAAAACGCATATATATTAATGAAGTAATATAAATACACATGAACTACACTATATAATAACTAATAGCTACCTAGTAATTTTGATACTTCTAGGCAATACATATGATTGCTATTATTGCTAAAGATTTATTTCTTTCAAAAATGACTATTTCTTTAAGAGACAATTTGATCCCATAGCGTCAAAATGGAATATGTGATGGCTGAAGCCTTCTTATGTCAATGTAACTGATCAAGGAAATAAGTTAATAGTTCTGTGTCAAATATACCATGTCTTCACTACTATATCTTATTCAAATCCGTTCATTAAACTGCATTGATTTCTTATAAAATAAATGTCTGTGTAAGTTAAACATTAGAAAGAGATAGTAAATAGTTGCTTGTTACTTCTCACATATTTTATAACTATACATTTAACTATTCTATTGCAATATAAGATGTAATCCCAAACTGTTGTCGAATACAATATCGCCCACTTTTCTTGTACGTGATTTAAGATATTAACGTCAGATTTGAATCAATAAGAAAAACACGTTATGTAAACACTTGAAAACAGAAAAGTTATTTCTGGCGGTATTTTCAATGAAAAATGGGAAATACATAACCATATCTGATTGTGGTGAAATCAATAGACACAAAATTAACAACCATGTCAATTAGAAGTTGGATAATCAATTTGCAGATCAGTAACTAACATTTATAGACAAGTTCACAAATGAAAAGTATTCAGCTGGGATGGAAATATCCTAGAAACAGCATGAAAACATTATTTGCGTTATTGATCATATTGTAAGCAGTTTGTATTCATTAAGGTTGCTATTATTGCAATGTCGTCCGTGAGGCCGACCAATCGTGTGATATATAGAGCATCTCTCCCGTGTGTCTCCTGTGATGTCACAGCACTGTGACGTCGTCATGAATATGACGCCGTGGCATTGTGATGTCATCAGGTTGTTGACGTCAAATCATTGGAGTAAGGATCTTGTACAAGCATTATCTCTTGTGGAACATCATTTTGGATGATAGACGACATTAAGTCATAGATTAAAATAATGGACACTTTATTCATATATAGCATATTGGATAATTCATGGATGACAAATAGTAAACAGCTGTTGATCTAACTTTATCATTGAGTCTCCCGTGCATCTCTTTTCAAACCGGAAATAATTTACATATAAAATATTGATCAACAAAATAAGGATCTACTAGAACAGTTGAGCCAGACCAAAGTCTCTGTTGAACAAGACACAATCTATGTTTATCTTGTAATCAAATAGCTAAGTCTCTTGCCTTGGCAAGTTGTAAATCAACATGGCGTCATCATATTTCCATTGACAGTAAGTAAAGTCAAACTTGTCTGCTTCAGTTCTCAGCATAATCATAGAATTTTTTGACCATCCAGACAGACACAGAATGTATATACGAGTGAAAACAATATTTTGTTCAAAGATTTATGTACAAATATGTTTCACAAATATTGCAATTTAACTATTGATAGAAGATCACATAACATTTTGTATTGACAATAGTAAGAGAACATACGTTTTTTTGGAACCATAAATGTCTATCCTTAAAGGTCCGTGAGCTTAACGCAGTTTGCGATGAGTCGTCGTCCGTCCGACCATCTATGTACCCCTCCCTCCTAAATAAATCCATTCAACCTAATTTGGACTTTTCATCGAGCTCTGTCTCAAGTAGTAGCTGAATTAGCAAGCGGGATGACAATTCCATATTTCTCACCTCTACCTAACACATTTGGTGACCATGGTGTTGCTTTTTATGCAGAGTTTGGGTTCCTTTTCCTTCATTGTTGCATAACTAAATTCTGATCATATGCCCTCAATATTCACCACAAACTGGTCAGAATAAATTCCCAATGGGATGAACAGTTTTAACCACATATTGATTTAAGCCAATAGAGACTTACGGATTGTCTTTGATGTTGTGACTCAATAACTCTCATACGTAAATGCAGAAATGATTATTTGATGTGTCTGATCCTCTGGTGATCAGATGTAAAAAGTAAATCCAGTCGTCCCTGATATAAATACGTAACAATGACTACATAGGTTGTCAAGCGAACAAATATTTCAATGGTGTGTATTGATAAGTATAATCCTATTCCTTGAATAGCATATATTGACATGCATGTCGTATTTGTCTGGCAATATCTGCTATTGAAATGTTGATAATCCAATCACAGCTTATTTCTTCAACAGTTAACTGATGGATTATTTATGAATGTCTTATCAATGTCTTAGACAATTGCTTCCGGACCGCGGAGATGGTGGTCAGCTAAACGAACAAAGCATACAGTGACTGATCTAGTAGACCTTGTCTTGAAAATATTATCATACCGAACTAGGAAATATATTAACGTCTGAATATAAAAGGTGTTTGATCATCTCAAAATGACCACTTTACATGTCAAGTAAGTAAATGCAATTGGCGTGTTATCATTTTTAGATCATATTTAGTCTCTGGTCATTCATGTCAAATTAATTTTATTTCCAACAATCAACGTATCTTATTGCTTTGGGCGCATACGCCCCAAGCAGTAATAAGTTGAATTTCCGCCTTTATACTGTTGGAATTTTCAAATAGAACCTTCAGCCAATGATATGTGTTGTCTTAGTATCTTTGCAATTCTTATGACCAATGACCAAAGCTGTAGCAAATTGTGAACCACGTGATTACGTTGGTAATCCCAAATAATTGGCACAAACAAATGTGGATTTTGATTATCAATATATTTGTCATAATGATATAATTTTGTATACACTTTCTCATTAGAATCAACAATAAACTTGTAATCTGCAATTCAAATCAATATCACAAGTAAGATAGCGTTTTTATGCCCCCGAATCGAAGATTCCGGGGGTATATTGTTTTTCACCTGTCCGTCTGTATGTCTGTCTGTGTGTTTGTCCACAAAAACTTTAACCTTGGCCATACCTTTGGATTGCTAAGAGCTAGGGCTTTAATACTTGGCATGTTGATACCTTGTGATGAGACCTTTCAGATGAGGTCATCATATTTGACCTTGTGACCTTGACCTTGCCGCAATTGACATTTTCAGAAAACTTTAACCTTGGCCATAACTTAAGATTTCTCAGAGCTAGAGCTTTCATAGTTGGCATGTGCATACCTTGTGATAAGACCTTTCAGATGAGGTCATCATATTTGACCTTGTGACCTTGACCTTGCCGCAATGAAAATTTTCAAAAAACTTTAACCTTGGCCATAACTTTTGATTGTTTAGATTTAAGGCTTTCATACTTGGCATGTGCATACCTTGTGATGAGACCTTCAGATGAGGTCATCATATTTGACCTTGTGACCTTGATCTTGACCTTGCCGCAGTCGACATCTTCAGTAAACTTTAACCTTAGCCATAACTTTAGATTGCTCAAAGCTACGGCTTTCACACTTGGCATGTGCATACCTAATAATGAGACCTTTCAGATGAGGTCATCATATTTGACCTTGAAACCTTGACCTTGCCGCAGTGGACAATATTTAGAAAACGTTAACCTTGGCCATTACTTTGGATTGCTCAGAGCTACGGCTTCCATACTTGGCATGTTCATACCTAATGATGAGACCTTCAGATGAGGTCATCATATTTGACCTTGTGACCTTGACATTGCCGCAGTAGACAATATTTAGAAAACGTTAAAATTGGCCATAACTTTGGATTGCTGAGAGCTACGGCTTTCATACTTGGCATGTTCATACCTAATGATGAGACCTTCAGATGAGGTCATCATATTTGACCTTGTGACCTTGACCTTGCCGCAGTGGACAATATTCAGAAAACTTTAACCTTGGCCATAACTTTGGTATATCCGGGGGCATCCGTGTTTAACAAACACATCTTGTGCATTATTTTGCATTCCAGAATCGGAAATAACGATCAGTTAGTTTAACAGTTTTACTGGCTATGCTTGATTCAAAACCCGGCGCAAAACCCGGCATACGCCGCCGAAAATGGTGAAACCGGCGTACGCTTAAGGCGTAAGCCGAATGCTTCGGTTTGAAATGACAGGCGAAGGTGGTATATAATGGCTTATAAATGTTATCCTTACGACATTCAATAACTATATTTTCTATGGCTTTGCTTTTGATAATTAGATACTTTGACCAACTGATTTATTTTAACAAAATACTGGTTCTTTAAAACAATGCCTTGCATACTAATATCATGTCAATCCATGTTTCGAAGTATTTTTTAACAAGTTTTCTCATATAAATGACATGTTTATTGAAGCTAGTGTGAGGGATGATGACGTCTTCTTGTATGTATGCCGATTGTTTCAATTTAATCCTGGTTCCAGAATGGTACATATACTCTGGTTACGCGGTCGGTGAATACGCCACTGAAACGAATCAAACATAGCCACTGACCTACTTTTCCAACATTTTGCTAATGTGGAGTTAGAGAAGACAATGTAATAGAGTTGGTCTCCATAAATTAAAATCTAAAAATTAAAAGCAGAATCGCCACACGGTAAATCGACATATTTGTCCACTGGTCAACATTGATATGATCATAACAAACGGTGTTGTGTTGTGTTGTTCGTTGGTTGCTGTCTTGGAACTCCCGTTACATTTTGTCATGAGAACAAGTCCGAAGCCCTTCGGGGATACTTTTTTTTGGACTAATACACCCTAGGTCATATCCAGCACCCATATTCACCTGGAATCCCACTAACAAATCACCGCTGCAGGCTTCTATCAACTACATCTACCCAGGTGCCCCAAGCTTGCCTTTGTAAAGGCTTCTCATGTTTAATTTTTTTGGAGCTTAAATCTGTTGAACATTTTCTACTGAGGGCATCACATTTCAAACAGTGTAACAGTGTATATGTGCGTACGTATAATGATCATTTCAATCCTGTCTCTTCTCAGTAATGAACATAATTTTAAAATAGAAATGTGTGAATGATTTATAACAACTGTCTCTAACTTCTACATAATAACTTTTAACACTCGTACATTTTTAACTATTTCATCATTTTAAATCATTTTGCCAATTGCCACTTATTAAGTAAAATGGAAGAACCATACGTCGCAGAAACTAAAATCTCTACCAGATATAATCAGATGCAGAAATGGGATTTCCTTCGTCCGTTTGTCCGTCCAAATGTTTGTTTGTCAAAAACGACGCCCATTTTAAGTAAAACATTTTGCTGCAATGGATATCCTTCAGAGGACAATGTATTCACTTCCGTTTGAAACATTAGGGCTGCTCGATTTGTCCGTCAGCAAGAGAACCGGCGTATGCTGGTTGCCGGTTTTAGCGGCACGCCTGCTTCATTTGACCGGCACAGCCTAATGCACCGCTTTCAGATGACCGGCAAATTGAATGGATGATGAACATGATCATTACGATTTAAGTTCTAAAATGATAGAAACTGTCGTTCATTGTGTTTTTTGGTGTATGTTGAACATTTTGTTAAGGAGATAATAATTATAATTTTGAACAGTGAATAAAAAAAAAATCGGTCTCCAAAATGGATATTTTTAATTACCATTACTTCATATTTAGGAATCTATGTTACTTTTGTTTGGTTTTTAAGTGAAAACATCTATTTTGGTTTTGGTGGGCGGGTCGTTTGTTGTTTTTTTAAAATGATTTTACGGTACGGGTAGTACCGCACAGCAATCAAATAGCTCACTGGTCTTTCACTTGGCTAATCAACATACGTCCCTTTTGACAATCGATCAACAACTATCAGAAAGCAGAAAAGGCTGATCAAAAAGTGTTCACGGTAAGTAGGCGTATATAAATCAAAATGTTGAATTCTTCAGGATGCATTTTCATTTATAGAATTAGTTGATGTAATTGATTAAAGCATTATAACAGGAACATGAAATCGGCCCTGTCAACAACTTGGCCAAGTTGATATCTAAGTCTTGAATATGGAAGAATGAGGTATTCAATGTTGATACATTTAGTCAATAGACAAACAAATCGGGAAATAAACTATGAACCTCATTTAATAACAGCATACGATTCGCAAAGATGTTTGTGTATTGATCTACTTGATAGTCATTATCTCACTTCAGCATTGAGCTAACATCATACCGTTATCTATAAATAAATGGCGAACAAGGGAGGTAACTGTCAGAAACTAATATGAGCTAGGGTGCCAATTGGTGCGGATAATGTTCGATTGGATTTTTGTCAATAAATGCAAATCTTGAGATATAATTAAACTATTTGCGATTTATTATTATTACGTTTCTTCTTCAGACGTTATGCGATGAGTAAATTTGATTCACAAAGGTTAGTAGGAGAAATTTACTTACTTTAGTTAACAGTTTTAAAAAAATATAAACTTTTTATTAATATAAACGATAAATTTTGAAAATTAATTTTTAAATTTCAATAGTTAAATTTCAATCAAATAAATTTGGAAACTAACAGACGATATTAATAAAGCATAACTTTGTAGAGTTCAACTGATTCTGACGCTGTCGGACGGCAGTGTCAAGCATGTCGAGTGACTTGCCTCTGTGGCTCAAGTCTTGACAGATCCAAGAACTGGTTAGTATCATTGTAGATTCACATTTTGTCAATATAAATAAATCTGTTAAATTCTTAATCTGACTCAAATGAACAAGACCAAGTATGTACGCTCGCAAGTGACAAAATAAGCCGAAGCATACGGCCATTCATCCTCGGTTACCCATGGTTTTATATATGCTCCGTTACTCTCCACTACATCACCCATGGGAAACCCATGGGTAGTTTAACCATGGGTAGTTTAACATGACTGTTTTCCCTTTACATAATGATATGTTACCAAATATTCATCTGATTTCTTGTTGGAAGCATCCGTTAAAGTGAAATTTATTGTTGAAACCAAACACAACTTTTTCTGTTGTTTGTTTTTATTTTCCCCTCACTGCACTCTCAAAGCTAAAATTTTGTTGTTTGGTACTTTGCACTTACGGGATCACAAATTGTACATATTGGTGTGCAATCTAACCAACCCATCCCCTCACAATATGGTTGTGATAGAAATTATCACTAACACGTTTAATAAACGACTTAACCAAAACCACAAAGTATTGGAAGATCTTCCTTAAAATTAGAGTTCTTTGTTCTATACGAGAAAATAAGAAAAATGCTGTATATTTACTGATTTAAAACTTTTCAAATAAAACAAGAAATGTGTGTTTATTAAACACGGATACCCCCGGATTCCAAGTATGAAAGCCCTAGCACTGAGCAATCCAAAGGTATGGCCAAGGTTAAAGTTTTTGTGGACAAACACACGGACGGACGGACAGACAGATGGACAGGTGAAAACCAATATACCCCGGAATCTCCAATTCGAGGGTTTAAAAAAACATGTGTTATTGATATAATATCACCAAAATAACAAACATGTTATCAATAGACAACTTCTTATCGTATCAAAGCTTTCAACACTCGTAGCACCAACACAATTCTGAAATCAATGAACGCTATTCTCGGTCAATTTGACAAACCTAGTACCCTAAGTAAACCCTTTAAGGACATTTTGGAAACAAATTAACAATGTATAACTGGGGATAGTTTTATTAGATCTTCAACCTTATTAGGCATAAATCATGAAAACCCTGATGAGCTCCACAGCTATTGGCTATAAGTTGGTATGTTTTGTGACAGGTAAAACGTGATCTGTAAAAATGTCATTCATTTTTCAAATTTCATAATTATCACTGCTGCTGTTTTTGGTTTCCAGATTAAGATGTTCAGATTACAAATGTTGCCAAGGATAACAAGTGTAGAAGCGAGCTAAGCTCACATACACCCACACACTGCTAAGGACAAATATTTAATTAGTAAAATCACATGAATGGATACATATTAAGTGAAGTGATACAATATTGCAATATTGTGTCCAATGTTTAAAAATAACCAGATAAATCTGTTATTGAGAAATATGATATTTATTTCTCGTTTATGCTTTCTGATTTTTCTGTGTCATGGTTTCAAAGTTTTCAAATAGTTTGTTAATTGTGTCTTTGTATTTTTAATATTGCATAGATAGATGTGTCTCTTTGCGGAGAAAATTATGTGGTTGAGTATTTTATTAGGTTGCAGAGTGCCAAACCAGACCATATATTTAGTAATTTTGATTTCTTGACTGAGGAATGTATTCATCTAAATTTCAAGCTCTCTCCAAATTTCTGAGTCTCATTGCCATCCCAGTATACATGACATACTGTTTCTTATATGTCACCACAAACAATACATTTATCAGAATCTATCTGTTCCATTTTCATAAGTTATTTTTTTTGTATAAATAATTCCATGGAGGAATTTAAATTGAAATTCAAGAAGTTTGACATTTCTTAAAACATGCCATTCATAGTCACAGTTAAACATACTTTCCCATTTAAAGCATATCTTGAGCTTTCTGTCATTTGATATAAGTTTATCGTAGAAAACTCTTGCACCCTTAGGTGCTGTAATAAGGTTATAGATACAAGTGGTAAAGGTAATATTATTTAGGGTATCATTCTACCGTAATAGTTTGTTTCCAGGTTAAAGGCAAGATATGTATAACTTAATTGTAATCCAATATTGTTCCTCTAATGCCATATTTAATTTTTCATTTTTTAAAAGGCATCATACCAGAGTCACCACATATATCTTTAATACATAATATTCCTTTATCCGCCCAATGTTTTATGAAGTGTGTCTTTTAATTTGTGGTTTAACCATAAAGGCTGGGCTAGAATATCATCAACATTATCGGTGTTAAGGTCAATCTTTTTATAATATTTTGCCCGTGCTTTAAAAACATCTAACCAATACGGGTTGATGATATCAAGTGTGTCTGTTACATTAGCTCCAAATTTGAAGATATCATTGTAGGGTATATTGCATGGGTTGCTTAAGAGTCTTTTTTTGCAATATAGTCCCACAGTGGATATTTTGTTTTTATATCTATCATCCGTAGGCCACCTTCGATTATTAATCTTTTCATCGTTTCTCTTTTAATTTTAACTTTTTTTCCATTCCAAATTATTTGGAAGAGTATTTTTTTCAAGTGAAGAGATAAATGCGTCAGGTGGATTAGGTAATGTACTAAAGATATGAACTAATTTTGAAACTGCTAGGGTCTTAATCACCGTAATTTTTCCAATTAATTTTAAGTGCCTTTTCCTCAGCAAGCTGGCAAGACATCTATTAATATCTTCAAGCCTTTTCCTGGTATTAATCACCCATAAGTTAGATAGTGTTGGAGTAAATTTGATACCCAATACATCAAATTCACCTTGATGCCATTCTATTTTTTAGCTCATCGGGCCTGACGGTCCATCCGTCCGTAATTTTTTTCGCATTTTCGACTTCTTCTCCAGAACCAATGACTCTTGAGAGCTGAAATTGTATGTGCAGACTCCTTGGCTCCGACTCCGAGACCCCAAATGTGGTCACAGGGGTCACATCCTTAAAAACCTATTTTCATCTTCTTCTCCAGTTCAAAAAGGTCCAGAGAGCTGGAAAGTTATGTGCAGACTCTTTGTCCAATGGGGATTCTAAATTGTAGATTTCGTGAGGGTCATGATCTAAAACCAATATTATTTTGCTTGTTAACAATGTATTACTTTAGATAACTTAGATATTCAACCTCAGATAATAAATCATTAAAATGATTAAATCCTGATGAGCTACAGAGCCCATGGCTCTATTTTTATCCCCCGCCAACATAGTTGGGGCGGATATTGAAATGGGCTCCGTCTGTCCGTCCGTCCGTCCGTTCATCCGTCCGTCCTTCCGTCCCGATTTTGTTTCCGGAGACATATCTCAACGAAACTTGGTGTGTGGAACAATCATCATGTGTAGATGTGCCTTTTGGGGTTTTCAACTTCTTCGAGTTATTTCTTTTTACCGTTTCCATGGAAATGTAACTTAGAATTTCGTTTCCGGGGCAGAACTCGAAAACCATAAGACATATCTCAACGAAACTTGGTGTGTGGAACAATTATCATGTGTAGATGTGCCTTTTGGGGTTTTCAACTTCTTCGAGTTATTTTTTTTTTACAGTTTCCGTGGAAATGTAACTTAGAATTTCGTTTCCGAAACAGAACTCGAAAACTATAAGACATATCTCAACGAAACTTGGTGTGTGGAACATTCATCATGTGCAGATGTGCCTTTTGGGGTTTTCAACTTCTTCAAGTTATTTTTTTTGACCGTTTCCATGAAAATGTAACTTAGAATTTCGTTTCCCGAACAGAACTCGAAAACTATAAGACATATCTCAACGAAACTTAGTGTGTGGAATAATCATCATGTGTAGATGTGCCTTTTGGGGTTTTTAACTTCTTTGAGTTATTTTTTTTGACCAATTCCATGGAAATGTAACTAAGAAATTCGTTTCCGGAACAGAACTCGAAATCTATAAGACATATTTTAACGAAACTTGGTGTGTGGAACAATCATCATGTGTAGATGTGCCTTTTGGGGTTTTTAACTTCTTTGAGTTATTTTTTTTTACCATTTCCATGGAAATGTAACTAAGAAATTCGTTTCCGGAACAGAACTCGAAAACTATAAGACATACTTTAACGAAACTTGGTGTGTGGAACAATTATCATGTGTAGATGTGCCTTTTGGGGTTTTTAACTTCTTTGAGTTATTTTGTTTTACCATTTCCATGGAAATGTAACTAAGAAATTCGTTTCCGGAACAGAACTCGAAAACTAAAAGACATATTTTAACGAAAATTGGTGTGTGGAACAATCATCATGTGTAGATGTGCCTTTTGGGGTTTTCAACTTCTTCGAGTTATTTGTTTTTACCGTTTCCATAGAAATGTAACTTAGAATTTCGTTTCCGTAACAGAACTCGAAAACTATAAGACATATCTCAACGAAACTTGGTGTGTGGAACAATCATCATGTGTAGATGTGCCTGAAAGGCCCGATGGGCTTATGGTATTGCACAGTGTCCAGCCGTCTGTAAACTTTTCGCATTTTGTCTTCTTCTCCAAAACCACTTTGTCTAAGGAGCAGAAATTTTGTGTGTTGTGTTTAGTTGAAAAAAGGTTCATAGTCACTGTTATTCAACAACTTTTCTTCTATAAATTTTCCCAAAGGCGGGGGATATGGCCGACTCTGTCTTCTTGTTTATCTTCACATAGTATTTCATCACTATTTGCTTTTAAGCCTATCCAGATTGCTTTAGTTTTATCAATGTTTATTTTTAGTCCTGACATCTTGTAAAAGGTATTTAATGTATTAATCGCAGCACATAGACTATCTTCCGATCTATCAAGAAACAATTCTGTGTCATCAGCATATTGTCCTAACTTATATTCCTTCTCATCTATAGTAATTACTTTTACATCTGTATTTGCTCTTATCATGCAACCTAAGATTTCTGCTACAAAAAGAAAAAGGTAAGGTAAATAGTCTTTAATTTAGTCAATAAATCCTCATACAATAATGTATTTGCTGATATTCAAAGCTGTTTATTTTGACCCTTTGGTGTCACTCATTACTGACGAAGGAACTGATTACCATGCTTGGACAGGAAGTGCTCAAAACTGGGGTTTTACAAATTCAGGATTGGAAAATTAATGAAACATAAGTATAACATTTAGACCTGGTTTAAATGCCAGTTTAACTAAACTATCTTTCAATATTACCGTTTAAGTTAGACCAATAGTCTTTGTCTAACCAAACCAACTAGCTCTAAACCTGGTCTAGGAAAAACCTGTTTCGAACTTACGGGCCTTTATGTTTTCACTTAGAGCAAAATATGAACTAATCAGTTTGATTGAAGCTTGAAATAAGTTCGTCTGGGTTCAGTTGATACTCATTTAAGTTTGTTTCAAGTCAATATCTCTTGCGCAGAAAGAATAAATCATCAATTTGGCATGGCAAATAGTTTCGCCAGTGCATACTCATGTTGCGAAAACATTATGGGAAATATCAAATATATGAAATAGTTGTGCAGTCTTGCCATGGGGAGCATGCGAATACTGTGTTTTACAGAGGGTAAAGAAGTTAGCAGCAGCTTCGTTTTTAGTTCTTCGTTCTTCGAAGAACGAAGAACTAGACTGAATAGAAATGATTAGTTGTTCGTTCTTCGAAGAACGAAGAACTAGACTGAATAGAAACGTTTAGTTGTTCGTTCTTCGAAGAACGATGAACTAGACTGAATAGAAACGTTTAGTTCTTCGTTCTTCGAAGAACAAAGAACTAGACAAAAAAAATCGTTAAGTTCTTCGTTCTTCTAAGAACGAACAACTGCAAAGAAAACTCACTTTTTGATGTTTGTGAAATTGTTCAGTTCAACTTTGTATAGGGCGGGAAAGCTCAGTGTTGAGTGATTTCGGCTTCAAATCAAGAGGTCCGTGTTTCGTGGTTCGAATCTCGCCAGAGTCCCGCCCTGGCAAGTTTGTCTGCAGTAGAGAACGCAGTCCTACACTGATTCAGCGCAGTACAACCCATGGTTAACTAGTTCCAGCCGATGCTCGCATGTTTCAACGCAAGGCATAGCATGGCGTAGCGGGTTTTCTCCCCGCCATTATACTAGCAGCCGTGATATATAAGTGAATCTTGTAATCGGCGATAAATCTTAAATGACCACGTTGTTATTCATTTACTTAACTTTACCTACCACTGTGTCGGACAGTCAGGGGATATTTGACAGTAAATAAGCTATGGCTATACGAGCCTTGATTCGGATCCCCTAACGTCGGGAGACACTAGCTTTCTCATCAGAATTACTTTTTTAGTTTTTTAAAGTTTGGATAACCAACAACCAATGAGCAATATTGTTTTAGTTCTTCAATTTTAAATACTGTTCATTGTTTATTCTTCGTTTGAATACACTTACTCTCAATTTCCTACACGAGTGTAATGTGGTCGGATAATCAGGGGATATTTTAATTTTAGTCAGTAAATAAACTTTGGCTGATTATTCATGCTTTGTTCTTCATATTCGGAGAACGAAGAACTAGAAAACTTGGATGATTTAGTTGTTCGTTCTTCGAAGAACGAAGAACTAGATAGTATGGAAATTTATGTTCTTCGTTCTTCGTTGTTCATTCTTCGTTGTAATACCCTTACGTTATTTTATCTACACGAGTGTAATGAAGTCGGACAATCAGGGGATAGTGTAACTTCAGTTAGTAAATAAACTTTGGCTAAAAGAGTCCTGCTTAGTTCTTCATATTCGAAGAACGAAGAACTAGAAAAACTATGATATTTTAGTTGTTCGTTCTTCGAAGAACGAAGAACTAGACAGTATGGACTAATTTAGTTCTTCGTTCTTCGTTCTTCGTTGTTCATTCTTCGTTGTAATACATTTACTCTACTTTACCTACACTAGTGTAATGAAATCTGACAATCAGGGGATTTTTTAACTTTAGTCAGTAAATAAACTTTGTCTAATTATTCATGATTTGTTCTTCATATTCGAAGAACGAAGAACTAGACAACTGGGATGTTTTAGTTGTTCGTTCTTCGAAGAACGAAGAACTAGAAAGTATGGAAGATTTATGTTCTTCGTTCTTCGTTGTTAATTCTTTGTTATGATACACTTATTCTACTTTGCCTACACTAGTGTAAGGTGATCGGACAATCAGGGGATATTTTAACTTCATTCAGTAAATAAACTTTTGCTGATTATTCATGCTATGTTCTTCATACTCGAAGAACGAAGAACTAGAAAACTGGGATGTTTTAGTTGTTCGTTCATCGGAAAACGAAGAACTAGATAGTATGGAAGATTTACGTTCTTCGTTCTTCGTTGTTCATTCTTCGTTGTAATACCCTTACGTTATTTTTCCTATACGAGTGTAATGTGGTTGGACAATCAGGGGATATTGTAACTTCAGTCAGTAAATAAACTTTGGCTAATAGATTCCTGCTTAGTTCTTCATATTTGAAGAACGAAGAACTAGAAAAACTGGGATATTTTAGTTGTTCGTTCTTTGAAGAACTAGAAAGTAAGGAATATTTTAGTTCTTCGTTCTTCGTTGTTCATTCTTCGTTGTAATACATTTACTCTACTTTACCTACACTAGTGTAATGAAATCGGACAATCAGGGGATATTTTAATTTCAGTCAGTAAATAAACTTTGGCTGATTATTCATGCTGTGTTCTTCATACTCGAAGAACGAAGAACTAGAAAAACTGGGATATTTTAGTTATTTTAGTTTAATAATCAGCCAAAGTTTATTTACTGACTGAAGTTAAAATATCTCCTGATTGTCCGACCTCCTTACACTCGTGTAGGTAAAGTAGAGTAAGTGTATTACAACTAAGACTGAAGAACGAAGAACGAAGAACTAAAAATGATATACTGTCCAGTTCTTCGTTCTTCGAAGAACGAACAACTACAATGTCCCCGTTTCTAGATCTTCGTTCTTCGAATATGAAGAACAAATCAGGAATCTATTAGCCCCAGTTTATTTACTGACTGAAATTGCAATATCCCCTGATTGTCCGACCACCTTACACTAGTGCAGGGAAAATAATGAAAGTGTATTATAACAAAGACTGAAGAACGAAGAACGAAGAACTAAAATATTATATACTGTCTAGTTCTTCGTTCTTCGAAGAACAAACAACTAAAATATCCCAGTTTTTTAGTTCTTCGTTCTTCAAATTTGAAGAACAGATCAGGAATCTATTAGCCACAGTTTATTTACTGACTGAAGTTGCAATATCCCCTGATTGTCCGACCACCTTACACTAGTATAGGTAAAATAGAATAAGTGTATTATAACAAAGACTGAAGAACGAAGAACTAAAATATTCGATACTGTCTAGTTCTTCGTTCTTAGAAGAACGAACAACTACACTGTCCCCGTTTCTAGACCTTTGTGTTTCGAATATGAAGAACACATCAGGAATCTATTAGCCCCAGTTTATTTACTGACTGAAGTTATCATATCCCCTGATTGTCCGACCACCTTACACTAGTATAGGTAAAGTAGAGTAAGTGTATTAGAATGAAGAATGAACAACGAAGATCGAACAACTGAAACATTCCAGTTTTTCTAGTTCTTCGTTCTTCGAAAATACAGAACAAAGCAGAAATCTATCAGTCTATAAGTTTACTTGCAGATTGAAGTTGCAATATCACCTGATTGTCCGACCACCTTACACTGGTGAAGGTAAAATAATGAAAGTGTATTATAACAAAGAATGAAGAACGAAGAACGAAGAACTAAAATTAACCATTCTGTCTAGTTCTTCGTTCTTCGAAGAACGAACAACTTTATAAGGGATTCAAGTAAGTGAACCAAAGGCAGGGTTGTAACAGCGATAGTTTATTTACGTTCAAATATCCCGTGATAGGCCGATCATCTTACATTGGTGTAGGTAATGAAAAGTAATACTGTCCAATTTTTCGTTCATCTACAAAACTGGGATATTTTAGATCATCCCAGTTTTCTAGTTCTTCTTTTTTTCGAAAAGTGAAGAACTAAACAGGAATAAGCAGCCAGAGTTTGTTTACTGACTGATGTTTTATTTTGTTCTGTTTACCCTTCATCTCACACTGGTGTAGGTAAAAATAAATTGATTGTGCTATAACTACATTGTAAGATATTCCAGTTTTCTAGTGCTTCGATAGATGAAAAACTAAAACAATATTTCTCTTTGGTTATTGGTTATTTGAACATCGAAAAATTAAACATTACTGTTGATTCCGTCTGTGTCCTGAAAGACTTTTTATTGTATAGTGTATGGGTATGTAGTGTATGGGCTCGTGACAAGGTTCTGGCAGCTCTATCCCGTGACCGGCGGACCCTCATCCAGTCGGTTGTAGGCAAAGTGAAGTAACTGAATTACAAAGAAATAACGAAGAACGAAGAACTTAACGTTTCTATTCAGTCTAGTTCTTCGTTCTTCGAAGAACGAAGAACTAAAAACGAAGCTGCTGCTAACTTCCGGCCGCCGTTTTACAGTTGGAAGGATCCATTATCTATTTATTTTGCATGAGTAAAATATTCAGTATGAGCAACATATTGTAGCTCTGTAACGACTGAAGGTACGGGTGATATACAGTTGAGGGACAACTTAATGTATAAAAATAATCTGATCTTTTCACAGTAAACTTTCACTAAGGAAGCACAAATCTCCCCCAATTAGAACATGTCTCGCTGATGTGATCACTATCATTACATATCTCGCTGAACACGATAACTATTACTTGATCCCTGCAGTACATGGTTCTAGGGGATGCGCATAGTGTATGTGATTTTAAATACTTTGACTTCTCAATATGATAATCTCATAAATGTATGAGGGTGAAGCTTAGTTATTTATGATAACGTAAACTTTGTGATCCACGTTTTACGTATTATTACAAAGGGGTGACGTGTCAAAATGCTCACAACTACTTATCGTGATGTCAGTAACGACAAGGTATAGTTTAAGGATATGATGTCTTTGATCACACTCCCCCTTCAATGAACCAACAAGTTCAGAAATCAATTAGATGTGCAGTTCATTTATAATGTTATCAAGATACATCTACAACCTGAGCAATTATATCAGATGATGCTAGAGGACTCTCACGTGATATGACATGAAACCTTTTGAGTAGCTAGAAGCACCTGTGCATTCTTCTGAAGGAGCACCTTTGTATCGTTATCGATCGACTCCATAAAATGATTCCATTCTTTGCTAGAGGTATCACAGCTAATTCCTTTCAGTAATGACAATAAAGATGACTTGAGGCAAATCAGTACACAGCGACAAGATTCCTACTGCGTGTCTCATGAGACCTCTAGCCTTCTCTCTATTGGACATTACAATAATTAGTTGTTCAAAGTTTCCGATTAATTCGCGAACTATAAAGATATTCTGAACATGGCTGCCTGGAATATAATAATAATAATAATAATAGGACATTTATAACGCGCATATATCCATACAGAAGTATGCTCAAAGCATAACAATAAGCAACTCATTCCATCATCAATTGCCGTTCTGGTCACTACCTGCAACATTTGAGGTATGTGCTATCGATACATGATTAATAATAGCGGTTTGTACCCGGGATTATAGGTAAAAGTTCGACTAGCTAAATTGAAGATAAGTGTGTAAATCCACGTGACACACTCAGCCACCACAAAAGTAAGACCCTGACTGTAATACCAACCCCAGTACAGGTAGCTTACATATTCTGCCTTTTAACACTGTACATTTTAGCATGATTTACATTATCATATTGAGTCTCAAGTTTAAGTCATTGTGTCACGTGTTGACCTTCTTCCTTATCTGTCATACTGAACATAACACTCAACTTAAACTTTGTCATACTGTACACAACAGTCAACTTAAACTGTATCATACTGAACACAGCACAACTTTTATTATTACATACAATTGTAAGCAGGTAAAGATTATCCGGGTATCAAAGTGTTCATAATAATTTCGTTGGGAATTACATTATTTTTAACTATAACTTACATTTTGAATGGTTGACTGAATTTCTTAACATCCATTCATAAATCTAGATCTACGATTTCAGTTGAATCTCACAGAAGAACCATGTTAAGGTCACCGTTTGTAAGATTTGATGTTTCCATTAAACTTGCAGAAACCTTCAATCTAGGGTAACTTCCGAAGCAAGGCAGTTGCACCAGTCCTCGTCACTGGCTAGTTTAACCCCTGCTGCATATTGTGATAATACCAGTACAATACGACACATACACATATTCACAATATATTATAATATATATAAATATATATATATATATATATATATATATATATATATATATATATAGAAAATAGTAAACATCAGATGGTTTTGACTGGATCAATCTTCTTTAATACGATACTCGTATTAAAGAAGATTGATCCAGTCAAAACCATCTGATGTTTACTATTTTCTATATATAACCTTACTTCACGTGAGAAGCAACTCATCTTATTTATATATATATATATATATATATATATATATATAGGAAAATACAATTGTCGAAGATATCACGATGATTTATTCATAATTCACAAGCATGCTTTCGACCATCACGGGTCTCATCAGGTGAATGACGTTGAGTCGGTTGATGCGTCATAAAGTGTAATTATGACGTCACAATACATTGCATAGATACATTCATAGATACAATGCATAGAAATAGATGTACATTAAATTGATAATGACATTACATTTTAGAATTGAGTCTTGGCTTATATTTATTAATAAACAATAATTATGTTTCTGCCAAGCAATGAATGTCATTATCAATGCAATGTACATCTATTTCTATGCATTGTATCTATGAATGTATCTATGCAATGTATTGTGACGTCATAATTACACTTTATGACGCATCAACCGACTCAACGTCATTCACCTGATGAGACCCGTGATGGTCGAAAGCATGCTTGTGAATTATGAATAAATCATCGTGATTTCTTCGACAATTGTATTTTCCTTTATGAGACCTGAGGGTTGGACAAGTTTGAAATGAATTTTGTTATATATATATTCAAATGGTAGTTGAAAGAATAGCTAACACCGATTTCCTCAAGTTGAAACACGTAGGTGGAAATCGGCGTTAGTTATTCTTTCAACTACCATTTGAATATATATTGACTGTACACTTGAACAAACGCCCTATTTTGCGTTTGAAACTAATAAACTTGATCTATATTTAGACTGGAAAACACCTTTACTAATTAGCGATTTCTCCGCTTATTTTGGGTCGAACAAATCTGCTACAAAACAAAGTGCATATATATTTCAATGAGATAGATTGTTGGTAATGATCCGATAAGTCAATCAACATACTAGATGGTTCTTTAACAGACAATATTAAAATGACCTCTTTGAGCGACAGAAGGTGAGTTAAAGTGGCGCACTATTAATGTGTACTGAAACTAAGTTATACTTAACAACATACATGTACATATATGTGTCACTGTATTCTCATAATGCAATGAGTGAATACGATTTAGATTCCATTAGGAATCTTCAATGTTAATAATGAATTAACAACAAAAACAAAACTGACAGAACGTAATGCCTTTGCAGCTAAATTAACAACATATAGTCCTTATAACTTACAACTACACATGATCTGGATTTGTTAAGGATCGGTTATATCAAATAAGAGACGTCCATAGAAACGGAAACACAAGGATCAGTAAGCTGTAAGATTTATCATCAAATCGCCGTGAAGCCCCCAGATCTCCAGCAGCTGCTCTGTTCAACATGATAGTATGAATTAAACGTCTTGCAGATGAAGATCATTTGCTCTCTTTGTAGCCTTTGAGAATGTAAATACCAACCTCAAATCCTCCATTGCCTGTGGGTGAATATGGTTGTTAGTGAGTTAAATGGATATATCCATGTTACCTTTATGTATGGACAACAATAACAAACAGCCTCAAATGAAGATTTGAACAATGAGATTATTTTAAGCCCGTAGTGGAAAGCAAAAGGTCAATAAGCTATTGTACAAAATACCCATTAATCTCTCTGATCTCCTTAAGTGTCCCAGTCTCAAATGCCAATCTGAATCAAACTCCTCTCAGAGTTAATTGACGAACAATGCTATTTTTGTTGGATGAACATCCTTTGATCTTTTTCAGCCTTTGAATCTGGAAATAACAACCTAGCATGCGTCATGGCATGTGGGTGAATATGTTTCCTGTTCAGTGAAGTAAATGCCTTTATGAATGTTTAATGCTACAATCAATAGTTACAAATAAAGGTGTTATGACCCACCGGAACGACGTAATTGGGAGTTTAGACGTTTGTAAACATGTCTAGTTTGGAGATGCATCTTGAGTTTGTCAATTGAAACTGTACGCATTTTAATGTATATTTATATGGAAAACAGTGACATAATGAATAAATACCAATACATGTATAATCACCTAACATTTTACAAACCATCATCACAATATATTGTATTGTTCCTTTGAAATTGTTTAAATGTCCCTTGTAGTATGTAATGATATAGTAAGCTTTAACTATATATCATACATTACAAAGTCCTTAGACTGAAGCACAGGTTAAACATATTTAACGATTATGAGTCATCTGTAGGGAAAACTTCGCAGTAACTAAATACCATATACAAAACTCAATACCAAATAAACCTTATACTTGACACTGACAATTGTAAATAGATTACATAATAAAGTGAATGTCTCCTAAGAATATGTCTTCTTTCCTTTCCAATTATCACTCAAAACTTTATGTATCAATGAACGGATCTTCAGGTTTATCAAAGCAGATACAATATTTTGGTCATTATTGCTTGGGGCGCGTACGCCCCAAGCAGTAATAAGGTGAAGTTTTCCCTTTTAATTTTCAAATAAAACCTTCAACCAATGATATGCGTTGTCTTAATATATTTGAAATTCTATTGACCAATGACCATAGCTGTAGCAAATTATGAACCACGTGACATTGTGGGTAATCCGAAATAATTGGCACAAACAAATGTGGATGTGGTTTAAAAATTTGTCATATAGATAGAATTGTTCTTCAATGTTTCATTAGAATCAATGATAAACTTGTAATCTGCAATTCAAATCAATATCACAAGTAACAAAGTGCTTTTCTATAAGTTAAGTACATTATTGGGCATTCCAGAATCGGAAACTACGTTCTGTTTGGTTAACAGTTTTACTGGTTATGATTGATTCGGAACCCGGCGCAACAACCGGCATACGCCGCCGAAAATGGTGAAACCGGCGTACGCCTAAGGCGTAATCCGAATGCTTCGGTTTGAAATGACAGGCGAAGGTGGCGTATAATGGCTTACAAATGCTATCCATGCGACATTTAATAACTATATTTTCTTTGACTTTGCATTTGACAACTAGATACTTTGACGAAGTGATCTATTTAAGAATAATACTGGTTCTTTAAAACAATGCCTAACACGCTAATAAAATGTCAATTCATGTTTGGAAGTAATTTTTTTTTAAGTTTTCTCATTTAAATGACATGTTAATTTAAGCTAGTTTGAGGGATGATGAGGTCTTTCTGTTTGTACGCCGATACACTTGTTAACTTTAAGCCTGGCTTCAGAACGGTGCATGTACTCCGGTCACTTGGTCGGTGTATATGCCGATGAAACGAATCAAACATAGCCACTGACCTACTTTTCCAAAGTTTTGCTGATGTCGAGTTAGCGAAGGCAATGTAATAGAGTTGGTCTCCATAGATTAAAATCTAAAAATTAAAAGAATAATCGCCACACGGTAAATTGACATATTTGTTTGAGAGCTTTAAATTGATATGATAACACACGGTGTTGTGTTGTGCGTTGGTTGCTGTCTTGGAACTCCCGTTACATTTTGTCCTTAGGGTTAGAACAAGTCCGAATCCTTTCGGTGATACTTTTTTGGAATAATACATCCGATCGAGGTCTTTGTGATAATTGACTGTAAACATGTGATATTGCATTATTTATACAAAGCGTAGGACACAAAGGGTAATTCTAAGGAGAGAAAATTAATCATAAAAAAAATAAATAAAAAGTTTTTAAAAAATTAAAATGCCAGTCTATAAATTTCTAACAAATAACACTTGTTCTAGACATTAAGACAAATATATATAACATTCAAATCCTATGTTGATAGTTAATTAGGCTCTAATTTGTTACAGAAAATTCTTCAAAATAAGATATATTGACATGTTATGATATTTGGAGAGAACTATCGGGCAACACCAATCAGGACTTCTTATGCAGACTTTCAAATTTTGTAAAATGGATATATTTACTTGTGCACTGACTTTCATTGAGAATGAGTGAGTAAAACTTATCTCAAGTAATACATGTGTATGCAAGCTTACGTCACCTGTTAGATGTTACACGAGTAGGTCTTACGCCAACCTTTGTAATGTCAACAATAATTCAAAATGTAACGATATAGTTAAGCGAGGAACTCTTATTAATGACAATATGAAATTAAATTTGCATATGTTACTTGAAGTGAAATTATTAAGATAAGGTTTAATAAAGTTGTTGAAGGTTCCGATACAAAACTAGCTAAACCGAAATATAGAATAGAATATAGAATTATTCCTTCAGCTTTTCCTCACGCAACACTTCCTTCCTTAATTGTATGTTCTTCCTCAACGCTTTCATCATACATTGTCGGACATCCATCCAATCTATATCCAGCACCCATATTCACCTGGAATCACCTCCCAATAACAAATCACCGCCTCACGTTCCATACACTACATCTACCCAGGTGCCCCAAGCTTGCCTTTTTAAAGGCTTTTCTTGTTATGTCAAGTGATAAGCATATGGATCAATGGAAACGTGATTGATACATAAAATTATCAGACCTCTGATGTAACAATTGTTGTGTGTCTACTGTGCAGTTGTCAAATTCAGGTGGATGCTGAAGTTAATATGTGTTTCAATCCTTCTTGTCAATTTTACTTTGAACATTTCTCACTGTGCTGTTTGTTCTGCAGTTGTTGGAAGCGGTCAGTACACGAAATTCTGAAAGAACAATTCTGAGCTGTCAAGTTGTGGAAGGACAGAAATGTCATACTCATTAAAACGAATAAAAAAGCATTATTTTGTACTTTAATAAAATTGTATTGACTTAGTATGGACATTAAAACCAAATGGATCGGGTTATAGTTGACGACACACATATTGGTAAGTCCCGTCATAGCTATCAGATGTTTTGTAGACCAACTTAAAGACCTTGAATAACCGTATATGTCCGCGATCTTTTCTTTAGGCCATTGTCATGAAAGGGGTCTGTAATCTGTTATTAGGTCAATGTGTTTGGGTTAGAATGGGGTCATTCTTTGGGTGTATGGAAGGTAGCACATTTAACCAACATAAGGTTTGACGAGACATTCAAGAAAGAATGATTTCTATTTATAATATTCAAATCATGAGTATTTCCCGATGTGATTTCATTGTCAGCTCCTTTATTGACAGGCCTAGCGTTACTTATATTCGAGACAGTCCCTTCCAGTATCATCAGAATTCACAACATTGAGAGGAACAAACCACGTTCCACGTCAAGGAATACAAAATACTCATATCCTACCCGAGAGGATTGCCTTGAAATTTAGCCAATGAATATGTGTGGGTTTGTCTGCTTATAATTGTGCAGACGTTGTGGATGCTTTAACCGATGCACATACAAAAAAGATGTTCAAAAAGATATCAGTCCCAAATGATTTAAAAATTTAAGATTATTGGGTCAAAGTCTTTGGAATGAGCAAAGGAAACCCAACTGTTTAATCCTGTCCACTCTGAGATGGATTTTACTTCGAGAACTCTACTTCTAACTTATGTGTTCAATTGTCATTACTACTCCGGATCTTGATCTATTGTTCTTATCTATTGCATTTATGTAGGCATATGACCGGATTCGTAGAGAATGTATCTATTGTCTAGACAGGTCCCCACTCAATGGATCTCGGGGCATTAACCATGTAAAGTATCTTTACCATTGATTTTTCATGCAATGAACATGTGTAGTGTCCCTAAGTGCAGCTGTTCTTATTGACATCCGATACTAACTTAATTTCAGATTGTCAGAGAAAATATGTTTTCATTTAAATAATGTGGGGAAAGTATGACAATGTTGGTATCAATTATTAATTGTTGGAATCAAAGAGAAACTTATATCGGTGAAAGTTTATAGAAATCGATCATAAACCAAATGATATGGTTGTGATAAGCATTTCATCCTTTCGTTTATTCTCCATGCTTGATCCGAAATATTCCACGTGTCAAAACTTGGATGTATTTACTATATTGACAGGACATCGACCGACCCTATGCCGGTAAGTTTACGAGCAGTCTTCATCAGGAATTAAAATTGGAATATTCTTTTCTATATAAAAGTATCAAAGACATTCTTCATTTTCAAACGAAAGTATAGTTCCTCTCAAATTCATTGCAAATTGAGGTCATGTTCTTGAATGCTTTAAACAATGCTGTGGTCTGATATATATGAAATGAATACATGTGTAATTACATCCACCACATTAACAAGATCACGGATCAATTTGAATAAATAATGTTTATCGGAAAACTAATGCAAATGAAAACTATATTTGTATTTTTCGACTTTTTAATGGCATTAAGCTTTGAAAAAATTCGAACTGAGGAAAGTGAAATGTTTTATGACGATTGCCTGTTATATATATATATATATGAAAGCAAATACATTGTCCGTTGAAAAACATCAACTGCTATATATTTTATTACTTCAATAACATCATCATGACGAGCATTCGTTCACAGTCAGGAAATCAAATTTCTGTATATGAATTTTTCACTGCAGATACAGAATTAAATATTCTATAAAACAATAAAAAAAACAACGAGATAAATAAACGATGATGAGATGTTATTGGCAAAACAATTTGATTGAAATCAAATACGTGTTTAGAACTTTGGTATTTTTTCGTTTTATTCATAGTTTCTTAAGTTTCTTAAAGGTATTTAAATTTCTTCAAAGTATTACTCGGAAGAAGTATTTGAAACTATTGAAAATGAAGTTAATGACACTGAACTGAAGTTAAGGCATCAATTAAGGGCGTTAGATAAAGGATGCTCATGTGACTTAACTGTTATATTTTAAACATGCAGTAGTAGGTCTTTTTACTGAAATAAAGAGATCTCACGAAATAGCAAATAAGTGCTACCAATTGCAAAATAATACTCCTGAATCAATAGAGACTTCTAAAACATTTTTTTTCAGTTAAGACATGCGAGTCTATTTCCCTTCTAGTTTTAAAGTGTTCACATTAAAAAGGCCGCTTGAAGGCAGTTAAAGTAATCTGACTGATGTAGCGATACCTACACACTCAAAGTAGAGTTTTGAAGTTGGTACCATGATAGAATCTTGCTGTCTGAAATCTCAAATTCGCATGAGACCTACAAATCTACCTCTCACACAGAGGAGTTCCACAACACTGTCGCTGTATACATCGCACCATTTTTGTTCTATACTGATAACTGTGTTCTGTGGATACAACTAATCGGGTGTAACATGACAATATATCATATAAACTTATATTAATAAATAGCAAATTTGAGAAAACAAAATATGCAAAAAACGTACTATAGCGCCTTTAATATTTGAAATCCAGATACACTCAGTCAACTTCCAATCATACTCCATAGTTCTGGTAGATCCTGCTGTTGACCTTATGCATATTCTGTGTTAATTAGGTACACTTATATATATTTTGTGCAATTATTCGATCATATGAATTGGATACTTTTTTTTTTAAATCACAAGCCTCCTATGTGAGAGCTATAAAGTGCACAAAACTTCAAAGTTCTTCGGAGAATTGTTTTTTGCCGACAATTAATTGGATTTATTTCTTTTTTGCACACAGTTGTCAATTGTGTTATCAAAGCCTCATGTTGGTCTCATTTGTCACTGTCCTAGTTAAACTTACTGAGTTCTAATAGTATTTAAATGTTCTTGAATAATTAGATTGTTGTTGTCCTCCTCCAATATCAATAATCGATTCAAATTCCAAATACGTTTCCACAATATATATATACTTTTAAATGTACTGTTTGTGTTAACTTTTAATATACGTTTATCTTAAGTCTGCTAGATCATAAAAAATCAGTCAATGTATGTGATTTCAAGTCGCAAAACTATATTGAAGTGATTTATACTTCCTTGTTTCTTTTTTTTTTTTAGAAATAAAAAAAATTGTTTTGCTGGCGTTGAAATTAGTGAAGGTTTTTCAAAGTCATTAGTGCCTTTTTGCCTCTCAATATGTCAAATGCTTTCTCTGAGTTGTTATTAAAGTGGTTATCTGTCTCATTTGTTACAGTATATTGCAGACAGAGTAGACAGATACTGGTACTCATTTCGAAGTTTAACGTTTTTGCTTTCCCAATTGTCTTGTATTATATAATCAGCCAAATATTAATGTAATATAGAAGGTCATTTATTCAGAAGTACAAAAAGTTACCAATTCAAATTTCTTGCCAAGATGTAGATTACCATAGAGTTGCATCGGTTTGTCATAGTTTAATTTGCATCTCCTTGTTGAAGAAATGTGGTTGTAGGACATATCTGATCATTCTGTCTGTCAGACATTGCATGTCATTAGTGATTGCAGAAACAGCCTTCGTACTCCAAAAAACAACCTAGCTAATAAGCGTGACTCCATGAAAATGTCATCCATCAGGCACATCACATACATACTGATTTATTCGTACACGTTTGCAATGGAAAAAAACCTTATTCACAAAATCCGAAAGGTGTTGTACAACGTTTTATAATAATCTGATGAATAAAAGATTTGTTTAAGTTGCGATTAAAATAAAACATTCTCCAAATTAAATGGCGGCAGGATGCTATTCCCTTTGATAGTGAACGGTAATGAGCACTTTAACTTGAAGTTACATTCATACTTATGTAGTGAAACTAAAAGTCATGTTAACACTCTTTATCGAATTCTGACGAAGTGATCTACCAAAATAGCTAACTAAATTTAAGTAATAAAAAACACCTAATATGTTATCTCTATACAAAGTTTCTCCAATTGTTTTATTATATGTGTAATCACAAGTTGACGGAAAATGATATATTCTTTAAGTACCTGTCTGTGTCACATCCATTAATGAACTTCTGATCCAATTAGAAAATATTAACTACAATATGAACCTACAGGAGTTAAATGATTTGTGTCACTTAGGATGATTAATTAAACAGTATATCATTATACATTGTTACTAAAAATAAATAATTCTATGACACAACTTTAAATTTAGTCAGGTCAAAATACAGTTTAACCCCCGGCAACGATTAAGATCATATAAAATGGTGTTTGTCTGTCATGGAACACAAAACTCCAATACCGAATAGAAAATGACCGCCAACACCTCAAAATGACCACAAGTCCATAACTATTAACACAAATTTTATGATCTAGGTGTCCATCCTCAGATTTGGGGGCAAAAAACACATTAAGACAACTTTTAATGTCACTGAGCTGTTTTATCATTATGAATCCATGACCTTAAGCTATCCACTATCACCTAATGCATAACAATCTTTGTCAATAGAATACGTTTCAGAGCGTTCAGTTGTGAGTGTCTTCCTTCTACTCTAAAGGACTTGACATATTTGATTTTTTTCAGAAAAGCTAGTGTATATTAAAATACCAAAATCGATTATTTACAACAATGACGTTATCATATTATAGGTTTGTGGTGCATACCCTGGATGATATGTTCCATTCATTTAGCATAATAAAGCCTTACACAAATGTCATTACTATATGTTAATGAATACGCTTTTCTTTCACTGCTCGGGATTGTAATATATACTAATAAGTAAACAGTCTTAATGCAAATCTTGGTTATTTGTTTTAACAATGGTATAACTTGCGGCCACACATTACAAGAAAAAAACACTGTCATAGGCCAAAAGCCTAAATGCCAGATGAAATGGGTCATGTCATTAATGCTGTGTGGTATCTACATGTATACACTATAAAGTTAAATTCTTGGGAATCTATACATGTTCAAATGTAGGTCATTAAATTCTGATACAGTCCATTTGAAACACATTACTTCTGTTTTATAAGACTTCTTAGTACAACGATGTGCCGAGTCTAGTGTCGTTTCCATGAAAGTACCATTGTTTTACCACATCAAAGCAGGTCCCAGAGCATGCACGACTTTTCAAGAGACCACACAGTAAGGTAAAGACCAAGGAAAAGTAACAACTCATTAATATCAAAGATGATGACAACCTATTCGCTCAAATGTTCACCGCATGTCAATTCTGCCAAACTGATTTGACACACTTTTCACACTGTAACAACATGGGAACCTCAGACTTTCAACTTGCCAAATCTAACTTTTGGATTGCATGAAAACCTCCAGCATGCTCTTAGAGTAGATGCCAAAGTGTTTGATCAAGCATCAATTGTCCACACACTGCCAAGAGTAATATGTCATCCTTTGGAGACTACAGTGATCTCACATTTCTAACCTGGGTAACAAGGCAACTAACTGACTGTTCAAGGATAAACATTGTATGAGACCAGTACGTACAAGAAAGAAGTCTCAAGTCTGCAACCAGAGACAAACGAGACAATGTGTTCAAAACAACAATTTCCCTATGTTTCTCAAAGGCTCAACCAACAAACAATAACTTTTTGAAGTACCAACAAATTATGTCAAAACAAGCACATTTGAGTCAGGTAAAGAAGCGATGTAACATAAGGGAGAACAGTGTTTCCCAATGGCCAAGTACAATATGCTTTTATAAGTAAGTTAACAAAAAGTTGCCCATGTCCAATTAGTATGAAACCTAATAAAGGATCGGTGGTAAGTTTTGTAATATGTCGTTGTGTATGTTTTGAAATAGAAGCCACGAATGTAGTCGAGTCGAGAGGTTTGAAAACGCAACCAAGATGGCGGGTGTCGCGCCTTTAGCCTATTGTATAGAGGGGGTGTGGATACTTTTATATACATTGTTTGCATTGAGATCTTGGGTATCCTCAATTTCCTGTGGTCCAACTTTGGTAAACTTTTAACTTGTCATAAAGTAAACTATATATATATACTATCATAATCAGTTGAGAAACCTTGTGTAGCAAGTTTTGAGGGTTAAGAGGGTATTTTCCAAATATTGACCCGACTTAATGGTAAAACACGACTAAATGGTAAAACACGTTTAACGTTGTTTTAACGTGCACATTTAATCGTTACTTTTGAATTTTGAATTTTGACATTGAAATGTAGAATATTGCCTTGTTTATAAATTGCCAATATTGAGTAGCATGAAAGGCGACAGTCATATTTCCCAGTCACTCACTCCAAGTCATAAATTGGTGTCGAGCCATAAATATTCCCCATGCTAAAAATACGGAAGAACCTGGATAAAGGCCATGGGGTGAAATAAAATTCACGTCTTTCATCTCTTTTAAGACCGGATTCGGAACCACTGGTTGAATATTAACACACACTTTTGAAGATTCTCGCAATACCAGCGTCACGCAATAATTGGATTTCTCTTTTGAAGAATGTGTAACACTCCTATTCTAAGAGTTGATAACCTGTCAGATTACATACATGTAAATGTGCTCGAAGAAACGCTGTAACTATGTTATTGACATTTGGCAATGTGCAAATAATGAAACTAATAAAAGTCATTCTCATCAAAATCAGATAGTAATCATGCTGTTTTACAGTATACTCATAACGTAGTGTAACATGATTAAGAGCTATATCATTCAGTAAGGTTGTAATTATGACTGAATTGTCAAAGGATTATAATAAAAAGATGATAAATTATTTCGCACACTTTTAGAATGTCTGTGATGCTTAAATATGTCTCAAGGACCGAAGTTTTCAGTATGGTTTACAGATTTTACAGTTATTCTAAATATTAGTTGCATCTTGATTGGTTGGCTGCAGTTTATGAGCATCCCCAAAGCATGCAAGAATGTGTAAGTGAACTATTGCGAGTTGTGTTTATTGAAAAAGAGAGAGAGTCTGAGCTAGGATCTTGAAATAGTTGTTGCGAGTTATTGTGCTGAAACTATGACTACAAAAGCTCGAACTTTGTCACAATAATTGACTGGGGAAAGCTACTCCGGGTTAATCGTAACTGTTTGATATGCATTATAGTCATAACCGCCTAACAGATTATTAAATTATACATTGAATCAAATAAATCTAGTTTCTGTGCATTTTTGAAAGTCTTAAATCAATTAGTATATATAGGTTAGTATTTGTAATCCGAAGGCATTTGAAAAAAGAGCAGGGTGATCTACAGAGAGGATCCAATCGGTTTCAGGACATTCTGAGAATTTAGAAAGGGATGCTTTATGATTATTTATTTATTTTATACATATATAAATAGGCAGGGTAAAAGAAAAAGAAATTTCTCAATAATCCACACTTGACCTTAAAACCTATTTAAGTTCACCTCAATCTATTAGTTTCAGCGAATGTCATCCACTGCTGCAATTTTAAATAATTTAATTATTATTATATACTATAAATGCACTTTGGGATCATTTTGGTATCAAATGTGAACACGTTGGGTTCAGTTGGTTTTTGGTTAAACGCAACTTTCAACAATATTTCACTTGTATCAAAGCTGCTAGTATTATTTCGGAAAGAATGTCCGCAAAAACAGTGTGTCTGTGCAAAGAGTTGAAGCAACAGCTTTAACTAGCGAATCAAGGGTGGTACTGCAGTAAAATTGAGTGTAAAATTGTACCAAAATCTTACTAGATCTGGTGGGATTCGAACCTCAGACTTCTAGACCCGAAGCTGAATGCGGTAACAATTTCGTAATCCCGTGACTAAATATGAAAAACATCTATTAGCTATTGCCTGAGTTATCATGCTTTAGTGAGTCCGCTCGACAATACCTGCTCGGTGCTTTGATGCACTTGGTGAAATAATAGACAAACTGTGATATATAGTTTGCAAAATAAACAAAATATTTTCGTTCCAATCATTATCATCAACAATGACTGTGTGTGATAGGTTATCAATCCGTCTGAGAGAGCATGTCTGTCAAAAGCTAATTCTAAAGGAGGAGACTCGTTTGATTGAATTTGCATTTTTCATTCTTTTTTTATACATCACATTTGCAATGAATATTTCTTATTGTTTAAGACTATCTGCAGATTTGAAATTACTGCATTCGCGTGGACATCCTGTATTTGACCATTCCGTGTATCCTCTCACATTTAAAGATTGTATTACAACCCAATTACAGACGCCAAAACGAAAAAAAACAGATTCCTGATAGCCCATGTCATGTTCAGTTGCTGAAAGAAGAAACTTGCACATCATTAAAATTTTCTGGCAGATGATTGTGGGTCAGTTTCAAATAATACAGATGACACAAGAATTATAGCATTACGGACATTGTCATGAGAAAAGTCAACATACGTAAACAAATAAAAAACGTTTTGCAAATTACCTTTAGATGACAGATGATCTTTAGCTATTTTTTTATCATTTGTGTGTGTTGTGTGTTAGCAGTCAGGGACACGTCGGCTTTCCGTCCTTGATTTTAGACGGCATGCCGTCTTAAACACTATAAGATAGCTTAACCATTCATTCAAGCATATAGAAAACACAGGATCAGACAAAGCTTAATATTTTGGAAACAATAAATGCCTCCTTCCCTCTGACGATCAGTACTACAAAAAGATATGTAATCTATTTCAGACCAGAGAAAATGACAAAAACATTGAAAAGCAGAGTGAGGAGTGGTAGTGGTTTTATCGAAATATCTTTAAATAATTTGGACGGCATGCCGTCTTTATTGTCAGAAGGGAGACATCCTTATTTGAAATTTAAATATAAAAGATGGCATGCCGCCTGCAAAATATTGTCTTACAAAGATGGCATGCCGTCTTAAACATATTGTCTTATAAAGACGGCATACCGTCAAAAACATATTGTCTTTAAAGACGGCATGCCGTCTAATATATATTGTCTTATAAAGACGGCATGCCGTCTAATATATTTTGTCTAAGAAAGACAGCATGCCGTCGAAAGAAAGGCCGGTGACAGTGCATGGTTTCCGGCGGTCGTCCATCCTTCCGTCTATTAGCTTTAAGTTTTTTGACTCTCGAAAACTGAAATACTGTGTTTAGACTCTTTGGCCATTGTAATTATAAATTGTAGATTTGTTGTTTCTGTGACCCCAAGCATGGACCACAGGTAAAACAATCATCATAAGTCGTCTTCTTCGTCGACAGCTTGGCATATGGGGATTATAAGTTGTAGATCTGGTGTTGCCCCCCAAATAAGTGTACAGTCGTCTTGGCAAATATGGCCGGCGATGAGTTATAAATTGTCGATTTGGAAATTGTAAGTTTTAAACCTCATATTTTTTTTTTATTTAAGGTCTGATCAGTTATAAAGCCAAGTATGTTTGGACAGTATGTCAGCAAACAGCTACATTTTCGTTTTACAAGCTTTGATGATATTTTAGTTTAATTGTAAACTATCTTAAAGGATAGATGAAATGACATATGGTCAAAATCGGATTCATTAAAATGGGATGTCAATTTGACAATTGATCGATTTTAAATTTCTGAAATCGGTCAATAAATTACTTAAATAGTCTGCGGGGGTGTGGTCCCTGAGGGGATGACTTCTGTGACGTATCAGGAGGAATCATGTCTTTTTGGCGATGTAATACACCTCATAAATTAATTTAGCGGCAGCGATACTCATCATTAATTAATAAACGAGACGCGGCAGAGTACCTGTCTAACCGGCCCCGTCTGTCGCTAATCACAGTCATGCCTCAGTGAGCATTTACAAAATGAACCGTCCAACTGATTGCGCTAGTGTTAAAATGGGTGAATTAAGATCGTTATAATTATCAATTGCAAGTGTATATTGTCTTGATTTTATGCTCAATTGATTCCGATGTACAATATACGTAGAGGTAATCATCTGTCATTATTGAGAAAAATGCATTTCATCATATCTTTAACATTGTTTATATGGTGTGGTGAACCAAGTTCTCCACAATTGAATATATAGAGATTCATATTCAAGTGGGGATGTCATAATGTTTTTACATCTTTTTCCGAGGAAAAGTAAGGGAAACATACTTTGAATGGCACGAGTGTTGTAAAACAACATGAATGACATCCCTGAGAAAAAAATCATCAATGATCAATGGTGAATTTTATTCGTGTCTACACATATGGAAACATCTCTTACACTGAGAAGAAAGATCACTGTTGTTATGTAATAACTCGATTTCCACAGACAAAAATGTTAATAATTTGATGTAAAATTGTAATACTGTTACAATCTTCCTCATTTGACATCAAACTTTTGTATAAGATGGCAGATGAATTGGCACTTTCAAGCTGATCACAAATACGTTCGGGGAAATGTGGGATCGAACCGGCAATATGATGGTTTCTGGGCGAGTGAACTAACACTGCAACCAGATGACATGAGAAGGACATTGCTAAGCAATTGAAAAGAGTATATGCTTTTATTTCATCACAACGGTTATAAGTTTGCATAGTAGTTTTATTTTTGTAACTTTAAAGGAACTGTAGCACGCTGTTCTTACTAAAACACATTGCTCTCACGAAAAGAAACATAAGTGTTACCAATTGCGAAATAAGACCCCTGAAACAATAAAATAATCTTAAAACGAATTTTTCCCTTCCGGCCATTTTAAGGTGTTCCCACTAAACATTCGAAAGTAGTTATGATTCACGTGCGCGAGGGTTCTAACTGGCACACCTCGATCTCAGTCGGGGAGGAACCACGCAAGCTCAAGACAGTCACGCTGCTATATTTTAAAATATGAGACAGCATGCCGTCTTGTGAAATATGAAGATGGCATGCCGTCTTAATTTTAGCATTTTGACACAATGAACTCTCCCTGAATCATTAAGACGGGATACCGTTGTATAGACGGCATGCCATCGTCATAAGATAATACTTTTATGATAATTTTTAGACGGCATACCGTCTCTTTGTAACGAGACGGAAAGCCGTGTGGTCCCTGACTGGTTAGTTTCTTTTTTACACCTTGGCGGAGCTTATTACAATATGTTTGATTAGTATCACAGAATGTATCCCTTGCAGCGGTTCATTTTTTAATAATAATGGCACAGTTGTAAGCTCGCCCAACAGCTTGGATGACAGTGTTCTAAAGACTACATCCCATAAATTAACATCATGTCCTACATATGAATGGTTCCTGTGACCTTTGTACATATTCTTCTGCCAGCAATGATTATTAGTTGTCAGTTGTGCTGTGTATAGCCTGTACATTAAAGTAATTCATTGGAATTGACAAGATGTCAGAGGATTCAATAGACTTTGTCTGGGAAATGGTTGGAAGTGATAAGGGCTTTGTCACAGAAGATTCCTCAAATTATTCATTAAGATTAATTTTATGGATAACACTTCTGGGGTTTAGGTAGTGTTGACATTTAGGTTTTCGCAGCTTATTAGGTTAATGCTACAGACCTGTGTTCTGCTTACTATCGATCACACCTGTCAAACTTCAAGATTAGCGTGGGCGCTGTCATTGAAATGTTCTATCAATATATTTCACCTGTCAATATCAAGTGATCAGTGCTGTCTCAGTTATCAGATGTAATTTTCATCAGAGGACAAGTTATTAAATGTTACACTTAAACATGCAATATACCAGTAAAATTATGATTTTGTTAGATAACACGTGTTTTTATTTGCTTTCCACACCAGCTACATTATCAATACTACTTCAAACTTGTCTGAGAGGAGAATGTTCTATCCGTCATCAATCATCATAAAACCTGGAGTCGGATACCCCAACCGTATCCAAAATTACGTTTGATTATTAAACAAAGGCATGTACATATATCACATCTGTTGGAACTTAGAGTGAGTAATTGTTTAACGCCGCTTCGGCAGTATTGCAGCCATTAGCGGCGAGAAATCTAATTTATATGCCTAATTTAAAAAAAGAAAATTTCAAAAGAAAAACAGAACACGGCACGGAGGCCGCAAAAACATCAGCATATTATCACATGTTGAATAAAAGCTGATAATGAAAAGTTAAAATTTACAATTTGTCAATAAGGTGTATAGCCTTTAGAAAATCTAAAACACGATGTTCACCGAAATGAGTAAAAACTTGATTGAAATAGAAGGATAAAAAGTTTCCATGATATGTGCAGTGTCCCAACACTCACATAAAATGTGTTTGATTGTGAGAGGACACTGACAGGGTATACATACTGGGAGATCTTCCCCCTTTAAAAGATATGAGTGAGTAAGATGAGAGTGTCCAATACGACATTGTCGTAGGACACAAGCTTTCTGCCGGGTAAAAGATGATAGAGATTTGTAACCAAAATGAGGTTGAATAGTGTGAAGTTTGTTATGATGTTGCTGGTGCCATTGGGATTTCCAACGTTGTTTAATGTAAGATTTAATAGCAGGTTTAGAATCCGTATATGGAACTTTAGTGGGAGAAATATGTTTGAGATTTAATGCTGATTTAGCTACCGAGTCAGCTTTGTTATTACCTCTTATACCCATATGGCTAGGAAGCCAGCAGAAGACGATGTCGCATTGAGACAAGGTGAGGTGAGGTGAGGTGAGTTGGGGTTTAACGCAGCTTTCAAGAGTATTTCACTTATATCGCGGCTGCTAGTATTATGGCAGGGAGAAAGCCCGCAACGCCATGTGGCTATGCATTGCGGTGAAACCTGCGAGCAACGGCTGGAACTAGCGAACCATGGGTGGTACTGCACTGAAATTCAGTGTAGCATTGCACCCAAACCTGACTGCGTGTAGAACAGTTCTCTACTGCAGACACAGTTGCCGTGCCCCTGGCGGGATTCGAACCCCGGACCTCTTGATCCGAAGCCGAACGCGCTAACCACTGCGCTATCTCGCCCCCGCATTGGAGACAAGAATTATGAAGTAATAATATATCCCTGATAATTGGGTGATCACTCTCACAGTTTTTAATTGCTTGTAGGCAAGAAAGTGAATCGGTAAAAATAATGTAATTATTGGGAGTTGAGTTTTTAATGTGATGGACGGCCTTAAGGATGGCCTTAGCTTCTGCAGTAAAGATGCTGCTGCAGCCTTGAAGCATATGTTGTTGAAGGAGTAACAGTTGCTGCTGCAACTGTGGGTCCATACTTAGAACCGTCAGTGTAAATTGATTTATAATCTGCGAAAAAAACACGTAGTTCAAAAAATGCCTGTTGAAATATTTATTGGTCTGTATTTGCTTTTTGATGAGTAGATAGAGAGAGGTTGACACGGGGCCTGACCACCTGCCATGGCGGAGTGGCAAGCAGACCGTGCTCTGCTATTGTTGAGAGGTCGATATCAGAATCTTCAACATGTTGTTGAAGTCTGATACCGAGTGGTGGAATTGTTTTAGGTTTGGAGTTATACAACTACTGGTATTCAGGATTGAATACTCAGTTGTATGCAGGATTTGAAGGGTTTGATTTTAATTTGGTTTTATATTGAAGTGCTAGCTTGAGGCACCGATCTTCAAGAGATGGCTCATCAGCTTCAACGTAAAGGCTTTCAACAGGTGAAGTTCTGAAGGCCCCAAGACAAAGCCTGAGACCCTGGTGGTGGATTGTATCTAGCATTTTGATATAAGAGGGGCGGGCAGATCCATATATTATGGATCCATAATCCAGTTTGGAGCAGATGAGTGATCGATAGAGATGAAGAAGAGTTTCTTCATCTCCACCCCATTTATTGTTTGATACGACCTTTAAAAGGTCTAATGCCTTTAAGCATTTAGCTTTTAGATTTTTAAGATGAGGAATAAAAGAAAGTTTGCTGTCAAAAGTGAGACCAAGAAACTTGGCCTCAGGAACAACTTTGATTAGAGTTTTATCCAGAAAAGTTCTGGATCTTGGTGTATTTTGCGCATATTGCAAAAATGCACACAAGATGTTTTGGCTTTGGAAAATTTGAAGCCGTTTTCCAACGACCATTTTTGTGTAGTTTGTTGAGGCATAGCTGCAATTGGCGCTCGATTGATGGCATATTTTTGCCTCTACAGGTAACTCCAAAATCGTCCACAAAAAGTGAACCATCTGTATGGTCATTTAAGACTTATGCCAAGCTTTTAATGTTGATGCTAACTAATGTGACAGATAAAATGCTACCTTGTGGGACACCCATTTCTTGATCAAAGAAATCAGAAAGGGTGGAACAAACACGCACTTTAAATTGGCGGTCAAGTAAAAAATTAGATACAAAATGAGGCATACGACCTCGCAAGCCAAATTCAAATAAATCTTTTAGGATGCCATGCTTCAATGTAGTGTCGTAAGCTTTTTCTACATCGAAAAAGATAGACACAGCATGTTGTTTATTGATAAATGCATCACGAATAAATGATTCTAAACGAACAAGATGATCAGTGGTACTGCGTTGTTTGCAGAAACCACATTGAATATCAGTTAGTAATTTATTTGTTTCCAAGTACCAAACAAGACGATCATTGATCATCCGTTCCATAGTTTTACATACGCAACTTGTTAAGGCTATAGGACGGTAGTTGGAAGGGTCTGTATGATCCTTCCCAGGTTTTGGGATAGGCACAATTGTAGCATTGTGCCAACAAGATTGAAATTCACCTGTTTCCCATATATGATTAAATACGTGAAGTAGGACCTCAAGGCAAGGTTCTGGTAAATGTTTTAGAAGCTGATAATGGATTTCATCAGGGCCGGTTGCTGAATCATGAGCTTTAGAAAGTGCAGTTTTAAGCTCTGACAAGGAGAAGTGTTCATTATAATCCTCTCCATTTTCAGATTTGAAATTAAGTGGTCTTTTTTCCTGTACCTTTTGATACTTTTGGAAAGCAGGGACATAATTTGCAGATGAAGAATTTTTAGAGATTGTTTCAGCCAACTTATTGGCAATGTCAGATTTTGAGGTGAGAAGGTCATCGTTGACCTTAAGATGTTTTATTGTAGATTTGGAACCTTTGCCTTTAATTCTTCTAATCATATTCAAGACTTTGCTGATAGGAGTTCTGGAATTTATCTGAGACATAGCCTCGCCAAGATTCGGGTTTTGTTGGTTGACTGTGCGTCGAGCTTTAGCTCGAGCCTTGCGACAGTTATCTAAGTTAATTCTTGTAGGTCGTTTACTGAGCTTGCGTTCAGCTTTTTTACGTGCCTTAAAGGCAGTATCGCAGGTTTCATTAAACCATGGCTTGTGAATGCGTGGATTTGCCAAGGTTTAAGGGATAGTTTCAGTTGCTATATCAATAAGACCTTCAGAAAAGGCCTCAACAGGATCAGTTGCATTAACGATTTCATCAAATATAATACGATCATGGCATAGGGCAGAAATTGTACCCCAATCCGCCTTGGAAAATTTCCAACAAGGATTGTGCTCCTCGGGAATAGCTGATGAGGGTTCTCATACAATTGGGAAGTGGTCGCTCCCACATGTATCCTCATGGACTGACCATGAGAAGTCATGAAAAAGGGATGCATCAGTTACTGATAAATCTATAGCTGTATATGATCCTGTAGCAGGATGTAAATATGTGTTTGAACCATCATTGAATAAACATAAAACATTTTGGTTAAGGAAACTTTCGAGTATTTCACCCCTAGAATCTAGGGTATTACTACCCCAGAGGGGATTGCGAGCGTTGAAGTTACCCATGATAATAAAAGGTTTAGGTAATTGGGTAACAAGTTGATCAAGATCTTTTATAGTAATATCTTGAGATGGTGGAATATATAAAGAACAAAGAGTTAAAGTTTTAAATAATGATAAGCTGACAGCTACAGCTTGTAATTGAGTTTTTAATGGATTACGTATTAAAATAGATGCAACCCCCCCCCCCCCCCCCCCCCCCCCTTTGCCCTATCAGCAGAAGGGGAGAAAGAATTATAAAAAGTGAATGGTCTCATAGCTACTTTATCAGTTTCTTTAAGATGAGTTTCTTGAAGGCAAATAGCTTGGGGATTGTATTGTTGGGCCAACAAGCCCAATTCGTTAAAATTGACCCTAAAGCCTCGACAATTCAACTGGAGAATCGCCATAGATGCGAGGATAAAATAAAATATTAAAAGCCTCATGGTGGATGTTTTACCGGGGAGAAGAGACCGTCATTGGACCGACCCTGTTGCCCCTTTTTGGGCGAGTTGTTAAGAGATGCTGTGTCTGATGCGTCCATAAGGACGTTATCAGACTCAAGGTCAAGAGATCCATACTTGTTGTAGACCTAAACCGTACTCCTTTGGCCTTTGGGAGTGTGGTTTGCTGTTTTGGATTTGGAATTTTGTTTTGAGGATGATGGTTTTGAATTCTTGTTTGGAGTAGGAGTTACTTGAGATCCTGTAGGCTTGACAGGCTCTGTAAGGGACAGAAGAGGGAATGCCATGGTACCTATTGTGGAAGAGGTTGAATTGCGGAGTTTGTATTGAGTTGGGGGATCACTCACCCACTGAATATCTGTCTGAGTTGATACAGAGCATTTAGTGGCACTTGCTGATGATACTATGGTTGAGTATGAGGGTTTAAGACGCTCAAGAACGAGGCATTTTGCTTCGGGAAAAGAGATATACTGGGTGAATTTAAGTTTGAGAATTTTAGATTCCTGTTGCCACCGTTTGCACTCCTTGGAGGAAGATATGCTTTGCCAGCACAGTTGGCGCATTTCGGCAACTCCTTGCACTTGTCTGGATGGCTTTTATCCTCGAGTTTGCCACACTGAGGACAAACACGCTCATCCGCTTTGCAAGAGTTGCTTCCATGGCCAAACTTCTTGCACAGGTAGCAACGGGGGGGGGGGGGGGGGGTTAGGGATATACAGTTCCGTGGGGAGTTTGTAATATCCTGCATACACTGTTTTTGGAGCTTGTGGAGTTAAAAATGTTAAGAGATAGGTGCGCGTCTTGATGATGTTATCCTCCTTCTTGATAGTGAACCGCTTGACAGCAGTCACTGCCTTGCTCTTCAGATTGTCAAGGAGCTCCTGTTCATAGAATCATCGAGACAGCGATCCTTGTCCCGGATGATGGCTTTGCTGCTGTTTAGCGATGTATGAGGAGTAACCTTAACAGGTTTGTCAATAATGGCCTACTTGGTTAGAAGTGAAGATGCTTGTTGTTTTGATTTTACTTCCACAAGAAGGTACCCATTCCTAATCTTCTTTACATCCTTTACATCACCGGCTAGACCTTGAATGGTCTTGGAGGTGGCGAAAGGATTAAGACGGAGAGGTTTATCATCAGTGGATGATATGACGAGAAATCAAGGAAAGGTGCTGGCTTTTGAATTAGATGTTGAAGTAAAAGTTAAAGTTTTTGATTTGGATGATTTTGCAAGTTTAGTTGATTTCGATGATGATGCCTCTTCCTCAGAAGAGGGACAATCACCCGTTGAAAAATTGTGCTTGTTTTTAACTGAACAGTTCATGTTCGGTTGGTAAGCATTTTGTCAAGCTGGATCCCCACCCACCACGGAGCACCAACTAGGGCAATGCTGTATGTCAGCGGATCTCCTGGTGACTGCACCTGGGATACCAGGATGATATACTCCACTAAAACGTTGCCAATGTTTCACTGGATTGGCCCATGGGCCACCGCTATCTTGGAAGCAAAGTTGATGAATGTGTGCAAGAGAGCACTAAGAAAGAGTGCAGAGAGTAGGGATAGTACATCATCAGGAAGGAAAGCATTGTGGAAAGGTGGTGAAGGTATGCAAGAGAGCACCAAGAAAGTAAAGAAAATAATTGTAAAGAGAGGTAGCAGCGTAAGAAGAAGGATAGCAAAGATGTGCTCAACCAAGTGCTTGGCATTCCCAGCTGATTGACCAGAGCGGACCAATCTGGCCACCTATCTAGATGAAGTCGGGGCCGAAGCAGTGTATTGGTCAGTGGTAGCATTCTGCTTCACACAACCCTCAACCATCAGGCATCCTTCCTCCACCGGTACAGGTCGCAGTCCACGGCAAACAGACTGCCCCCTTTTAGTCGCCTCTTACGACAAGCAGGAGGAACTGAGGGCCTATTCTAACCCGGGCACCCCACGGGGGTTGAACTTAGATTTACCTTCTTAATGTACACTCATTTTCATCACATGGTGGCACGGGGTCATGTGCGTAGCTCAGTTGACCGCTGTCAGTGAAGTTCAGCAAGAATTGACGCGGTTCGCCCGTTTCATTGGATAAATTGAGTTTGAAGGGTTGATTCCCTGCACAACACAGAAAGACGAGTTGTGAAGATTTGTTGTGTTACCTTGGGCAAGTGACTTTATTGAAAGTGTTCACTGAGCAGAATAAGTGAGTACCTGGTATGTAAGTAATGTAAGGTAATGTCAGAGATAACCTTAAACATCGCCTCAATTGGCAGCTACATGTAGGCTGCATACTCTCAGTGAGTTGGGAAGGAAAACTTGAACGAAATTGGTCCTTACACCAGGGTTCTAATGTGTGTACGCTTTGAGCATGCCCCTTTGTGCTATGTATGGAGAATAGCGCGGTATTGGTATCCTAATATTTATTAGTATATGATTGAGGTCAAGCTGATGTGTTCTCCGATTCATAACAGAGAGTACAATTTGCCTTTGGTATGGTATTATTCAGTTTAACTTTTGATAACTCAGATAAAGTCCAAAAAGCAATTTAAAGTATTTATTAAGTATGTTTGCATTTGGAAAACATGTTCTGGAATCTGATGAATATTTCATAAAATGATCGATTTTGAAATGATGATTTGCAAAATGCTATCTCTATTTGGAAACAAATTATATAGGCGTGTGGAGGACAGAGTGGATGTCATCCCAAACCATGAATGTTATTTACACAGAACTAATACAGATTTGATAAATAGGACTTTAGGACAATAAACACCTGTCCACTTACTTTATCATTGCATGTCTAACCCTAGGTAATGTGCTCTTTCAGGGAGAAAAGAACAGTAACATGACATAAGACCATTATGATGCATGAAGACACTTTATATAGATAAACAACATCTTTATTATATGTATAATCTATTCTACATAAATGTTAAATTTCAAAAGTGGTAAATGCGAAGAGATATGTCGCCAAGTCTAATGGAGAGGTATTTATACAGGCGTAATGCCTGTTTACCAATCCACTCATATTTTTATGAATAAATATTGTTTAAATCAAGTCTAATGGTCACCTCCATATCTTTCACCGAGGTACCAGTTACTGCTGGTTGAACAGAGGCCCACGTTGAATAAAGTTATTTACTCGGGATGACAGCAGAAGTTTTTCCTCTCATGTCTCAGTGTAGGGCAAACTCTCAATAAATTCAGCAATTAAGCGGGTTACCCACCCATGCGGCGAGCCGCGCCCATTGTTGCTGAACTTCACTGTATAACTGAATGTAACTCACTCAACGCATCTGATCAAATGCGTGACTCGTATGCTGTTTTAATCCGACATGAGACTTGTTAGAATTGCCTAGCCTATTGTTCGTGCTTATAATGATCACATGAGGATCTCATTCCCCACTGTACGGTTATCTAATAAATCATTAATTTTTTAACCCGTGAATTTTCAAATTAAAACAAACTAGAACATGCAAGGCAATAGTTGGTGCAAAGGTGAATGTTACTGTGAATTTAAAGTCAATGTGTATACATACTGAATGACTCAAAATATACAGGTGAGCTTCCTATTGGTGCAAATGTCTTAAGTAATAGAATATTGTCAGATGAATGTTTATAGCTCCATAAACATTCTGACTTGACTTAACAAAACTACAGCTATATGGAAGTATAATATATTAGACAATTGGGAGAAAAACGCTAAAGTTGCAGTTTGATACAAAAAGAAAACTTTCTTAAAGAAAACTTTTGATATTGAAAAGGATGGTAACTTTAAGCATTACTTATCTGTAATTTCAATTTTAAAGTTATTTATTTGATAAAAGTTCGAAAACTTTTCTCTGCAAGGTCAATGTTTAAAACGTGTTACTTATGGAAGAAAAGTACTTGGACTCGACGATCTCAAGAAGAGAACAACCTCGCTCAGTTATATAAGGCAGATACAGAAGGATTTCCCAAATAAGAACACATTTCCACAGTTGGCCACATCTAAGCTTCTCAATGTTTCAACATCCTTTCACAAAGCTGAATGTGACGTAGGTGCTCTAATCATAGTTTAATGAGGTTTCAAATAGGCTTACATTATACAGTGTGTTACATAACCTTTGACTGATAAATATATACTTATAATGTCATAAAAAAATAAATTAATGTATCTTTAAATACGTATCTGTTTCATATAGTTTAAATGGTTCAGATACTTTGACATTATGAAATGAGGTAATGGGAAGTAAATATTCTATCTTTCACTGATTGTGTTATTGAGTATAGCCAATCCTGCATAAACAATAATCAAATATAACTAAGTATTAAAGGGGCTGTAAAGTTGCTGTTAATTATTAATTAACTATCAATGTTATGGTACTTATATGGCGTTTACGGCCAAGAGCATATGATTCGACACCTGGGCCAATACGGAGAAACTGGGCCAATACGGGACAACTGGGCCAATATGAGACAAACTGGGCCAATATGAGTCTGAGCATGCGCAGTTGCACATTTTGGTGAAAGCCCGAAGCTACCGCTTCACAACTTTGACCCGTGCTGTTTGTTTACCAATCTTGTTTATAATTATTATTTCAATATAAATGAGATGTCTAGTGTTGTTCGTCTCGGGCCAATACAACGAACCTCGGACATGTAACTGGGCCAATACGGAAATACTTAATTAATAACATTATAGTAATGCTGTAAACAAATTGTTTTGATCTCATTTGCGACTAAGCATCAAGCAAGATAGATACGGGAGATGGTTGCTGTATTTACCATCATATGGTTTAAATCAAGGAATAAATTCTTTATAACATAATCGTGTGTTCATTAGAGTGAATTGAAAAGTTTTGAGGATTTGGAAAATAAGCTTGATTACTTTAAGTTAGATCAATCTAATCCTTTGAGATTTCACACTCAATGCCCCTCCAATTATAGAATCTATTGTTTTGGAGCGTGAGTTGAATAAACACAATGTCATTTTAATCTCACGAGTAAGCATTGTAATATAAAATATTTTCACGCAAAATTGAGAAAAGGGTTTTGTGCAAACATTGCACAATGATATATAATTATTATAAATATATATTTAGTGTGAATGTGTTGAATATTCATAGTAAAAGGGATTATAAAAGATCAACAGCACACACATTGGTGATCCTATGATATGCAAAATAAAGGACGAATTCTTTATTCAAAACACTGTCCATCATTAAACAGGTAGCGTGCAACATGTACATGTCCAGTATTGCGACGTCACAATACAGACAATATAATCATTCTCCCTGAAAAGTTATTTTATCAACAGTTTTACTATATATAAAATATATTGGTAAACATTCAACCAGCATATGGACGAGAGATTGACCGTGGAAATATTTCTAATTAAATAATTGAGTTGAAACAGTGTCGTTATTATGTTTAAGAATTTTCGTGTTAAATCTTTTTAATTAGAAACTTGTTAATTCAAATCTAAACTGCTTATAATAGCGTGCATCCCTAAGTCATGATTTTTTGGGTATTAATATTCAAGGTACTTTGTTAGTGACACACATCTTTATCAGAGAAAGAAGTTATTCGCGAATTACACTGAAGCACAATTTTGCTATATAAATATTGTAATGTGCAAAACGTATCCGTAAAGCGGTGACAACAAGACTCAAACGTGATAAAAGCAGCCAAATAAACTTAAAATATATGATTATCATAAAGATGCAAACATGTGTTCAATCAATACTAATGTTATGACTGTTTTAGGCCAATCACGTTATATACATGTACAAGTATGCCCGTTTGTAACTTGCAAAAAAAGGTCTGCAAATTCTTTTCTAAAATTATTGTAACTGTCAGCTTACTACAACAACTAGTTATTTCCAACCAAATATTTTTCCTCTCACATAAAAAGAAACTGTGAATCATCCCGAGACTAACACAAATTATTTAATTTCCTGTTACCGAAAACACCTCGAGCAAGAACTCTGTAAAACCACACATTGTACAATGCTTTTGCCAGAAGGGTGAATATGTACAACCCCCGAAATAAACTGAATATTCAATAATGACTGTTTAAATCAGCATGATGCTATCGAAACTCACTAAATATTGAACTACACATTACAAATAACCTTGTAATACTAAATAATATTCTAAGATGCCTAGCGGCTAGAACAATCGAAATAAAAGTACTTTATCAATTGAATGACGTTTCCGCTCCCCTCGTAGTCACGTGTGCCCATGGTAACCCAACGAAAGAGGGCAGTTGAAAAGACCGTGTTTTTCTGAAAATGATAATGTCCTAAAACAACAGTAGCGTTGTTATAACAGTTATTGAAGGAATGTGTTCTTTTGTATACGAATTAGTCTTAAATTTTAAGCTACATTTTAACTTTAACCAAAACGACGAAATCCGCATTAGGCAACCCCAGGAACCACTATGACGTCACAACAGAACAATGACGGCATAGTCGATGTTGTCGCACGGCTCGTCAGTTGGTCCTGATCATGGATTATTTATATTAAGGAAGTAAACTCTATGTTTCTTGCAAAATTACTCAAAGCAGAATGTTGTGTTATGGGTTATCTTAGAAAAGTAATAAAGTTCGCTGTACCCGAGTGTGTTTTGTAATAAAGTATAGTTTTGCCCTGAACTATTTTAACGTCAAAGTACTCGGACTACCGTCCTCGTACTTCAACTATAATAGTTCAGGGCAAAACTATACTTTATTACAAAACACATTGGGGTACAGCGAACTTTATTTCTTAAGTAATGGTATAGTTTGTGTGTTCTATCATATTAGAAGATAAATGAGAGAGTCAGGGCACATCAAGCTCATCAATTATCATTAATGCAGTCTTCCACATTGACATTTCTGTATGTTATTCAATGATTCCCTGTAATTAATCACATGGAAGTAAAACAAAATTATGAAAACCGTAACTAAAATAGTGTTAATGATACAATTTGATTTTTATAATGTTTCTCAAAAGGGCGACTTGACTTTTTTAAATATCTAAACCGAACTAGAGAGAACTAAGAGAATCAGGCCGCTAGTGTAATTAAATTCAATTTGGGGAAATGCCACTTTTCTATGGTCATATTGAATGTAGCGACACACAAATCTCCTGAAAATATGTGAGCATTCATTGATAAAAAAAAAAAAACCCAACATGTTACATATGTCAATCCTACGTTTTAATGATAGTGTTCGTGTGTCCCTTTTAATGATTTGTAATGAATAGTGTTGGGTTGTGTTGGTTTCATTCTTTGTCATACACGTGTTCATGAATGGTTGCATTAAAACGTCTCTCTCTAATGCTCGTTTACATGTATATGACTACCTGTCTGCGGGTCATAACATTAGGGGAGGTTCAACCAACAACATCAACCAATAGTCGACGACATGATAAATACTGTTAATGGAATTGTGTATGGTTCCATAGGATAGCTTATACATCTATTTACGACCACAAATCGCAACAAAGGCAGGACTGTATCAGCTATAATTTATGTCACAATCACAGCTCCCAACGATTGACAATATGTTATTAATATACAAATATACTCAGAAAGCTCTGCGGATGTTATAGCATTGGAAGTTTTTCTCTTGTCTCGAGTTGTATCTATGTGACTCATACACAATCGGTTAATCCAATTCAATTAATTCAAAATTATTGCATGGTGAACCCAAAACTTAATTTATTTGGAGCAAAGTGTCATCTTCGTTTTTTCTACATAATCACTGAAAGTCTCCATTTCAGTAAATTCTTCAAAAAGACTTTAACAATTACATGTATACCAAATCGAAATAATCATTTTAAGATCTGTGAATGTTAAAGATCAGTTGAAATTTGGCGTGCTGAAATGGATCTCCTGTAGGATCTTCAAAACACAGACTGTCCATTTGTCGTGACCAAAAAATAAGAAACTAAAAGTCTTGTATTTCATGTAACATGTGCTAATTGTTTGCGACACACAGATCTGGTAAACAGTAAGTGGATGTTTGTATCATCCACTCTCTCGTGACTCATCAGCTGATACCAGGTTACATGTTAAAACCATTCCATATATCTCAGAACAATTCCTATGCATGTACGCTTCTTTACTGTAAATGATCACGTAAGATACAGTTACATTCATCATATTAACAACTTGTTTGGTACAGTATATCAGTGTTTCTATTGGATGAGAGAAGAAGATGTTGTCATACAAACAATTATTCAGAATTCTCAGATCACACTTCTTTAAGTGTTTTCTTTTGATTAAGTATTTGTTTATTTGCAATGTTCTATATTCTTTCGAAGAAGGTCAAAACCAATTGTAATATGTTTATCTTATTTATTTGACAGGGTAATCAGAACATTATGGCAGAACGTCATTCTAATTCTTTATTTTGTCAAAGCTGTGATCTGTGTGTCAAAGTGTTGATTCGTATGATGATATCACTGTGATTGAAAGTGCGTGAGTGTTTGAAAGGAATTCGTCAATTACCACTGGGAATGTAGAAGATTAATCATGTGTTCTGAAGATTAGGTTTAATCAAATATCATGCCTACAGCTTGTAGTCAACATCTGCGTCTGCAAGAGAAGCGAATATAAAAGATCCTAAATTTGACAGTTGACTGTGTCTTGTAAGTCATAAGTCTTAAAGGTGCATCCATTGTGTTTCATAACATTTTATTTGGCTTTAGTACGTTCCAACACACCATATGTGCTGTTTACAATAAAACAAATTCACTTAGCTTGCACATTCATCCCCAATCGCCAAACATAATTATCATAATTACTAGTTTCCAATGAAAATCGAGTAACATCATTATGCATGTGCAGAAACCAAAAGTGCACGTCTTATGTACATGCACAGTAGATATATGACCTATTGAACACTTTCAATCCAAATTTGTTATTTTGTCTGGTGTAAATAAGATTCCAAAATTACGTTTGACTCATTGGCGCGCGCCACACGCGGTGCATTGTCCGGTTTTCGATCAGAAATCACTACTTTTACCTTCATATCTTCAATATACTTAGTCTAGTATCATTGGATGGTTGTTTTCGGTAACAGTTAGTTCTTCTCGATAAAATAAGACCATTTATAACGTTTGTCATTTTTGACCCCCTACAACACAATGGATGTACCTTTAATTAAGGTATTTTTGTTGATCAATTGTTTGTATGTGATGATATCTGCTAAAGACATGTTGTTTTATGACAAACATTCATTTACCTCTTACGATTTTGAATAAAATAATATTTAACTGAGTCAAATACAGGGAAAGGTTTATATTATTCGTATCCAGAAAACTATTAGATACATGGGTAATACATCCATTTCCACGTTCGTGTATATTCTCTATGCAATTCCTTTCCTACGGAGTTGAAAGGACTTAATATAAGTCAATCAAGGAAATGGAAAAGGTTTTGCAATGCCAATTGAATTCTCCGTAACTTTGGAAGGGATAGAATATTCGAAAGCTCAGGATTTGTTTTGTCATAACTAATGTATGTATATATGTGTATAGCTGATGATTTTCTTTGTAAAGCATTTCATTTTTCAGTGATTCAGATATATTACATATTAGTTATTTACCTAATGGCGCTTTCTTGAATATTGATAAGTGTAGCTTAAGCTCAAAGTTTTGTTTATTTCTTAATTTGTGTTAATGTTAACATTTCAAATTGAAAGTTTTATGTTCAATTCTGTATTTAATTGTTTTTTAATTCAACCCATTGTTCATTCAAATGTATGTCAAAGTCTGATTCATTATTTGCAATTCGGTGTTTAGACTATCTTCAGAAAATGTGTATGTCTTGCATTAATCCTCGTCAGTGTTTTGGATTGAATATGTTGTGCTGTCAGACATTTTTTCATTTCATACGCTCCAATTATTAATCCAGATCGTTTGACTGTTAGTTTCAATGTCATAAAGACATAATAATAAAAACATAAGGTAAAGTTCGTTTCGAAACCAACGCTTTCACCATACAAAAGATGCTGTTGTGAATTGCTACCTTTTGACAGTGAGAACTTTATTGTTGAAATGTGAAATTTATCTTTATTAAGTTCCTCTTGTGTGTTACAGGTGGAAGATATGAATATTTCATTCTTGTTCAAAATGAATGTACTAGTGGTGTGTTGCATATCACATTATTTTAATTCAGGAAAATATGTACAAGCACTTTATCTGTACAGCTCACTTGATTTTAGATCATCTCAGTTCGATAAAAATATAATAATAAAAAACGGACAATTGTGACCTTCTTGTTTAACACTCGCATGTGTGATTAAATCTATTTGCTGACGTTTGCAGTAGATTGTAGCAAGTTTCCTTTCAAAGAATGTAGTACATTCTTGCTGTTACATTAGTATTTGTACACTTATTTATAATGATAAGTTATCCAAGGATCCCTATCATATTTGATTTGACTAAAATTGAACATAATTTGTCTTTTCATCATTGTGCTAAATTTCAAATGCAAAAGGTGAACCAATCCCCAAAAAATGAATGTGAATGACTAATATCGTGTTCCAATATGATTCTTATCCCTTGACTTGGGGATTTTCATGTACTTTTCACTCTGATGTCAACATTATTAACGTGACCAACTATTTCTCATTCGTAAACAGTCTGATTTTATTACGTGTTGAGCAAAGTTCTCCAATAGTTTCTTTCATAATTTACCTTTTGCAGGTTTTGTAAAAACTTCACCTTTGTTACGCCTTGTTATCATAGAATTTCTCTTTTGATGTAAATTCCAGGTCAGCTTTCCATCCCGGGGTTTACAATTTCAGACACAGCCTCGGTGTTATGTTTATCTTACATGTAATAACTGCTAAATTGAAGTTTTTGGTCGAAGTGACGAAGTTTCAGATGAAGATTTGTGGACTAACAATGTTACGTCATTATATAATTCATTACGACAGACGATTGTTTTATGTATCAGACTATATGAGTCACTGCAGCTTGATTGATAGATAAATGATAGATCAATCCAATTCTACCATAACTTTGAGAAAAAGTCGTTTATGATTGGTTGCTGTGAAAAACCAGAGACTTTGTCATTTGGTTATACAGTGCTCTGTTTACTTTGTCTTTTGCGCATGAACACGTGTGCTGCCAGGCAACATGGCGAATGCATTAATTCTCCGAATACTTGCATGCTCGAATATTTTTTAAATGAGCTTTGCTTTGTACAAAATGACATAAATTACTAATTTTGATAATAAATCTGAAACCGATCAAAATGAGACCGGAAATGGCGAAAGTTAACAATGCAGTTCGAAAAATCTGTCATTCTACAACTTGGCTTTGCAGAAACGTTTCTGAATAAACTCAATACAAATGACAAAAGGGTTAAAACCAGACAGTATATCACCCGGAAACTGTAATAATGTAGAATAAACTTACCTAAAACTTTATTTACAAAATTGACGCAATAACAAACACAGGACAAAAAGTGGTGGAATCCGATTTCCGGATCCTTCGGGATTCTGTAAATTTCTGCGTGCTACCGATTCAATGAGTATGAATATAGACTAAAACTAAATCGTTGATATGGTAGAATGGAGATAAACATACTGTGTTTGAAAATCAGCGGCATATAACGGAATTATTATAGCTCTAAATTATACATTTAAAGCCTCACGCTACACGTTCGAATTAAAATTAAATTTAGAGCTAATTTGGTAATTTGGGTATAACCTGCGGCTATATCTTCAGATTACCACACAATCCTGACCAATGGTATATTATTTGCTAGGGATGTAACAATACATCGAACTATCGATGCATCGCAATAGTTGGCTTGGCAATAGTACTATATCGATAGTATATACAAAAACACTATTGATATCGCAATAGTAAGGTTAACTATCGATACTATCGAAACTATTAAATTTCCCTTAGTTATGAATGATTTAAACAAGCTTCACTGCATTTAATTCAAGATTTTTCATTTTAGAATGTAAAAAGGGAAGAACTAGAGATAGGAAATAGCAAAATGACAAAATGTCTTTTCATTTATGATTTCTTTGCTGATTTTGGTTCCATAGTCCTTACATCAATTAAATGTTTCTACTAAAACCTATAAGAAATCTAGTTGATTATTGCGGATTTGTACAAAAAACCATATCGCAATAGTTATTGCAATAGTGAGTTACAATAGTCTATCGCTATCACAATAGTAAGTGGCAATAGACTATCGCTATCGCAATAGTCTCTTTGGGTCAATAGTCACCCCTATTATTTGCACTCTGCATATACATGTATACCTATTCGATCCATGTTGAAAGTGGGGAGATTCTTCTGGCTAATAATGCAGACACTGATATTGACAATTGACACTGGGGTCGACACATAACAACTGTTCTTATGCTTCAGTGAAAGAATTCAATATATAGTTTAGTGTTCATCATCAATTGTCTTCAGAATAGTTTTCAGCAAATGCGTCCTTCACAGGCACAATTTATTAAATGAAATATATCCATTGTTTGTGAGTGGTGTATTGATTGAAATTTTGTAAATTTGTTAAATACTAACCCGCTACTTCAATTGTTGTCATTTTCGGTTTTAACCACGGGAGCTCAACTGATGCCAATAGCATTATTATATGTTGTGATCCATTCATGAGTTCTGTTAAAGTGTTGACCTATATGTATTATGTTTCAAATAAAATGCAATAAGGATCAAAAGAGAAGTATACCACCTTGCACACTTCTCATTTAATGTTGGCAGCGGACCATTAACAAACATTTACATACATTACATAGGTCTTAAATATCACTCATTATAGGGATACATACAGATATATGGCAAACAGATGAAGCAACGTTTCGAATTAAAGAGAACAATTTATTGATTTCATAAGCATGTAGATTATGTTAAAGTGCATCTTTAAACAATATGCATGAAAATCAAGACACCTATTCAAAGTAGCTATCACGCTTAAGTGATGTGAAAACAAGTTTCCCTTGTAAACGGAGAACATAACTTGAATTGTCTAACAATTTTATTTCAAAGTTGTGATTGAATTAATGATCTTAGGGAATACAAACAAATCGGGATCATATCCTACCCAGGGAATCGCTATGTATAATGGATAGAGCTCGTATTGACAAGTGGATTAATTTAGCCATGTACAAAAAAGTGATCACATACGAATTGTGGATCATTGATCTGTAGTCGTAATATACACCTTGATAAAAGTTAAGCATCCCTTAGTTTTTTACCCAGCAAAAGTTGTCTGATATCGAAAAAGACAACGTTTCAGAAAAAAACTAATACTATTTTATGACAGAATTATTATATAACAGTTAAGCAAGTAGAAATTCATTCAGATTACATTTCAATACTTCTGGATATTTCCATCTAAACAATTCTGGGATTTTGGTTCCCAAAACGTAGTTACAATGATAAATGAAGTCAATATTGGTTATTGCAATGTGGAAAAAAATCCATTCGGTTAAGTGAAGTGATCATACTTTTAGTAACGGCCTTTGACCAAAAGTCACTTGTTACATCGGTACGAACCTTTAAAATCACAAATTTGGGAAAAGGGCAATTAAGTATAAGTTTCTGCATGACAAAATCTGTTCAGTATTTACTGTAATGAAAAAAAAGTGGTGGAATCTGCTGGATTCTTCTGGATTCTCCGAGGATCCGCCAATTTTTGGAGAATCCGGCAAGTGGATTCCACAACTTTTTATCCTGTGAATTAGGAACATGAGGTTGTGGATACCTTAACACAATTATGAACTGGTAAGAAACGGACGTCCATATCTGTTTAAGTCCGACATGAGTTTAGTATGTAAAATATCTGGGTTAAAACCTTTTGAAGGAGCACACCTGTCACTCGTATAGACTCTGAGAATATATTTCACTGGCGAGAAGTCAGAACTTGTCTTTGTGTTCTGATAGACTTCCAACTAATGTGTTCAATTCTCATTCCCACTCTACACCAAATGCATTCATGTGGGCGTCTGACAGGAGTTGTAGTGTATGGTTCTATTTGTGGGCTCCAGTCAATGGATCTCAGGGCATAAGCAGTTAAGTGTTCAGTGAGAGACATTTACCATTGATTTTAGCTTGCATGGAAGTAGCGAACTGCGCTTAAGGGCAGCTGTGTTTATTGATATTCAATCCTAGTTTAGCTAAATGTTGAGAGAAAATATGTTTTCAGTAAAATTGTGGGTAAAATTATGACAATGTTGGTAGGAATTGATAACTATTGAAATCAAACAAAAATGAAACTAAAACCATGCAGTTTTATCGAAAAATAATCGATCATAAACCAAAAAATATTGCTGTAATTAATTTATCTTCAGGTTGTTTATTCATCACGTTTGACCCAAAGAATGTCAATAATGTCAAACCTTATCAGGATGTCTCAGTCATGTTAGCATTTAAGATCTCTATGAGTAGTTTTCAATCGGGATGCTATTTTAGGTATATAGAATCTTCAGTAAAATTCTCTCCAATGTCATGAAATCTAAGCACCATGGAGCATGAAACATGTTTGACATGACACAAACTGGCCGAAAGTGCCATTATGGTTTAGTTGGGAATTTGATATTAAAATAGTTAGTTTTAAGAAAGTTTTACTAAGTTGTTTTACAACTGAAATAAATTACTGAGGAGAGAAAGTCTTTAAACGACGGATATCCATGTGACTTAACTGATATATGTTTACATCCAAAATCTAAATACATTTAGTGTACATTCATACTCAACAATTCAGGAAATCCTAGATTGTTGACATATGAAATGCAATTGTGATGTATTTTGTTCCCATCTGTTCGCTTATTGGATAAAATGGGTTTTTTAAATCACAGACCCCAAATTTTAAAGCTTTGAAGTGCACAAAAGTGGAGAAAAACTTACTTTCTTGATGTGAAAATTAATTTGATTGTACCTAGTGATAAACACTTTTTCATAACTGTTCTAAAAAGGCGTTGTCAAACTTCTTGTCAGTTTCATCTATCACTGTATATTCAGAGTCAAAGTTATCAAGTTAAAAAAGTAAGCGTTATTAATAAATTACTCATCACACTTCAAACAGTTTGATGCAGTCCTCCTCCATTGTCTATATTCTATTACATTCAGTCTGCTCACAATCATAGTCTATAAAGTGTAGGTTGAAATGTACAGTTGGTGTTAATTATTAATGTACGTCTATCTCACGTTACTCATCATAACAAAAAATTGACTTCATGGTTTTAAAGTCATAAAAACCCCATGTCAAAAGTGATTAATACATCCGAATCTTCGGAGAAATAAATTGTTTTGCTGGTGTTGAAATTATTGCAGGTTTCATAGCTGTTAGGGCTTTTTTTCCCCTCTCAATGATATGCCAAATGGTTTCTTGGAGGTACTATTAAAGTGGTTATACGTCTCCTTTGTTATAGTTTATTGCAGACAAGTAGACAGTATAATTACAAATCTTTCAAGATTTACCTCTTGTGATTTCCCAATGGTCCGGTATTATATAATAAGCTGAATGTCAATGTGATATTGAAAGTATTCAGGACGGATAAAAGAATACCAATGCAAATGACATACTTGGATCGAAATCATCTCGGATTTATGTCATTTTCTTGTAGTTAATTTATATATTCTTTTATATATAGAGCAATGGCATACTGAAATAAACTTTCTATCAAGCTACAGTGATTTTCACTGTGACCAGTATCTGATATCTGAATATATCACTACTCAAGAACAAAAGTTCAAGAGTTTGACAACATAAAACAATGGTTTGACGAAATGACTTCTCTTATGATTTCACATTGCTACTGTGGTAACAATGTGACTGTGGTGACGGGTTGTTATTATAGCGGTCCTGCATGCATCATAAAAACGATCCCTGGGCTTAATTACAAGGATAACGCCATATAATTTAAAGAATATCTGACAATTGTTGAATAACACCATGTTCATCTCATCGCATGAGGTTGAAAGTTCATATTTTCGAAATTATTTTAGGTTGATATCAGTTTCTTGTAATTTAGTTTATATCTCCTTATATTCCTTAAGAAATTTTGGGTTTAGGACACATCTGATATGAAATATAGTTTAGGACTCCAACATTTAACATTACTGTTTTCTTCATCACTGGGTTTGTGCCACATGTACTCAAGATAACTCAATGGGTAATTCTAACTCCATTCTGATGATACTTATCTTGGTTCGATTGAAGGGTTTCTATTCCTGATTGTGAGGTTCCAATCAAATACTATACATCACCACTTACCGTGTTTTATTTGTGCTTCTTTTTTAAACTTATTTTGTTTACCTCTGGAGCAAAAGTTATCCAATGTAAAGGTTGTACAGTCGACCAAAAACCTTTATATTCCATTTTAAAATCCACCAAACTAATACCATGACACTATGGATCTCTCATACCTATCATTTACATGTACTAGTTATATATGGAACGAATATCAACAAGTGTATTTTGTTTTATAAAGCACATCACAGGAAAATATCTATCAAAACAAAGAAATTTGGACAAATGAAATCAGAAGTTACACTAATTTTGTATGAGGTACTGCGATGTGGTGGGAGTGGATCGAGTCATGCTTTATTGCTTCTCTCAAAGCATTCACCAGCCAAATTATAAAAAAGGAAGCTCACTGATGCCTGAATGTGTCTGAAGAAATTAACCATTACAAAGTAAGTTGTACATGATGTCATACAACTTCTTCTGTTGCTCAAATTGGGTTTTTTTGTATACCGCAATCGAAAGATGATGGAAAATGGCAACTTTCTGTCAATGTCGGGAACCCATTGATGAAATTATAATAGAAATGGAAGACAAGCTGTAATATATATAAACTATATGAGTTTAATAGATTACATCGTATACGTAATGCTGATTAAATACACAGATACACGATGTATTATAACTTACTAACAATAAATAATTCTACGACACCACTTTGAAAATGGCAAACAGTTTCAAAGCTGCTTTAACATGTTCATCTTATCGTTACTTTTGAATTTAGATTTTAATATTGAAATGCAGGATAATGCCACTCACCTACTTAACATGTCTGTCTTCACGAGTAATAAATATTCCCTGCGCTGTAAATATGGAAGAACTCAGATAACGACCATTGGGAAAACAGAATTAATATCCTTCTTCTCGTGTTAGAAGGGATTCGTAACTTGTAGTTGACAATTAACACGCACTTTTGGAGTTGATTTCAATACCATTGTCACGCAATAATTGGATTTCTCTTTTGAAGAACGTACATATATCCCATGAGTTGAGAACCTGCCAAATTGCATCAATGTAAGTTTGCATGAAGAAAACGCTATATAGAATTTATTGACATTTGGCTATGTCCAAACGTTGAATCTAATGTTGATCAGATAATCAGATAGTAGTTATGCTGCACTATGATATAAACGTAACGTAGTTTAGCCTGGATACGATTTACATGATTTAATAAGATTGTGATAATGGCTGAAATGTTAAAGAATTACAATACAACGATAAGAAATGTTTAGGCTAATTTTTTTCTTGAATGTTTGAGTCGATAAAATGTGTCTCTTACATATAAGGTATAAGATTGTCTCAGGTATTTTCAGGTAAGTTTTCATAATGGTAACATAATTTACAGTTATTATTTAATTATTATATAATTGACATCTTGATTGGTTGATGGAACTTTTTTCGCTCATTAATGAATTTCTTAGATCAGTTCAAGACTGTAGGTCACACGTCTGTAGACACGTAGAATAGATAATCCTGTTCTACAATGAGTCCTGGTTCTTATTGAGACAGTAATGCCACAGTAAAAAATGAGTTGTTTGTCAAAAATCTCTCAACTGTTAGATAAGAAAGAAAAGTGTAAGTTGCAAGTGGTAAGTTGCGCATGAACACAGATTATTATAAGTCTAAGCTAGGATTGTGAATAACAGACCCTTGCGATTTATTATGTTGAGACCATCATTCAAACTCGAACTTTATCACAGTAATTCACTGAGAGCAGCCACTCACCTCGACTAGTTGATGATTATTATAAGTATCTTCATATAACAACATCTTTGATTAAGAAATAAATAGGATACACCTTGTTTTCTGTGTGCACCTTTGAAAGTCTTAAACCAGTTTAGTACCTATTTGTAAGTATTTGTTATCCTGTGACTTTTGACAAAAGAAACACTAACAGTATGGTCGTCAGAGAAAACTGAGGATTTAGATTTTGTCAAAGGGGTGTTATGTTATTATTTGATTACGTTTTTACATACTTCTGTGCCAGGTTAGGACAAATGTATGCATGACTGTTTGACAGAAAAAAACAAGTACAAATTACTAATTTCCCGGCTGACTCACTAGATGTGTTACTCTGTGAATCATAATGACAAACAAACATAAGCTATTAGTTTATGAACTATACAATATTTAATATGTTTAGCAGCTGCATTTTAAAAGTATACTTAAATAAGGCAACTTCCGATAATCAATCTATGACCAGAATTCTTATAACTAAACGATCCTAATTATTTCACCAGGTTGTAATGGTGGTGGCAGATCATTTAAAACTTCTATCACTTAGTTCTTGAGTTGTCATGCTAAGTCTTTAGGGAAGTCCGCTCAGAGCTTGGTCGATGACACCTGCTAGGCGTCTTGGTGTGGTTGGAGATAAAATAGAACAACTTTTATTGAGATATTGCACAAAATGCAAAACCTTTCAGTTTCGGAATGAACGTTATGTCTGCATGTGAATCAGTGAATAAAATTCATCTCGATGAGTTGACATAACGTTGTGTAAAGAAGAATATATAATCGATTTTCATTTTTCATTTCCTGGCAGGTGTCATATTTATGTTGTACTGATTGATATGGCTGTTATTCTCGATGGTAATTGATCAAATGATGTTTGTCTTTCATTAACAGGGCATGTGTACTAAGTTCTCGGAATCAATCAAAGCAGTTTTCTTCTCCAGTTATTGACGTTGACAGGAAATTAAAAACGCCTTTCTTATAGTGTAAGCTTGAAGCATACTACATGTGAAAGGAAGTGTTTTTTGGTTTTATAATAAAAGTATTATGCACATTACCAAACTACAGCTTCTGATTTAATTGCATCTAATGCCAGTAGGTTGTCTTCTCTCTAATGTGTTAATAATCTAAGCATACGTAAATTACCGTATACCATTACTTTCAATACATTTTCATTAAAGTAGTGGAGCAGTCCGGATAGCTCAGGTTAGAGAAATGTAGAATTTTAACTATTAAACATGATGCCATTTTGAAATTAATTTCAAACCTACCGAGACCTTGTTGACCTCGTGACACCCTTTCACTTCACGTGATTTGTATCATTCATTTGTCTCAGACAAAACACGCTCATATGTTAGTAAGCATATACTCCTAAACGTGTTGTAAGTTAACATAAAATAAGTTGTCCGGAAAATCTGTTGTTCTTATGTATTCCACTTCTATATGCTCCTATAATGATCAATGTCAATGTTTTGTACGTTAGTTTATTGTTTCATTATTAATCTCGGCGAAGTTTTTTGCTATATATGTTATAAGTATCACAGAATGTATCTCTAAGAGCAGCCCATATCAGCATGAACATAACATAATTGGAAGCTCGCCAACCATATTCGGTAAAGCTGTTCAAAATGCTGACCAAATCGCAATTATTATCATAATAATAATCATAAATATACAAAGTCGCCATGACCTTTGTACATGTTCTTCTACTAGCAAATAATTGTCAATTTTGCTGTGAACAGCTATTAACTTAATTCATTAGAAATTGACAAGATGTCAGAGAATTCAATAGACTTTATCTGAGAAATGGTTGGTAGTAATAATAAGGGGCTTTTGTTGAAGAATAATCATTAAATGCACAAACCATACCAATACAATACATCATTAGCACGGAAGATTTATCAAATTACTAATTCAAAAGACATTTATGGATTGCTCTTCTGGGATTTAGTTGATGTTGACATTTTGGTTTTCGCAGCTTATCAGGTTAATGCTACAGACCTCTGTTCCACTTGCTATCGATCACACCTGTCAATTGTCAAGATCAGTGTGGGCGCTGTCAAGGAAAAGTTCTATTTATATGATTCGTTTATCGATATCAAGTGATAAGTGCTGTCTCAGTTATCAGATGTAATTTTCATCAGAGGACAAGTAATTATATGTTATACTTAAACATGCGATATACCAATAAAATGATGACTTTGTTAGATTACACATGTTTCGATTTGCTTTTCACAGTAACTACATGTACATTATCATTACTACATCAAACTTGTCTGAGAGGAAAAAGGTTCTACCCGTCATCAATCATCATAAAACTTGGAGTCAGACCTCAGAAAGCAATCCTTTGCGTTTATTATATTAGGCATCAGTTGATTTGATTTAAACATATTTATTCAATTGAAAGGATTGGGTACAAGTTATCCAACTTAGTGAAACCCTCTCATCAGTTAGCCTGACTTAGGATTACATTTAATGGACACACAATGGAAACAGTATGTAATATGTTTACTTATCAAGCATTTGAATGGCATATAGCAATGGCAATGGACTAATCATAACCAAACAAAATGTTTCTATTTTTCTGTTGTAGATACATCTCGAAAATTACACCTGATTATGTGATAACAAGGGCATGTAATGATAATACATCTGTTATAACTTTTAACTTTTAACATGTGTACTAATTTTTGTCAGATGATCATTTTCAAAACGACCAATGATGTTTTCCAACCTAGTCGAACTGATATAATGTGCTCCTTTAGGGGATAGGAAGGCAACATTTCGAACGCAAATAGCATGTTCCATAAGAAATAATTTGCCGTTGGTGTATATTGAAGTCTTCATTAGTACAGAACATGTTGACATTAACAGTAACATGACATAAGGATATTATGATAAATGAGAACGCTTTTTATAGATAACGATCTTCTTTATAATATTATAATCTATTAAATATAAATATACGTTTTGACACAGATCCTTTAGCTTTAAAAAGTGGTAAATGAGAAAAGATCCCCGCCTGCATAAATAATGTGATTATCCAAACAAAATACAAAAATACAAAATACAAATCACAGAGGTTCGTTATTGTACTGAAGGTAACTCATTGAGCGGAACTGTATCAATGCGTGACTCCTGTGTTGTTTTAATCACACATGATATTTAACATTGGCTAGCCTATAGTGTGTGCCTATAATGAGTGTTGATACAAAGGCGAATTTAAAGTTAGTGTGTAAATACATTGGCTAACTCACGATCTCTAAGTTTGCCTCCTATTGGTGCAAATGTTTTGAGTTATGAAATATTGTCAGATGAATAATGCTTAGAGCTCCATAAACAGTGTTACGTGTTGCTGACACTTTCACTGATTGATGGCATGGGCAGCTGAACCCATTGTGTACATAACAAGACTACAGCTATTGAAATACAATATATGAGACAAATAGGGGGAAACGCTCAAGTTGTACAGTGATTTTCTACTACTCAACATACTTTAAGATAATTTAACACACATGTTTTCCAAAACATTCAAACAATAGGATAGTTAAGAATAGTTAGAAATTAGGAATTGTAAAGTAGTTCAGTTTCATACGAAATAAAAACTTTCTTCAAGAAAATGATTTGTTGATATTGAAAAGGATGATATCTTTAAGAATTCCTCATCTGCAACAATTTCATTTTGAAAGTTATTTACAAAATAAAAGTTCAAAACTTTTCTCCTTAAAGTCAATATCTTAAATGTGTTATTTTGGGAATAAAGAACTTGGATTCAACACTATCTAGAGTACAATCTTTCTCACTTATATATAAACCATTTAAGGAAGGAGTTGGGAAATAAGAACACATTTCCACAGTTGGCCACAACTAAGCTTCTCAATTTATCAACAGCCTTTCACTAAGCTCAATTTGACGTAGGTGCTCTAATTATATTTGTATGAGGCTTCAAATAGTCTTCCATTATTTAGAACTCAACCTACTTTCTCAGCCAATCAGACGGTCGTATTTTCCTGACAAAATAGACTCTTAATGATTAAGAACTCAACGCTAAAACGCTCTTCATGACACGCCCTCTCTGTGTCTGATTGGTCAAAAACAAATGACAACAATGTTTTACAACTTTTTATTGACATGTGCCCCACGTGACTCGAAGTAAACACGGCCTCAACACTACGCTACACAGGCGGTATAAAGATACTGGCAAATGAGTTTCGAAATATTTTGCATGCAGCATGCATTTGTGAGTAAGAGTTGTTGTTAAAGTCGTTTTACAAACAAAAACGTTCAGTCTTTTAACGAACTAAAGCCAAAACAGCCGACTTTAATTTAATTATAAAATTATGAATTAATTATATTCTGTTTGTTTTCTGTAATCTAAACACAAAACACTAATAACTAAATAGATATATACTTCCATTTGCATTAAATTATGAAACAACAATGTTAATTAAAATGACTCCCACATTCCACAATTTGATTTAGACAACGGTCTCTACATGGTTAAAAATAACCTATTTCCGAATACAATGAACAGAGGAAAATGAGCTCACCTCAAAGACAGACGGAAGATTATCTCTAGTTTTACCACAACAAATGTTACGATCAAATACGTTTTTGGAAAGTGAGAGTTCATAAAAACACGTCCATACAACTTGGCGACATCGCGTCATATGAAACGCTTACGTAGGAACTCACGGAAACAGTGACGTCATTGAACCTGTCAGTCAAAAGTAGGTGGAGTTCTAAGTCAGTTAGAACCTATGAAGAGAAATCTTCGTGATTAAGAAGGGGCTCGCTCGCTACGCTCGCTCCGCCCCTTCTTAATCACGAAGATTTCTCTTCATAGGTTCTAACTATTACATAGTGTGTTGCATAACCTTTGAACAATACATGTACAACTATTATAAAGTATATTATTATTAAAATATTATAAAGTCATAATGTAATACAAATTCATGTATCTGAAAATAAGCATGTGTTGCACATAGTATAAGTGCTTGTAGACAGAGATAATCATTATAATGTTGTATCTCTCCCCTCCTTGCGATATTGAGTACTGCCAATCCTGCAGAAACTACTATCAACTATAGCTAAAGTGCTGTCGGAAATGATGTTGATCTCATTGGGAGACTAATCATAAAACAAGATTGATGAGTGAGAAGATTGCATGTCGTGGTCAACTAAAACTTTCTAATGATTTGTTCTATTACTTAAATTTGGCTCAATGTAAACTTTCGCCATCCCCTCCATTTGTAGTTGATTTTTAGAATCGAATATTTGTTAATGGAGAGTGATATTTGTAAGTTCACGTTCTGTAGTTATAATGATAGAATAATGCATTTTTACACATTGTATAACAGAAAACCTTCCTTTATAAATATTTCATTCAAAACAATATTCTTTATTTCAACTTGATTAATATATTTATTACTCATAATTAAAATAAAATAGTCAGAAAAAGGCTGGCATCTCTTGCAAATCCCTGTGAAAATGATGTCATGTGATGCAATATTGGAACTCACAGAGATAATTAATTGTAAACGGCAAAAGTGTAATATGTGCATGACAAATATGTCACCTAAATAAATATTAAAAACAGATATATAACGTATATTCACGTAAATATGACAACATTAATTAATAAAACATAAATCATAAATGCAGATTAATATTTAAAACATATATTGGAAATTTATCATCCATAGTTGAACGGATGATTAACTTTGAAAAGATTTCTCATTAAAAAGTTGACTTGAAATAAAATATAAGCTAACAGTTTCGTTGGCGCACACAATGAATGCTACATATTTCTATATTATGTAGAAACTTGTTTTGGACTCCATTCAGTGATACTCTAGAGGAAGCATACTCTCATAAAGTTAGCTGTTATCCAAAAGATTATCCAATGGACTAAAAATAGGATCTGGTTTCCCTGTTTCATTAGAAATAGACTTTTACTTTATTACACCTGGTTGTGACAACGTCTTTAGACGGTTCAAGGTTCAAAATCATTTCCAATACAATTCCCTTTGCATGCTAGCAAAAATAACATGATCATAAGCCTCTATTATGTTTCTGAATTTTATTTTTAATGGGCTCTGAGTTTATAAAATTGCGGATAGTGTGTATCTAAAAATGAACAATTTATTTGGTATATCATGTTGTTGTTTTGTTGATGTCAACGAGTTTTCTCAACGAAAGCAGTTCTTCACGCACAATTGTGAAGTAAAATACATGTTCGATACATAAATGGTCTAATATGTGAGTCGTATCCATATAGCGACCACAATACTCATTTATGTAACTACTGTGCGTGATGACCTCATTTAAAGCTTATAAAGCAATCAAATATCGATGCTCAATAATGATAAAAGTAACTACATTAACTCAATAAGTATATGGTTATGCTGAAGATGCAAACATGTTGATATCATAGCTGTTTTATGCCAAAGAAATTATACAGAAGTATGCTAAATGAAACTGAACAAATATTTTTGAATATTTTTTCTGAATAATTTTCTACACCGCCAGTTTAGTTCACCAACTAGTTATTTCAAACCAAATCTATTTCCTCCCTCCATGAAAAGAATTTTTTTGTGAATTAACCTGAGGCTAACAAAAAGTATTTAATTTCCTGTTATCGACAACACCTTGAGGGAGAAATCTATAAAACTTCAACTTGTAAAATGGGTATGCCACTAGAGTGAATGTATAAAACGCCCCAAATAAATAATACGATAATGGCTGTCTCTCCCTCAAGCAACACAATGATATCCAAACTAATTCAATATTGAAACAATACCTTACAAATAACTTCCACATATATTGATTCTAAAGATGATTCTTAACATAAATGTGTGTAGAGATAGACTATACTAATTACTAACAGTCTGTGTACCCTATCAAATTCAAAGTTAAATGATGAATGCTCAAATCAAGCTCACCAGTTATCATTGATGCAGTATTTCACATTGACAATATTACATGTTATTCAACAGTCAGGGACACGTCGGCTTTCCGTCCTTGATTTTCGACGGCATGCCGTCTTAAACACGATAAGATAGCTTAACCATTCATTCAAGCATATAGAAAACACAGGATCAGACAAAGCTTAATATTTTGGAAACAATGCCCCCTTCCCTCTGACGATGTGAACTACAAAAAGATAGGTAATCTATTTCAGACCAGAGAAAATGACAAAAACATTGAAAAGCAGAGTGAGGAGTGGTAGTGATTTTGTCGAAATATCTTAATATCTGTGCCAAGGATTTAACTCAAAGAGTGCATACTCAAAGATTTATTAAGAGAATCATTTCTTTTAGTAAAAAGGGATATTTTGGCATATGTTGTGATATCAGACGGCATGCTGTCTAATAAAAACCTAATTCTGGACGGCATGCCATCTTTAAATTATTTTGATGGCATGCCGTCTTTATTGTCAGAAGGGAGACATCATTATTTGAAATTTAAATATAAAAGATGGCATGCTGTATGAAAAATATTGTCTTACAAAGATGGCATGCCGTCTTAAACATATTGTCTCATAAAGATGGCATGCCGTCTAAAACATATTGTCTTTTAAAGACGGCATGTCGTCTAATATATATTGTCTTATAAAGACGGCATGCCCTCTAATATCCTTTGTCTTAGAAAGACGGCATGCCCTCCAAAGAAAGGCCGGTGACATTGCATGGTTCGAAATCTGAAATATTGTGTTTAGACTCTTTGGCCATTGGAATTATAAATTGTAGATTTGTTGATTCTGTGACCCCAAGCAAGGACCACAGGTAAAGCAATCATCATAAGTCGTCTTCGTCGACAGTTTGGCATATGGGGATTATAATAGATCTGGTGTTGCCCCCCAAATAAGTGTGCAAATATGGCCGGCGATGGGTTAAAAATCGTCGATTTGGAAAATGTAAGTTTTCAACCTCATTTTTTTAATTATTTAAGGTCTGATCAGTTATAGAGCCCAGTATGTTTGGACAGTATGTCAGCAAAGAGCTACATTTTTGTTTTACAAGTTTTGATGATATTTTAGTTTTGGTAAATGTAAACTATCTTAACATTGTTTATATGGTGTGGTGAACCAATTTCTCCACAATCGATTATATAGAGATTCATATTCAAGTGAGGATGTCATAATGTTTTAACATCTTTTTCCGAGGAAAAATAAGGGAAACATAATTTTACTGGCACGAGTGTTGTAAAACAACATGAATGAAATCCCTGAGAGTGGGTTAATGTCTTTATTTATATATGTTAATTATCTATACCACTGAAGGCCTTCATTACAAAAAAACATCAATGATCAATGGAAACATCTCTTACACTGTTGCTATTTACTATCAAAACGCTAATGATACAGGCTATTTTGAAACAACATAATTTAAACATAAATTTAAAGATCACTGTTGTTATGTAATAACTCGATTTCCACAGACAAAAATGTTAATATTTCGATGTAAAATTTTAATACTGTTACAATCTTCCTCATTTGACATCAAACTTTTGTATAAGAAGGCAGATGAATTGGCACTTTCACACTGATCAGAAATACGTTCGGGGAAATGTGGGATCGAACCGGCAATCTGTTACCGGTCCGTGACGTTACTAATATACTACCCTAGAGCCAATCGGAGGGAGAGCGCCCTGACTTGGAGGTTGGGTTTCTGGGCGAGTGAACTAACACCGCAACCAGATGACATGAGAAGGATATTTCTAAGAAATTGAAAAGAGTATTAGATTTTATTTCATCACAACGGTTATAAGTTTGCATAGTAGTTTTATTTGTGTAACGTTAAAGGAACTGTAGCACGCTGTTCTTTCTAAAATACATTGCTCTCACGAAAAGAAACATAAAATTTAAGTGTTACCAATGGCGAAATAAGACCCCTGAAACAATAAAATAATCTTAAAACGAATGTTTCCCTTAGCGGCCATTTTAAGGTGTTTATACTAAACATTCGAAAGTAGTTCAAGCGTTCAGACTGATTTAGCTATTTCTGTAATAGCCATTGATTATGTTAATAGACATTTCTAAAAACCAATCGTATTGAAATATATACTCTTAATTTTTCGCAGATTTAGTTTTTCGACCCAAAATAAGCAGAGAATTCGCACTTAAATAATAAAGATGTTTTCGAGTATATACATATAGATCATGTGTATTATTTTCAAGCGCAAACCATTGTGGTTTACTCCCACAATGTAAACAAACAAATAAAAGAGACCATTTATGATTACTCAACAAAATATAAAAATACAGTTTTTGGCGTTTATTTATTTATTCATTTACCATGAATTTCTTTCAATTATGTAGTTTCTACAGATATTAAAATAATTGTATTACCCAACAAGGTACGTTGCTTGAATTGTATAATCAATGAGAATATATACATACTATATCTATCATAGTTTGCTGGTATAATATCAATAAAGTACCATTTAACAGGTAAAAAGTCCATAATTTGTATATTCACAGGGTAGTTTGAAACATGATAATATAACAATTGTCACATTCAGTAATGTGTGAGAAGGGACGAAAACAGTTGAAAAAACGAGCTTCGTGAAATTGATAAGCCAACATGCCTAGGAAATCCTTGTTACTCTGTGGTACTTTTTTATGCAGAAAAGGAAAGGCTGTTAATATGACGTTAAATTCTATTGACGCGTTTTAATCTAAGGCCAACTTGTCTTTAAAACCAAATTTCATCGGATTGTGATATGAACATTATTTATCATATGTTTTGCAGTTGTCTCTAGCGATTGATGTCATAAGTATGTTTTCCAAAACATAATGTTGTATTTATAAAACACTAACATACTCGATGGCTCTTAAACGCTCAGAGTGGATTTTAAATTATGGCATGATGGCATTGTCATCTTGCTGTCTAACCTCTCCAAATTGCATGAGACCAAGCAAACAGATCGCACCCTTATAAATCAATACGGATAACCATTTTCTACTGATACGGCTTGGGTCGGGTAATGAGATGTTTTACCCTCTAAACGTAATACCTTGTATAAACTTTAATAGATAAATAAACGACACAATTGAGAATGACTTAAAACGGAATTGCAAAATGTTTACAATATGTTGTTTTTTTTATTGTATGTAAGCTGACGATATTGACATTGACAGTACAAACTTGTACATTTCCACGTGTTCAACGTGCATCACGATTAGTTCATGCTTTGTGTGAGCTGCCTATTATAGACACAGTTTTCTAACAAGGACACGGTTTCTTTTACCCTATTATGTTTAACAAACGAAAACTGAAATTAAAACTAAACTTTTGTCAATTCTGTTTGTGGTTTGATGTAGTGTTGAGCTATGGTTCAAGTCGGATGAACTAGCGAGCACGTGAAACATGAACATCACGGCCTTATGATTCACGTGCGCGAGGGTTCTAACTGGCACACCTCGATCTCAGTCGTTAGGAACCACGCAAGCTCAAGACAGTCACGCTGCTATATTTGAAAATATGAGACAGCATGCCGTCTTGTTAAATATGAAGCTGGCATGCCGTCTAAATTTTAGCATTTTGACACAATGAACTCTCCCTGAATCATTACGACGGGATACCGCCGAATACGTTTTATAGACGGCATGCCATCATCATAAGACAATAATTTCATGATAATTTTTAGATGGCATACCGTCTCTTTGTAACGATACGGAAAGCCGTGATGTCCCTGACTGTTCAATGATAGCCTGTCATGAAATAGAATGGGATCCCGGCATGAGTAAACCAAACGGTAACTTCATCAAAACCTAAACGATAAATAGTGTAGTGAGACAATATTTTTAAAAATATGACAGTACGATTCTATCTGAACCATGCTAGATAAGAAACAATTTAAATCCATTGCGCAAAATGCGACATTTTCCAGGAGAGTTGAATGTAGTGACAAGGACATGTTCCCCGGAAATACATGAGCATTTAGTGAGAAGAAAACTTACTTATATAATACTATTTGATGATATTGTTTGTTTGTCAGTTTTTAGGATCCCAAGTGCACGGGTTAATATCTATTATGAGGTCAATGAGATGTAAAACATCGAAGTGACAATTGTGATGTTTGTATTCTCTGCTATACACATGTTCACGAATACATGTAGTTGCATTAGGATCGTTCATGCCCTCTTAAATGACATACAGCATATGTGCCATATTAGACATAGACAGGAGATATAAACGCTTCTTTTACATGTAGTGAATTACAGGTTTCGGGTCAGAACATTAGGGGAGTTCTAACCAAGAGGATTAACCAATTGACGACGACAGGACGTCCACACTCACAGCCAGTTTCAGTGTTGATTCCATGTCAATCAATCTATTTTTATTACGGTACATTACATATATTTTCTGTCACAATATTCTTTATTAATAACATTGCATAATAAATATACATTGCAAGGTTTAAATATCACCCTGTCCATTGTGACTTATTATTAACCAATGTTCAAAGCTCCAATCTGATGTTGACTCGCCCCGCAATATGGAGCTTGCCGTTTGACAAATTTCGGTAAGGTAAGGTGAAAACAAGGAAAACGGCAACTAAATAGTTTCAATAAATTAAGAAGTGCATCTTTACACTGAGCGTAGACTGTATATACAAACTTATGAAGTGTACATTATTAGTTATATACAAAATTATGAAGAGTACATTTTCTTCAAATATAACTAGTTCCTGAACCTGAATAGGAAATGTCAGTAATCCGTTTGTTCTCGAAGCTGGTGGTATTCTTCAAGTACTCATGAACATGTGAGATAATCTGGTGCTAATTAAGTCTGTTACCTCAAAGGGAATTTCAACTGGTTGCAGCAGGGATGAGTCTTCTGCTCTCAAGTGCACATTTCTAGTATGCTTAACATAAATGGTGTATGTGAACAGACTGTTATCCATGTTTTGTCCATGTGGGGTGCCCGGGTTAGAATAGGCCCTCAGTTCCTCCTGCTTGTCGTAAGAGGCGACTAAAAGGGGGAAGTCCGTTTGCCGTGGACTGCGACATGGACTGTGGACTGTGTGTAGCAGAATGCTGCCACTGACCAATACACTGCTTCGGCCCCGACTTCATCTAGACAGGTGGCCAGATTGGTCCCGTCAATCGGCTGGTCATGCCAAGCACTTGGTTGTGCACATCTGTGCTATCTTTATTCTTACACTACCTCTCTTTACAATTATTTTCTTTACTTTCTTGGTGCTCTCTTTCATACCTTCACCACCTTTCCACAATGCTTTCCTTCCTGATATACTATCCCTACTTTCTGCACTCTTTCTTAGTGCTCTCTTGCACACATTCATCAAGTTTACTCGGCTTCCAAGATAGCGGTGGCCCATGGGCCAATCCAGTGAAACATTGGCAACGTTTTAGTGGAGTATATCATCCTGGTATCCCCGGTGCAGTCAGCAGGAGACCCGCTGACATACAGCATTGCCCTTGTTGGTGCTCCGTGGTGGGTGGGGATCCAGGTTGACGAAATGTTTACCAACCGAACATGACCCGTTCAGTTAAATAAAAGCTAAATTTGTCAACGGATGATTGTCCCTCTTCTGACGAAGAGGCAACATCATAAAAATCAACTAAAATTTCTAAATCTTCCAACTCAAAACCTTCAACTTCAACTTCTTATTCAAGCACCTTTCCTCGATTTCTGGTCATATCATCCACTGATGATTAACCTCTTCGACATAATTATTTCGCCACCACTAAGACCATTCAAGATCTAGCCGGTGATGTAAAGGACGTAAAGAAGATTAGAATGGGTACCTTCTTGTGGGAGTAAAATCAAAACAACAGGCATCATCCCTTCTAACCTTGCAGGCCATTATTGATAAACCTGTTAAGGTTCCTCCTCACACATCGCTTAACAGCAGCAAAGCCATCATCCGGGACAAGGATCGCTGTCTAGATGATTCATCTGAACAGGAGCTCCTTGACAACCTCAAGAGCCAGGCGGTGACTGCTGTAAAGCGGTTCACTATCAAGAAGGAGGGCAACATCATCAATATGCGCACCTACCTCTTAACTTTCTCAACTCCACAAGCTCCAAAAATAGTTTATGCAGGGTATTACAAACTCTCCATTGAACTATATATCCCTAACACTCTTCGTTGCTACCGGTGCCAGAAGTTAGCAACTCCTGCAAAGCGGATGAGTGTGTTTATCCTCAGTGTGACAATATCGATGATGAAAGCATCCAAACATCTGCAAGGAGTTGCCGAAATGCGCCAACTGTGCTGATGAACACTTGGCTTCCTCCAAGGAGTGCCCACGGTGGCAACAAGAGTCTAAAATACTAAAACTTGAATTCACGCAGAATATATCTTTCCCCAAAGCAAAACGCCTGGTTATTGAGGGTCCTAAAACCTCATACTCAACCAAAGTATCATCAGCAAGTGCCACTAAATGCTCTGTATCAACTCAGACAGACATTCAGTGGGTGAGTGATCCCCAAACTCAATACAAACTCCGCAATTCAACTTCTTCCACAATAGGTACCATGACATTCCCTCTTCTGTCCCTTAAAGAGCCTGTCAAGCCAACAGGATCGAAAATACCTCCAACCGCAAACAAAAATTTAAAACCATCAACCTCAAAACAAAATTCCAAAAATTCCAAATCCAAAACAGCAAACCACACTCCCAAAGGCCTATGAGGTCCTTATGGACGCATCAGACACAACGTCTCTTAACAACTCGCCCAAAAAGGGGCACAGGGTTCGCTCCTTGGACCGTCGCTTCTCCCCGGTAAAACATCCACAAATGAGGCTTTTAATATAATATTTTATCCTCGCATCTATGGCGATTCTCCAGTGGAATTGTCGAGGCTTTAGGGTCAATTTTAAGGAATTGGGCTTGCTAGCCCAAAAGTACAATCCCCAAGCTATTTGCCTTCAAGACACTCATTATAAAGAATCTGATAAAGTTGCAATGATACCATTCATTTTTTATAAGTCTTTCTCCCCTTCTGCTGATGCAGGGGGTGCATCAATTTTAATACGTGATGGAATTATCCACAGAGTAATTCCATTAAAAACACAATTACAAGCTGTTGCTGTCAGCTTATCATTATTTGAAACTTTAACTCTCTGTTCTTTATATATTCCACCATCTCAAGATCTTACTATAAAATATCTTTATCAACTTGTTACCCAATTACCTAAACCTTTTATTATCATGGGGGACTTCAAAGGTCACAATCCCCAATTAGACTCTAGGGGTAAAATACTCGAAAGTTTATTCAACCAAAATGATTTATGTCTATTCAATGATGGTTCAAACACATATCTACATCCTTCTAATGGATCATATACAGCTTTAGATTTATCAGTAACTGATGCATCCCTTTTACAAGACTTCTCATGGTCAGTCCATAAGGATACATGTGGGAGCGATCACTTCCCAATTGTATTAGAACCCTCATCACCTATTCCCGAGGAGCACAATCCTCATTGGAAATCTTCCAAGGCTGATTGGGGTACATTTTCTGCCCTATGCCGTGATCGTATTACATTTGATGAAATAGTTAATGCAACTGATCCTGCTGAGGCCTTTTCTAAAGATCTCATTGATATAGCAACTGAAAATATCCCTTAAACCTCGGCAACCCACCCATCACAAGCGATGGTTTAATGAAACCTGCGATACTGCCATTAAGGCACGTTAAAAAGCTGAATGCAAACACAGTAAACTACCTACAAGAATTAACTAAGATAACTGTCGCAAGGCTCGAGCTAAAGCTTGACGCACAGTCAACCGACAAAAACGCGAATCTTAGAAGGGCTATGTATCTAAAATCAATTCCAGAACACCTATCAGCAAAGTCTGGAATATGATTAATAGAATTAAAGGCAAAGGTTCCAAATCTACAATAAAACATCTTAAGGTCAATGATGACCTTCTCACATCAAAATTTTACATTGCCAATATGTTGGCTGAAACAATCCCTAACATTCTTCATCTGCAAATTATGTCCCTGCTTTCCAAAAGTTCCAAAAGGTACAGGAAAAACGACCACTTAATTTCAAATCTGACCATGGAGAAGATTATAATGAACACTTCTCCTTGTCAGAGCTCAAAACTGCACTTTCTAAAGCTCATGATACAGCAACCGGCCCTGATGAAATACATTATCAATTTCTAAAACATTTACCGATACTTTGCCTTGAGGTTCTACTTCAGGTATTTAAACATATATATTGGAAACAGGTGAATTTCCATCTTGTTGGCACAATGCTACTATTGTGCCTAGCCCAAAACCTGGGAAGGATCATACAGACCCTTCCAACTACCGTCCTATAGCCTTAACAAGTTGTGTATGTAAAACTATGGAACGGATGATCAATGATCGTCTAGTTTGGTACTTGGAAACTAATAAATTACTAACTGATATTCAATGTAGTTTCCGCAAACAACGTAGTGCCACTGATCATCTTGTTCGTTTTGAATCATTTATTCGTGATGCATTTATTAACAAACAACATGCTGTGTCTATCTTTTTCGATTAGGACACTACATGGAAGCATGGCATCCTAAAAGATTTATTTGAATTTGGCTTTGGAGGTCGTATGCCTCAATTTAGATCCAATTTTGTACATGACCGCCAATTTAAAGTGCGTGTGGGTTCCACCCTTACTGATTTCTTTGATCAAGGATTGGGGGTCCCACAAGGGAGCATTTTATCTGTCACATTATTTGGCATTAAAATCAACAGTTTAGTTAAAGCCTTAAATGACCAAACAGATGGTTCACTTTTTGTTGACGATTTTGGAGTTTCCTACAGAGGCAAACATATGCCATTAATCGAGCGCCAATTGCAGCTCTGCCTCAATAAAATTCATAAATAGTCGTTTGAAAACAGCTACAAAAATTTCTGCAAAATGCACCAAACTCCAGAACTATTTCTGGATAAAACTCCAATCAAATTCGTTCCTGAGACCAACTTTCTTGGTCTCACTTTTGACAGTAAATTATCATTTATCCAACATATTAAAAACCTAAAAGCTAAATCCTTAAAGGCATTATACCTTTTAAAGGTCGTTTCAAATAATAAATCGGGTGGAGATGAAGAAACTCTTCTTCATCTCTTTCGATCACTCATCCGCTCCAAACTTGATAATGGATCCATAATATATGGATCTGCCCGCCCATCGTATATCAAAATGCTAGATACAATCCACCACCAGGGTGTCAGGCTTTGTCTTGGGGCCTTCAGAACTTTACGTTGAAGCTGATGAGCCATCTCTTGAAGATCGGCGCATCAAGTTAGCACTTCAATATATAACCAAGTTAAAATCCAACCCTTCTAATCCTGCATACAACTGCGTATTCTATCCAGAATACCAGCAGTTGTATAACTTAAACCCTAAAGCAATTCCACCGCTCGGTATCAGGCTTCAACACCATGTTGAATATTCTGATATCGACCTAACAACAATAGCTTGCCACTCCGCCATGGCAGGTGGTCAGGCCCCGTGTCAACCTAACTCTATCTACTCATAACAAATCAAATACAGACCAATTAATATTTCAACAGGCATTTTTTTAACTACGTGATTTTTTCGCAGATTATAAACCAATTTACACTGACGGTTCTAAGGATGGACCCACAGTTGCAGCACTGTGACTCCTTCAACAACATATGCTTCAAGGCTGCATGATGGCAGCAGCATTTTTACTGCAGAAGCTAAGGCCATACTTAACTCCCAATAATTACATTATTTTTTTCTGATTCACTTTCTTGCCTACAAAATAATTTTTTGATAAACTTTAATTTTTAAACTTTTCTAAATCAGCTTTTACCAATCTTGTGATAATTTGCTGGTGTTTTTACGACCTTCGTGTCGTTTCATGCTTGCTTTTATAAATTTATTTTAAATTTGGCAATTAACTTAAATTTCTCACCGCAAATGGCTGCGATACTGCCGAAGCGGCGTTAAACAATAACTCACTCACTCACTCCATGTTTGGTAACTACTTTTCGTGGTATTGTGATTCAATGATCCAGCTAATCCACCTCTTGAACATATTAGCTAATGTCGTCTCGAATACAACTCACCGAGGCTGGTATTGACTGACACATAAACAAAGGTTTTTAAATTAGATGATAATTTACATCATAAATCTCCCAGCAACAAATCTTAACACAATTACAACATCGCATACTTTCGATTGAAGTGACGTCATAATGATTAATGATGACTCATTTATGTTGTTGGTATCTAACTCGCTTTCGCTCGTTACTGAACAACTCATTTGTTTAAAAAATATGCTATGAAATGGGACGTCGTTTAGTACTCTCAACTTATTGTATCATCTGTAAATTATACTTAATCACAGGTCGCAACGGTTCACGATTTGTTAATAAAGTATGGAAGATATTCTGTATGTTATAGCATCACAAGTTATTCTCCTGTTTGAGTTATATGTATGTAACACATACGTTATCAATTAATCTTAATCAAAATATATTACTGCATGAGGGGAAGCAAATTTTAATGTCATTGAAGAAAAGTGTCCACTTTGTTCATTCTACAGAGAAATGTTAATTAATAACATACTTACATACATTTGTTACCAATGTATAAACTAATTTGGCGACTAACATATACTATCACCTCAAACTGAGATTATCAGGAAATACATTCAGACATTCCCATAACCACAAGATTGACAGTAGAAATGGGTACCCTTTATAATCTGACGTTTACATAAAATAACCTGCGGTACTACTTCATCACTGTATTGTTGTGCAATTATGACACTGCTATCACATGCTGTTTTCTTGATTGAACTTTTTAAAAACCGTACAACGTAAATTCTTATTGTAGTTTGATTGAAAGTTTGACAAGTCGACAAGCACCGGCATTTACACCAGTTTAACTTGCACCTTTCAAACCGGTTATAAGCCAGTGAACAAACACATTATGAAATCTATTTCTTAAACATATTACCAAGGGCAGTGCCCACACACTTGTAAGATGTCTAGCGATATCCAGATTTGACGATTGCAATAGCCTTCTTTATGGACTCACGAAGGGACATCTCCATAAAATTCAAAACGTCCAAAACACAGCAACATGTATTGTACCCCTCACCACTATAAGAGATCATATCACTCCTGTACTGTCATCTTTGCATTGGCTTCCAATCAAATTCCGAATGATTTCAAACTGCTCTTTATTGTTTTTAAATGTTTGCAGAATCAAGCCCCGTCATATCTTTCTGAACTTAAAACTGTGTACTCTCATCATGTGGCAAGAGGTCCTTCCAGTACGCAGGTCCTACTCTATGGAACTCCCTCTCTCTCCTTAGCAAACAAACCTTTAAACCACATTAGAAACTTTCAAAGCAAACCTGACAACTTTCTTTTTCACATAAGCCTTTCTCTAACACACGACTAAAAGTGGTGGAATCCGCTTGGCGGATTCTTCTGGATTCTCCCAAAAATTGCTGGATCCTGAAGAATCTGGAAGAATACGGAAGAAACCGGCAAGCGGATTCCACCACTCTGTGTCCTGTGTAAAGTAAATCGACTTGTCATATTACTTCAATGTGCACATAGTTTACTTCTTTATTTCATCATTTTGTATGAATTATTTCCATATATTTATGTAGCGCCTTCAGCATCTACTAGTAGGTGGGAAATGGCGCACTAATATATAACCACTATTACTACATTTGGACTTTACTTTTCTAAATGATAAAGAATGGCACAACAGTGAACACAAATAAATTATAGCTAAAGAAGCCTATTTGAACCCAAAGAGCGTGGTATTTCCATGTTTTCGGTTCGTGCTGGCATGCACTACAAATGATTCAAAGTTGCATGTTGAATTTTCCATATCCAAATATTTAGTTGTGTTACTATCATTACAGGCGGTGTTGATTCTTCCAATCCTTTAATGTCATGTTATGTCTTTCTGTTTGGACTGTGTTTAGATTTATGTTCATAATCAGCTCAAACGAACGAAGGATATGTGGAGCATGCTCAAAGTTGACCCTTTCAATACCCATTATGTATAACGAATGAGTGGCTCGGTATCCACCGAACGACAGCAAATTTAATAGAAATGGAGGCTTGTTTACTATGTAGTTTATTACTCGCTGATCTAGTTAAAGACAAAATTGCAAGAAGAATAAAAGTATAAAACTTGTTTAATTGTTCTCAAGTTACAAGTTACAAAGTTAATTAGTTAGTTAGTAAATCAAAAACATGATTGAAGTTGTCCCGGCGTGTAGGTTTTAACCAATGAAAACATACATTTATTTAAACAACCAACTTTCAACATGAGCCTGTGGACTTACAGGATAAATTTTTAATCTGTGTTCATCTTGCCATATGAGTAATGAGTAACTTGGTATTTACCACAGAACCGAGAACACTGGTAATATATCTGGTAGACAACAATAGTGTGTAGCCTTTGCAATGTAATTATGTTTTGCATTATTTTACATGGCCAATAATTCGTAGCACATAACATTAAAAGTTTCGTTTCGTTTTATCATCAGTGTTACATTTTGTATTTGCAATGGTCAAATTCAAATTTAAAATTGAAACATTCAGTCTTTAGTTTTATTGGTTTAGTTTATAGATACATTTGATATGGGTAATTAATTGAAAATACTGTTTTTATTATCAATTTACTTGCCGTCAATCAAATAGTTGGACCAGATGTATTTGGGGGATGTTTTTACACTTAGCTTTAAAACAATTATGTCCAGCAAATTGACAATGTAAAACTCTTCATAGAAAAAAAGATTTTACTCACATTGTATCTTATCGAATTGTTCAACAACCTGAAATTGGGTATTTATCTCTATTTTGACAACTGCATTTCTAACAGCATTACAATATTTTGGATTTTATCAAGTATCAAAGGACAAAGGTTATTGTGAACTGGACATTTTCTGTAAAAAGAGGCTTTTAAGCATCATGTCGAATAATCCGATTAAAAAAAGCCAAAAGTACACGAACAGAGTCTGTATGGTGACAATTAGCATATGTCATTGTGTCCTAGATGGAATATATGGGGTTGACGATTGTTTATTATCAAAAGTGGCATTTGGCCATTGGCATGACCTGATCCAATACAAATACTGTTGTAGCTAATCCTTGGTTTATGTATGACTAATGGGACACGAGCGTATAACTTATCCTTCATTGTTTCATTAACTTAATAACATTATGACTATACTGCAATAACGTCTTCAATGTTTCTTGCATGCTAAATACGAATAGTAATTTTACGATCTGTGCTCGCTAAACAACATATACAATTGGCTTTATCAAATGTTTCTCATGAAAGATCTACCAAACACAGACATTCAATTGCCATGACCAGGAGAAAAGGAACCGCTTAGTCTTGTCCTTCATGTAACATCTGCTAATTGTTTGAGACAAACAGATCTGGCAAACAGTAAGTTGGTTTTCCTATCACCCTCTCTCTCTCGTGAGTCATCAGCTGATACCAGGTTACATGTTAAAACCATTCCATATATCTTAAGAACTATTCCTATACATGTACGCTTCTTTACTGTAAATGATCACGTAAGATTAAGTTACAATCATCATGTTAACAACTTGTTTAAGACAATAAAGCCGTACTTGTTATCAGGAGAGGGATGAATTACCCAGAATGAAAATGAAAAGATTCTGATGTTTGTTTTAAAAACTATTTGTTATGATTTAGAAGAAGATAAAACCAAAACACTATATTCATTATTCCACAGTAAATCAGAACATAAGGGCAGAATATTTTAAATAATTACTTTCTGCTTCTTAAAGTGATAGGTATAATGATATCACGGTGATTGAATGTGCGGGGACTTTGAAGGAAGTCTACAAATACCAGTGAGAATCGAAGAAGAGTATTATTATCTTACGACATGGTTTGATTAAACATAATGCCTTCCGCATATCTATCTGGTAGCAAAACTTCAACGTGTATATGCCAGAAAAAGGGAATATCGTTAAAGGAAGAAGATCCTCATCTAAAATGTGTGTCTCATTGATGCATCCTGTAGAACGTAGATCTTAATTATTGTATTTTTATTAATTGTCTGTATGAGATGATACTAAGCTTTTTTTATTCAGTTTGAAAAGAGTAAACAAATCGTATAGAGAAATTGTTTCAATATAGGGATACATCTACCTCTTTTTGATAAAGTCAGAGAGAGGGATACGTTGTTATTTGATCGTGCCCAGAGAAATATTAGGGGCATGAGTAATCTATTTCCACGTTCATGAGATTTTCTCATTACAATTCCTTTTCTAATATCTGACACGGATTAGGAGTTAAAAGCGCCTTATCTAAGTCAATCAAGGAAATGGGAAATATTTTACAATGCCAATTGAATACTTGGTCGAAGAGGTACATGCAGTAATACACTTACTATTTTATTTGGAAAACCATTTCAGGATTAACTTTGGAAGGGATAGGGATTTGTGCTGTCTTAAAGTTATATATCTGGATATAGCTCGTGACTTACCTTGCAAATCCTATCCTTTTAAATACGAACACAATCAAAATAATGATTTTCGCCCTGACAATTCCGTTTGTTTAATGATATTAGATAGTGTTCATTCAATATACTGTAAAAGTCGGATGCGTTATTTGCAATTCGTTAATCCTCATCAGTGTTTTGGATTGAACAAATATTTTGGAGTGTTGGACATTCACCATTTCATGAGCACCAATTTTGATTTTAAGTTCAGGGATGAGTGCTGCCAGTCCGTCTGTTGCATGCATATGAAGTCCGATGTGAACTGGTGTCTTTCTATATATACAAATCAAATCTTCTTTTTTTCTGTATTATTAAGTGGTGTTGGTGTCCCAACCATAATTTTAAGATATCTCATTGAAATATGGATTACAGGCGAAAAGGTGGTCGATGCTGTTTTATGATAAGGCATATTTAGGAGTCAGGTTAAAATTAACTATTAACTTATAACATGGTTATATTTGGGATAACACTACCTTCAATAGTACAAACTACTAGTCCCACGGGACTCGGCCCGAAAAAGTACAAGAATTTGTACTATTGAAGGTAGTGTTATCCCAAATATAACCATGTTATATTTCTTCACTATCTAAATGGCAAGAATTTCTAACTATTAACTTACATAATTGTTCTAACTAAAAACTGACATATTACATCTCATAAACTGACCTGGCATAATTAATGACAAACTGAGTTGATACTTATAGATAATATCAATTTTATATAAAGTGTGTGTAATAGAAAAAAAGAAAAAAATGAAATCGGACTGCGTGGAAATTCTCGTATGGAATTATCGATATATTCACAAACTTTGAAAATGGTGCAATCATTCAATTAAAAAAGTACTTCTTTTGATTATACACATGATATGTATTCAATTTTATAATAATGATGGTTAGTTGGACATAATCTTTAGTCATATCTTCAGATTACCGGAAATAATACTGACTTATGGTATTCTATTCGCGTTCTGCAGTTACACATATTTGGTCCATGATGAAAGTGGAAGGATCCTTACGGCTTACGATGCAGACGATGTTATTGACACCGGAGTCTCTACTACATGTCATGTCGTCTGTTCCTGTTACTTGAACGAAGGAATTCAATATGTTGGTTGTGTACATGTACATGTAGGTTGTGATCACCATCAAATGCCTCAGAATAGTTTTCAACAAAAGCGGCCATCACAGGTACAATTTATGACACAAAGATATATCGATTGTGTTTGTGAAATAAATACATGTATACCTGAAAACGAAATTTGTAAATCCCGCCACTTGAATTTTTTCAGTTTTGAAGTTGGGAGCTTAACTCATTACCAAGAGAAAAACAAACATAATAGCATTTTGGCATGACATCAACTTATTTTGGTAATGTACTTCACAAACCCTTCATAATATCTGTACCCATTGTATAGGTGTTGCATGGTTGTTGCAGGGTTGAGGCTTTAATCCCTGCCATAATACTAGCACCCGCGATATTAGTGAAATACTCTTGTAAGTGACGTTAAACCCCAACTCATCTCACTTGTGTGACTCGTTATTCGTTATTTTCAAAGCTTGCAGATTATATTAAAATGCATCTTGAAATTATGCAAGAACATCAAACCAAGTATTCAAACTAAGTATCGGGCTTAAGTGTTGTGGAAACAAGTTTCTCTTGTGCAGAAAGAACATAAATTCCAATTATCAAACAATTTCACTTGAAGTTAAGATTGAGTAAATATGTTTCCGATCCCAAATGATGTAAGCAATCACTGATAAACGTTTTACCTTTGATATTCTTTGTTTTACTGACTTTACGTCAATTACCATTCTTTCAAGATATATGTAATAGTGTGTTCAAGCAGTACTAAGTTCTCATTTATCTAACTAGTTTGCTCGAATGAGGACACATACAACATGAACTTTTAACGTTTGCCGTCCCTCTAAAACAACAAGAACCCCTTTTCATTAGGAAATTCATGTGATGACAACTCCTTATTGATAATCAGTCTGTTCTTCACTGATATGTAAATTATTGACTCTCACATGATATTCTGTTGAAACTGAAGACTGCACTGCAAACGAAACGCAACTTTCTCATTTTCGATTGATTTTTCATTTAATTATATCTCTTGTGAATAAAATGTATTCCACTCTTAAATTACGCCTTTTAATGTTTGTGATTAATCATGAAGAAAATGTCAAAACACGGCAGTTGTTATGCTTTTCGCATGTTTAACAAAAATGTTCACATTGTTCACTAACTTTTAAAACTAAGGACATTCTAAAAACATTATAAATCACAATATGATTTGAACATGCCTGGTTTAACACAACACATTGACATTTTGGATGTCATTGGCATAGATCAACAGCATGGGAGTCGACACCAATCACTAAGTACCCTCAAATAGGAAATGTTCAAGAGCTACAAAGATATACAAGGATATACACATCCGGGTAATGTACCTTCGCAATCGACAACAAGCAACACAGACGGATGCAACTATTCAGGGGTCGTGTCATTTTCGCAGACACCATTCGTTGCCACCACTCACAACTGATGACAACATTTTGTTCTGACATTTTCCCTCTTGTGATGACAAGAGAGTTCTAAAAAAACAAATGTTTTTATACTTGAATTCACTGAAAATTCTTCAAAGATAACATGTTTGTTGATTGTTCATTATGTTAATGTTTTGTGTTTCAAAATGTTAACATTGTTCAATTGAAGATGCCGTTAAGTATGAATAATGTTATAAGATAAGATATATCTCATTGTGTGTATTCCACTGAGGTAGAAGTAGAAGTAGCACTAGTGAAAGAGACACTTAGTTCTTCAGGAGTGTTTGCCATAAGTAAAAACACTTCCATATGTCATTGTAAATTAATATTGGAAGGCATTTCATTGTGTTAATGAAAAGGGTTCTTCCCCTTATTACTGACATTTGAATTTCCCCTATAGTAAAGAATGCACAATATATTTTTCTCAAAAATGGAAAATTACTCAAAGAGACAACTAGATATTTTAATGAGTGAATTGCGTAAGATGAATATTGATGTCAGCCAACATCAGATTAAATCACTTTCCTATTAAGGAAATGAAAAAAAAAATACTTAATTAAAAGACTTGACAGTATATTAGAAATCGCTTCTTTCAGTTTCCCTGATAGAGGTTTAAAAGCATCTCACTCAATTAAAAAACTCAAATTAAAACACAAATTTGAATACTCTCACAAGTTTTATTATTTTCATACCCTATATATTAAGTGTTGAAAACTTATAGCATGTTAATTATATATTGATCCAGTCAAAACCATCTGATGTTATATATAACAGTTAAAGTGCATCTATTGTGTTTCATTAAATTTCATTTGCCTTTCATTCATGCCGACATACGATATGTACTGATATTAGTTCATATTAATTCACTGAACTTGCATATTCATCCCCAATCAACAATTATATAATGATTACTAGTTTCCAATTAAAATCGAGTAACATCATTATACTTGTGCAGACACCTAAACTACACGTTCCATTTACATGTACAGTAGTTATAAAATCTATTAAACATTATCAACTTGAAGTTTTCTTTTAGTCTGTTGAAAATAAGTTTACAAAATAACGTTTGGCTGATTGACGCACGACACACGCGGTGCATTGTCTAGTTTTCGATCAGAAATCGATACTTCTATCTGTATATCGTCCGTAAACTGACTCAACTAAGATGAAAATGTCAATTGTAGGCAACAGTCAGTACTTGTGACCCAAAACAACACAATCGATGTACCTTTAACATGGAATGGTTCATCCGTTCTTATAATTTCATTGTTACTTATTTGTATTATGTATGTATGTTACATAATATGTATTATCAAATGTGCCCTAATTTACAAAGTTCAAGTGAAAAAAATATTTTTAAAGGCATTTTTTCAAAGTTTATTTTTGATTACATTATTATTCTTGACTAGGAAGATAGAGAAAAACAGACAGTAGAGTTAAGCTCCAGCAAACACAGCCGGTCTCTATTGATGCACTGTGTGGATACAAAAGGAGAAAGACTACAGTAGTTCACCACGGGATTTACAGAGATTTACTTTAACTCCAGTCACTGACAGGAGCAGATCGTGTTTCATTCATGTCAGGGAATAGATCGTATTTTCCTGAATAGTTCTTCTTTGATCTCCATGCAAGATGCCCTTTGCTTCAGAATGATTAGATTTGTTTCCCCTATGACGTATGCAGGTTGGAATTGAAGCATGACAGACACAATTCAACTAATCTAAGCTTTAATTTTACACTGCATCAGACTAAAGTATTACCTTTTGTAATTCTGGACTTATTTATACCTCTCTCTCACACTCACACTTCTTACATGCATGTATATACAGTCAGGTCCCATGTTTCCGCATGATTTGCTTACAGTTTCAGTATCGGGATAGCAGGTTGTGCGGTTATCTGAATCAAACATGTATCTGAATAAAGACTAAAATAAAAACTATTGCACAAATCTATCTGTATGGACATACACGTCTGACTCTTTATTAGATGTGTACATATGTTAAATCTGGTTTTAAGTTATTTTTGTATGCAGAGTTATAAACAAAGCATGTAGATTAAGCATTTTAACTTACCCATTCCCATAAATTGTGTATAAAGGTCATTAATATTAAATAAAGTGTTGTGTTTGACGTCATACCGTTGTAATGTCATCAATATTGATATCAGAGCATTGTGAGTCATGGTAGTGTCATGTTGTTTATGTCAGGAAAATGTGCTCGATTGCTTTTAACACTGTCTAATAGGAGCTTTTGCCTGAACCACAAGTGATAACTTACATTGTATGTCGAACAAATATTGATAATAAGTAAGTTTGACACTTGCTTGCGTCATCACTTCAGTAACTATGTGATATTTTATGAGTCGATACACAACATCAAAGCAATGTTCCACAACATCATGACAGTTACATAGCGTTAGCAATCACATGTAAACGAAACAGATTCCATTGCTATTTCCTCTATTGGCTATAAGCACCGTTTATGTTCCTTACAGGGCCTTTAAATGCACATATACAATCAGTTTTGTGCTTAATTAGTAATCAACTACCTGAAGTTATATTTTAGGTTTTTCCAATCATATTCTTGTAGCACGTTATTGATATTGATGTACGCTTGTTGATATATAAACTTAAAAAAGACTGTAACAAAATTAAAGCACCATTGTGTATCTTTTACAATATTATTGTTTCTGATCTAGCCTGATAAAAAAAAACACCTGCACAGAATGTTCTTTGTTTCCCCAACAAATGTGGTTAAAATGTTGTTTTGTTTATGCCTAGATTTATGGATACATTAGATGGTACATATATCTGCTCAAATGATTTAGAATCATGAATATTATCCAAAACTATAAAGCCCGTTTTAACAAATTAAGAAAATAAGATCTTTGAATATAGGATTGAAAACTAACATTGTCTTTATATAGATATACATTAGCTGATCTAGTTACTCTCTGAAACGTTTCCCAAATAAACCAAGGCTTCAAAAATGATATTAGAATTCGAGATTTGGTAACAACTAAGCAACTTCACTGAATATGATCCAATCAATTTAGCAGCTACTCTAACTTGTTATTAGCGCCTACATACATGTTTAATATACATTCGTTGCAGATTCAAGGGAAATTGCCAAGGAGTTAAGATATGGGTTGGGTTGAATTTAAATAAATTTGATTAAATTGATAAACATATATTTTCAGATGTTTTGACAAAAGCACATTTAATTCAAAGTAACAATGAAGTAAATTTGCTGCCCTTTCTATTTGTGTATATTTCAAAACTGGAATCAAAAAATAAAATATGTAAAATTAAATAAATTGTAAAAGCATATGAAAGACTTTCAATTACCAAGGATTTCTTTCTGACAAATATTCATTTGGTTTCTAACAGCTTTTTGAAGCCTAATGGATACATGCGCTGACTTAACATGTTGCATGCTCGAATCCCAGGTGATACATTAAAAAACAAAATTGTTCATACATTTGAGATATTTTAAGATTCTTTTCAAGTATACCAAGAAAACATACACCACCCCTGACTTGGACAGTCGATGACCAGTAGATTCTTAAGAATAATTCACTGTTAAGACAACACAGTGATGTAAAACCATGGATTCACATAACATAATAAACATTATGTTGATGTATCTTGAAACGGGTCCTTCTAAAGAAAACTGCTTTGTTAATATGAACACGACTGTTGTTATCGTGTGCACCTCTCTATAGTGTAGATTGTGTAGACTGTCATTTTTTACACATGTCGACTATAACAAAATAAAATTGATACATTAAACGATGACATTGACAGAGATTCGTAGATGGCAAATTCATAAGTGATTGTAAGCTGACAAAAGAGCTACGAGGAAAGTTTAAGCTGACAAAATTATAAATAAATTTAAACTGACATACTTGTTGTTACTAAAAATGCCTTATTTTATATATTTTATAAACTGACCTGTCATAGTTAATGGTAAATTGATTTGATACTAAAGTATTATATAGCATATAATATTTATATAAGTAATAATAAGCTAAACTATCGTGTATGTGTAACAGAAATAAATTTAAAATGAAATACTGTATGGAAATATTCGCATGTATTATCAAAGTATTTAAGAAGTTGGGAAATGATATGACTATTCAAATAAAAAAGAAATTCTCATGGTTTAACACATGATACATATTCTATTTTATAAGATTGATGGTTAGTAGGATATAGTCTGTAGTTATATCTTCAGATTACTCGACATAATTCTGACTAATTGTATTCTATTCGCGTTCTGCATATACACCTATTTGATCCCTGATGAAAGTGGGAAGATTTCTTCCGGCTTATGATGCAGACACTGGATATTGACACTGGAGTAGAGACTTCAGTGACTTCATCTATTTCTGTTCTGAGCGAAGGAATGCAATATGTACATGTACATATAGATTGTAATCATCATCAAATGTCCTCATAATAGCTTTCAACAAAAACGTCAATCACAGGTACGATTTATTAAATAAAGATATATCCTTTGTGTTTGTGTGGTAAATACATGTATTCTCGAAAGCAAAATTTAGTCTATTTATCAAGCAAAATCCCACCACTTGAATCGTTCTTATTTTCAGTTTTGAATACGTGAATTATTTTCATTACCAAAAGCATATGTGTATTGTAATCCATCAAACATCTTCTGTTCATATCTCTCCAGTTTTACAATCACTACATTGGCTTCCGATTGCGCACAGAATAACTTATAAACTAGGTTGCCTGTCTTTTAAATGTCTCTCTGGAATGGCTCCTGCCTATCTGTCAAGCCTCATTGATGTCTACCAGCCCACCAATCCCTGAGATCTGAGAACAAGCAGCTCCTTGTTGTCCCTCGAGTCCGCACTAAACGATTTGGCCAAAGATCATTTAGTCATGCTGCTGCAATGGCCTGGAACAGTCTTCCTGTAGAAATAAGACTCTGTCAAGACTATTCTTCATTCTGCTGTTATCTCAAGACCCATTTCTACAGACTTGCCTACTCCAAATAAACTCTATCCACGTGTTCTTCCTATGTGCGCCTTGAGCATGCACTGCGCATGGAAAGGCGCCTTATAAATAGACTATTATTATTATTATTATTATTATTATGTTCATGAACTAGTGTTGAACTATAGGTAGATGTATACTTAAGTTCCAAAAAGCATGTAATGAGGAGATCAAGATAAATACCAAAAAATATACCATCGTGTGCATGACATATTTTGGTAATGTTCTTCATAAACCCTTCATAATATGTACTTTGTATTTAAGTAGGTCAAGCATCATGAATTTAAGAATTTGTTTTAAAAAATCAGACATGTATGACTCATTTCATGGAGTACAGAAGTACCCAGATGGCAATAAAACTTGGTATTCAAAAGTTGAAGCAATATTTGGAAATTCACATTCATATTTATTGATTTCACAAGCATGCAGATTATGTTAAATTGCATCTTGAAACAATATGCAACAACATCAAGACAATTATAATTATTATTTTTGTGAGTGATGTGGAAACAAGTTTCTCTTGTACAGGAAGAACATAAATTCAAATTATAAAACAATTTTATTTGAAGATAAGATTGAATAAATATGTTTCGAATCCCAAAATATGTAAATGATCACTAAAAAGTTGATATGTTTTGTTTTACTGGCTTTTATGTCAATTAGCATCCTTTCATATTCCTCAGTTTTTGTCTTCCAACCTGTCAATTGATAATACCATCACAACTAGTATATCCCTGATGAAATTAGACACGAATTGGTATTTGTCCTAGGAAAGTACTTTTTAATGTTTGAAATCTTAAAAAAGCTGAAGCAAGACTTATCTAACTTAACTAGACTTTATTTCTTCTGACACAGTGTGGAAAGACCGTTGAAGCAGCTCTATTCCCTGACACTAAGACTTCTTCTCTGTCAAACCAAATGTGTATTACTGTGTGCATCTACAATAGCTTCTAAATGGCTCATAACAACAGAAGAGTTCTTGCTTTTGGTGCATGCCTTTATCAAATTCTATAAAAGAAATATTAATGGCTAATGTTGATAGACAATATAAATTTGGTATCAATAAATGATCAATGGTATTCCACTACCTTGTATTACTTAAACAATTTAGGTATTTAATGCCGTGCTAACATTGAAAATGTTGGATGAACTTGATCAATAGTTTCGATTCTGACACGAACATAGGGTACAAGGCAAAAACTCTCGCAAGAGTTATATGTATATATTTAAATGTTCGATGGAGGCCAAACCTACATGTATGGTGACATGAGGCAATCTTAAAATAATTATTACTTATATATTGTTATATATAACTATAATTGGAAAAATGGAAATCTCATGATTAACTGTTATTTTGGTAAATTTAATATCAGTCTGCTCTTCACTGATATGCAAAATTGCTGATTGGGTAAGAATATTCATTGTTGCTGGTAATGACAGTTCTCGGTGTACCTTGATGTATGAATTTTAAAAAACTATTTTAGGTTCAACAACTTAACAGAAACTGATGATCAAGATATTCTGAACTGCAAAAGAAACACAACTTTCTCTTTTTCAAATACTTTTCAATTAAATAGGTTTAATTACAAAAAGGTATGCCACTATTGTATTACATCTTGCTGATGTTTCCAGTTATACGTTAGGAAAAGGTCAAAACGCAACGGTTGTTTAGCTGTTAGCATGGTTAAAATTGATCAACAGCAACAGCCGTGACATCAATCACTAGACTCTGGGCAAAGTATCATCAAACATGAAATATTCAAGAGCTGCCAAGTTCAGGACGACCAAGGAAGACAACGCAACCTGAAGAAAAAACATCCGGGTAACATATCCACGGCATCGACAACAACAAGCAAAAAAACGGCTGCAAGTGAGGGTTACCTCGTAACATTTCCGCAGACACCATTCGTTGCCATCTGTGAGTATGATCAGACATATAAAATGTTGATGGTCCTTACCAGGGACAAATACTGATGAAATTGTAGCTTTATTGCCAACAGCGCTTACATCTTACGCTGTACCACTATTCCAAGCCTGCACTCGTCCTCACACAGCACGTATCCCCAAGAACTTTGTGATGAACAATGTTGCTGTACTGCCATGACCTTCTTTGTCTCCAGATATGGCACCAATCGAGCATATTTGGGTTGAAATGGGATTACGAATTCTATCAGTTATATGCTTCTCCCTCGGGTTATATGGTCTCATGTACCATCTTTGTGCCAATGTTCCTCAGCCTTCAGGCGAAGTATGGCACTGGTACAAAGATGGTACATGAGACCATATTACCCGAGGGATAAGTATTTTACTGTGAGGAAGATAAAGCTTGTTGATCCCACTCAAAACATCAAACATTTCGAGGTCATATCGATCAGAGAATGGAATAAATCCCCTAAGCATTGACAACTGACGCTCTGACATTTGACTGGGTGTACAGTGATGACAAGACACGTGTGTTTTTATACCTGAATTCACTGAAAAAACATTTTTTTTCCATAATGTTAATGTTATATTTTCATAATGTTAGAGTTGTGCAATTAAAGCTCCTCGTTTCTTTGCAGATAAGTATGTATAATATTATAATAAAAGATGTATCTCATTCCCTTGAGGTAGATGTAGAAGTAGCAGAAGTGAAAGAGACATTATTTCTTCAAGAGTGTTTGTCACATGTAGTTATACTTGAATATTTCAAAGTAAAGTAACTTTGTAAGTCATTTCATTATGTTAATGAAAACATGTCTTCCGCTTTACACTGACATTTGAATTTCTCGTGTAGTAAAGTATGCACAATATATTTTTTCAAATTCAAAATGGAATATTACTCAAAAAGAAAAACTAGATCTTTTAATCAGTGAATTGCGTAAGATGAATATTGATGTCAGCCCACATCAGATTAAATAATTTTCCTGCTAAGGAATTGAATAAAAAATTAATGAAGACTTGAGACAATATTAGAACTCACCTCTTTCATCTTCCCTTCCAAACATCTCACTCAGAATCGAAACGCGTTTAGAGATTCTCTCAATATGCATAAGCAAGTTTTGTGATTTTCATTCATATATATTAAGTGTTGAAAACCTTCAACTTTTATAAATATATTGATTAATCCAGTCTGATGTTTACTCTCTATATAAATGATTTAATTATTTCCTTTTATTTCCATACCAATTCATGACATTAATGAGTTGATCAAAAACCTCTCAAACCATTGAAAACTTTTATTTTCATCTTTTGGAAAGAAATGCTGCTTACATTAAAGATGTATCGTTAATCATTAATATTTAATTTCAGGAGTTGTCTGAGTAGACAAATGAGACTTTCTTCATTACATGGAGAGCCACAATAAGCTATATTCAACCCTAAACCAAACCTGGAACACTCTAGGAATAATGAACTTTGTCTATTTTGTAAAAATAAAATATTTTTAAAAAAAAATTAAAACAAGTGATGTAAATTGACAGGAAAGCCGCTACAGGAAAACGATTGCAAACTTTGCGAGCCTTAAGTTGATTTTGTCAGTATTGTAGGCATTTCAGACAAGACAATTCCCTTCCTATAAGAAAATGTTATTGGCCTGTCAGTTAAGTTGAAGTTTTGAATTCACATGGCATATCATATCATCCAAGAAAACGTGCGCGAAAAATTATAAATATCTTCACAATTCAATAAAGTGCAACTCGACACTGATTGAAAGCAATATTTTTTTCTGTTCTACAATGTGCATGTTGCATAACAATGGTTCGTGTAACATTCACTGCAATGAAACTCTCTTCATGATGATGCATAGGGCAGTGACTCTACATTGAGTCTTTAGAACGTGTGTATTATTTTGAAAACATAGCATTCATACAGAGTAAATGGGTGAAGACATGTTCCATAACATAACTTCTTGAAAGGATTGTTGCCCCCTGCATCAACATACTCATCTCATTCATTTAAAAATCTTCACTACAATAACAGTTTTCACTTCCCTAGCTTTACAAGAATACGGCAATGAGTGTTACTTGATTGGTGAATCTAAAAACCGAACATTGTTGTTATTTTGTTGTCATAATTACATGCTGTTCAAACAATATTTTCTGTATCAAAGTTTACCGTTTATGGATGTACCTGGTTTAAAGCACTACCTGTCATTGCGCTACAATTATCTCCTGACAAAAATTGTATAATGGTACATTGGTAATGACAACGTGGAAAGGTTCATCTAATGTTATAATTTACATTCTTTGTTTAGTTACCCTTCAGATGTTAATATTTAATGTTATGCTGGTGTCTAAAGATGGAGGCATCACTCATTTGAGACAAACAGGGATAAAACAAATTATACATATTTAAAACTTATTTGTATCATCAAATGTGCCCTGTTTTTCAAAGTTCATGTGAGATCGTTTTACATATGTGAAGTGGGTTAGTTGACAATCAGCAAACAATCTTTTAAAAGATCCCACTGAATATCAAAAGTATCAATATATTCAAATTCATTCCCAACTCACATTATATACAATTCAAACTTAAGCTGAGTATGATTACATAATATGTTACAATCATACCAATCCAGTAAACAATGTGATCAGCCTTGGTCAATTATATCAAAGTATGCCAAATAATAAAATGAAAGGGTCTATATCTTAGCCATTCCAACAACTCCAATACTACACAAATTACACCCTGTCTGTTCTTGCCATCATATAATTAACAAAATAAGTTGAGAATGTTTAAAGTTTAATGATTGATAGTTTATTAGTGTATTATTCACAATTAAATTAACTTATTTAAGCAACACCCTAGTTTGTAATGTGAAATGTAGTGTTCTGGAATTATTAGAATATACTGAAGACATAACAATTGGTTATTTAGCGACTCATTCATTGAAATAAAAATCCACCATATGCAAAATTTATGAAACTTAGGAAAAATGGTACTGAATTTTTACCTAAAATGACTATTGTCTTTGGAGAGAAACTACTCTTCAACATTTTGAATTGATTTATTGTAAACATTTGACATTTGAAATTCATACACCAAAACATCTTTTATCAGGAATGAAAAGAAGCCAGTCCAGTCCCTTTCTTAACGATAACTGAGAACAAACTTACAACCATATGATCTGTTTATGATTATTTGAGTTCTATCTGTTAATTAAACACTTCTTGATTTAGATAAGCAATTAACCTTAAACAGTGGCCGTATTTGTTCATTAAGACAATTTTGAAAAATTGAAATTGACAGTTTCATGTTTTTGTGAGTTTGAAGGTGCTTTAGCAAGTGACTTTAGGCAAAAGGTCAGTAAAGTGTCATCACTTCGCTTGAAAGAATGACTCTAATCACATTACAGCAACAAATAATGACTTTAATTTCCCACTATAATGGAACTTGGATTTTTACACCAAAATACCAAATTATTGTAAAGGTCGTTAGGCCAGAGACCTTTCGTTTCAACACTGCTATGCATGTTCTATCTAAAATCACTAACTGTTTTCCTGACACATTGTCTTCTTTCAAATCAGAACTATTTTCTGTTTAAAAAAATTAGGGTTGCTTTATTAATTTCAAAGTGTATATATTTATCCAGGATATTTTGAAATATCTTTACATCAAAATGCAGTTCTCTCCTAAACAAGGACGGTAAAGAAAAACAGACAGTAGAGTTAAGCTCCAGCAAACACACCCGTCTCTATTGATGCACTGTGAGGATACAAAAGGAGAAAGAGTACAGATGATCACAACGGAGATTTATTTTAACTACAGTCTCTGACAAGTGCATATCGTGTTTTATTCATGTCAAGCAATAGATCGTATTTTCCTGAATAGTCTTCTTTGATCTCCATGCAAGATGTCCTTTGTATCAGAATGATTAGATTTGTTTCCCCTATGACGTCTGCAGGTTGGAATTGGAGCATGACAGACACAATTCAACTAATCCAAAACTCACTATCTGATTTGAACAATGTGATGTCGGCTTAGGTGCTCTAGTTTTAAAGATTTTGAGCTTTAATTTTACACTGTATCATACTACAGTAATACCTTTTGTAATATTCACGTATTAATACATATAACTATGTATAGTGTGATTAATATTGATGATGTTCAATCTCTACCACAAGGCTCTCTCCCTACGCGTTTGACTTAATGTAGAATAAATGTAGATCTATCATAGTTCCGTTATATTCCGCTGATTTTCAAACAGAGTATGTTTACGTCCTAATTATTGTATCTGTGAACTTGCCTGATACAACGTTACTTTACACCTTGCATTCACAGTTTCCCTATTGTTTCGCCAACACATGTGGCTGAGATGTCTTTTATACATTTGTATGCCTGTTAAAACTTTTTGTACATTTAAGATTGTACAGAGATCTGTTAAAATGGTTTACAATTATGAACATCATTAAAGGGTTTCAGTTACACTAGGTGAACTAACTGATACTCTAAACCCCAATATACCAAGTAAAGAAAATATATTCTTTGAAACCTTAATTACATTGCCTTTATATAGATATATACTATCTGAACGAACCACTCTCAGCGACGTGTGACAGATAAACTAGGGTTTCCGAAATGAGATTAGAATTCCACATTTGGTAACAACTAAGCTGCTTCACTGACCATAATCCCTTCCATTTGGAAGGGATCTACTTGCGTAACCTGGTTTTGGCACCTACATGTTCATAAATAGACATACTTTGTAGACTCAGGCACAAGGATTAAATAAATGATTTGGGCTAAATTTTAATAAATTCGATTTAATTGATAAACATTTATCTATCAGATGTTTCTATAAAAGTACAACCAATTCAAGTTCACAATAAAGTAAATTAACTGCTTCTGTGTATCATTAAAAACAGGTATCACTTTTCTGCAAATGAATTGTAAAAAGCAAATGTAAACTGTTAAATTACCGAGGATTGTACGAACAATTATGTACATTAAAAAAATTCAGTCTGAACACTGTATGCTGAGTCACAGACACTGCTGGTAAATGAGGAAGGGGAAGAAGCGGAAGTTCTTTGGAAACAATAAAATCACTCCCTTACTCTCAGTTTACAAACAGGCTTTTTTGTTTTATTTGGGTGTTCATGTTTCATACCACCTTAGTTGTCTACTGATATGCACGAGCAAAGGTGTCCATCATGCATACCGGTATGTTCATTATGAACACCTGGTATAGTCATGAACACCTGATATGAGTATCTTTAAGCTTTTTATTTGTAAATTGAAGTGAAGAAAATTCGTAACTGAGCACTTCTCAACACAGGAAAATAAAGAGGTCTTATCAACGTCTGGAACAACAGACAGGAGTGGTTTAACCTAATTTGAGTTTGATCATGATACATTTAGATTAAAATATAAGCTAACTTCTGAGAAATGAATTTCGAACTCTCTAAGACTTTCGGAGACCGCGTCATACACGAAATTAACATCGTGAAATTCCCATTCCCACAATTTGCACGTGCAACTGTATCTCTGACATGCGCTTGTTGGGCTTCTGTCGTTTAGATAAGAGTGTTTGAAATGTCCAAATGTTCATCTCCGCAGCTTAATTCGACCCACATGGAGACTTGAAACATTGTTCTACTTGTTGTGAGGTAAAAATAGTTATGATTATAAGGAAAAACAACGAAATAACGTTTCTGTAAACTTTCAAAAGCATAATAATTTTTATATTATCTTCCTTGGCTGACATAATACAAAATGCTGCTGCTAGTCTTACACTCAGACTCTGAAAACAATTATTTCTTCTGAAAATATTATCATTTTATTAAATATTGAAAAGGAGACTATGAAAAAATGGATTTTCTGAAAACAGAGGCTCCTTTTCCAAGTGTTAGACTTTGGACAAACAAGATAGTTCAGCTTGAAGATGGACACTTGCATTGCTATTCTTAGATCTTTGATTGAATGTTAACTATGAACCGAGCTTTTCGTTGATTTGTTCTTGAACAGTTCTCAATTTCAACATTACTATAACTACGGATTAAACAAAGGAACAATTGTCTCAGCAACTTTCAACACGTCGCTTGTGTATACACTGTATGTTGACTGAATATTGATACACCATGTTATCTAAATACAGCAAGTATATTTCTATTATCGCTTTAACATTTGGTTTAGCTGCATGTGTTCAATAGTTATTTGAGTTGGCTTCGGGCTTAAAAAACTCATTAAACACATTCAATACAAATCCAGAAAGGGATATGTAAGACTATGTATCGAAGACTATTGTTTTGTTACTGCACCTCACAGGATCCAGAGGTCCGATCTTCACATCCCGCTTGGCAAATGTGTCTGTTATAGAGGACTGTTCTACATACAGTTAGGTATTGTATGTAAGGTATAAGTAGAGTAATGCCATCCATGGTTCGCTAGTTCCAGCCAATGCGTGCTTTCTACCTTGCTAGTAGCCGTGATACAAGTGAAATACTCACAAATCGCCGCATCTGACCTAATTCACAATACATGGATGTGGCAAATATGCTCCAGACTCTCAGACTTGCGTGTTTCACTAAACACTTATCAATACAACAGGAGATAAATCCATAGCAACCCTTTTTTATTAACATGATTCCACCAGAATGTAGCTTCAGATCACGATAGGGCAACAACTGTAACGTGCAGTAAGAGTGATGGCGATGTCAGAGTTGATAAAATATTGGAATACACAACTGTGAAAACAATGGGCCGCAATGTTACCGAATGTAAATGCGTAGGAGGGTATTCTCTATTGACTGATAATTTGAGCGTGTTTGAAATGGAACCTGTCATACGATATGTTCACCTGCAGGATAATTCAGAAACATGGTTTCATCAATCGTTTGTTTTATATGATCCGACACTGTATTTCGTTGATGGTTATATATTTTACGGATTGGAATATTCTTGTGTTGGGACATGTTCAGTTACATTATGATGGTAATAACATTGCTTACAAACAGTGGTCGACAACGCAACACAATTCAACCATTAAAAAGTATTCTAGATAGTGACTTCAACTTAAAATAACAGATGATAAATGTTGATAAATTAAGCTATTGTATTTACACATTTCAAACTTGGAATAAACATATATCTATACATTATTGATCTGTGTCTATTTAAATTATTTGTGAAAAGTCGACACGTTCTATTTATCAGTGAAAGGGGAAAGAAGTCCCGTCAACCAATTGTATTTCAATCTCTTGGCAACCAACCAATCAATTTGGAGAATACGTAATTATATCTAACGAAAACATGTGTAAATATCACACTTTATAGTCCAGATTGAAAACACACCAGTAAAGACATGCATACTGTGACGAGTGACGCCTTGGGCTTACAGCATGACCTACTCATGGAGTGATATGTATATGAATTATTATTATTATTATTATCATTAAAACATGCCCTAGATATCCTGCCCCATATGGTCAATATAACGCAAAAGTCCTAGATATCCACGGGAAGGGCTATGGCACTGGTAGTAATGTTTTGCCTCCAAGTGAGATTTGTGTTGTGTAGAGTGCAAGATGTGAAACTATAACACACCATGTCCATATCTTACCTTCAAAATGGCTGTCAAATTTATGATTTTTTAAATATAATATTCATATTGGTTCATTTGGCAAAGACCGTAAAATGAAATAAATTAATGACGTTCTGTTTGTAAAGATGAACATATTTTTATAATATTTGATTGTATTTTCTATAATTGATGGAGGAACTACATTCCGATCTTACAAAGCATGTAGCTTGAAAATATTGCATAATGTTTTTTTGAAACTATCTATGTGCACTGTTTCGGGTTCTACAGAGAAGATAAACACTGAACGATGAACTGTTGGGTGCAGGGCATTGTCGACTTGCACTTGTATTTTACCATATCTGTATAATAGTTGTATTCATCAATTACTTGCAAAACTATATTCATGCATTGGCTGGATTGCGTTCACACTCTCAATGTCTTAGAGTGTGAGAGATTGATATGAACCTTGCATATAATGCCTTCGTTTATGCTTCAATTACAGAATGATGATTGCTCGAGAACGTTACTTGAGTATCAACGAACAGTTCTGAAATTTCAAATGTTAAAGAAATATCAATTTTATTTCCATAATTTTCGACCACTTATTCCAAAGCCGTTTGTCTCCTTATAAATAATGCACATGCTGATAAGCTGGATTTGTTTGTAAATGTCAGATTTTGCTATTTTTTGTTCTGTATTTCAGTAGGATTCTGATTGAGGAGTGATACATTGAATTAGGTGTTAGCCAGGGCGCCCTGACTGGATGATTGTTAAGATGCCCTTTGCACTGCCTTGAAGAACACGTGACCTGTCTTAACATTAACAAAGGTAAAATTTCTTTAGATGTATATATCATTGGTGCCTGTTTTTTTAATATATCATGGCATTCATGAGAATGAAATGGAATTTTGTTATTTTATATTCTAGCAAGCCCAAGTGTCAGAATTGTTTACCTAAGCTTCTTCATTATATTAGTCATTAACTTGTCATGACGCATTCATTTTTTATGCAATTATAGCCCGGCTCTCCATTAATAGCCGGGAAAATAATATCTCCAGAAATCCAGAATTAAAATGATTTGTACTTTACAACGACGTTAGCATCATTTCCAGAGTGACATAATGTTACTGTCAACATTACACCATTGAAACCGTTACATCATTTTGTCAATAATAAGTGACACTGCATGGATTTTCATTCATTTACCTGTAATTACTGTGCTTATATATGCTTGTGTTATTTTATTGTCCTATTTTATTTTTTTTCAATGAATACTTGCTTACTCTGACTTCATTTTGTCAACTTTAATTAACAAGTGACATGAATATTATCTAGCAGATCTTCCTCCATGTTTCTCCCTTATTGCGTGCACTGCATGGCGCAGGTTCAATTCAGTCATATCTGAAATGAACCTTGAGTGTCCATAGTAAGCTTAATCTTCCAATGCACATAGTCTGTTTGAAGAGTATTCCATTTGCATCAGCGACTTCTACCATCAAAATGATGTATGAACATAAAAGAACTCCTAACAGCATCGTTTTCATTTCTCTCTTTATGAGCAAATATACTATCTAGTATCAGCTAAATAATGAAACGATATTTGTATATATAAAGTATATTTGTCTCGAAAAAGCCAACATTGCCTTTAAGTTATTTTGATTACTTTGTAATAATGGGCTCATTTGGAAACTGTTTGGGTGAGTTGTTTGTCACTGATTCTGCAATAAAGTGTTTGTTATTAAATTAGAATCATTCCTTAGTACGCTACTCTAGCATGTTCCATTGAAATAGTATGGATGACATAGGGTTGAGGTTATTTTCTTCAATCTCTTACGTACACCACTGCAACTGCATCCAGAATGACATCTGTAACACTTTTACTGGCAACTGGAAGTTTACAGACACAGAATACTATACGATTTACGCGTATTTGTATTATTTTACAAACAACTATATACATATTGATAAATAAGATGGTTCATAAAGTTCAATGTTTTTAAATGTGTGAGATGCGGATACACTCATGACGATGTCAACAATTCAAGTACGCATGAAATACTGTCCCAGGCAGCATGTTATTGCACATCCTACACGTTTTAGCTCTATACAGTGAATAGCCAGGCACACATATACCCTAAGATATATTACCGATAATACTTACGCGTGATATCTCACCCAATTTCAATGGCCATGAGTATTGTGTTTCAGAAGAATGCGGATTATAAGATGCAGAGTATGTTGTGAATTGAATGAATGTAATTAAAAAAGGGTTGTGAATTGAACAAGAATAGTCTAAGTCAGAGACGGGCAGAATGTCAGAAGTGCATGTGAACCTAGTGTTCATCAAGTCAATGTGTTCAATATAACGTCGCCCCAATGCTGTGAATCTCATCAGACATCTGTTAATATATTGTGATCATTGAAACTGGCGAAAACAAGTAATAAACTTGCTCTCTGTAGCTAACGATAGAAGACAGCTTGTCACAGTCTCACACTTTCACAGTCTGATTAAAATCAACCTTGTTCCGAGGAATACAATTTGCAATCTAACGGGATACGAACAGGCCACAGGAACTCGATATCGTAATCAAAACGTACGTTTTACCTACGTTTTGATTACGATATCGAGTTGCTGTGGCCTGTTCGTATCCCGGTAGACAAGGCCCCTAGCTCCTCGCACCGAAAGCTTTTGTTGGACGTCTTGTGATTGGTTTACTGAATTGCGTCAGAACATGAGAGTCTACGGGCTGTTACCAGGCGGTTTGGCGTGGAAACCTCCGAACGATATGAGTATCCCGGTAGATGCACTTTTTTGCATTTTTTTCCCGCGGAATACCGTCGGTTTTAATCAGACTGACACTTTCAATATGTGCGATACTCTTACAGTGTGTTGACGTTCGAATAAGAACATCAGACATGCTATAATCCATACCATACTCCACACTTTATGTCATACTCCACACTTTATGTCATACTTCATACTTATGTTATACTTCATACTTCATGCCATACTCCATTCTTCATTCCATACTCCATACTTTATGTCATACTCCATACTTTATGTCATACTCCTTACTTAATTAATGTCATACTTCATACTTTATGTTATAGTCCATACTGTATGTCATATTTCATACTTATATGTTATACTTCATACTTCATTCCATTCTTCATACTTCACGGCATACTTTATACTTCATGTCATACTTGTGTTGACTGATAATGAAACAGGCGCTAAATGTACAACAGTGCAAAAGTATAATATTTCCACCTTATAAAGTTGAGCTTTTAACACAATATATTTAGTTAGTGCTTTGTTTTGTGATTTGACAGGAACAATTACTGACAGAAATATATCGTGTATTGATAATGATTGCGAGAAAGACACATTATTACCCAAAGTACCTTTTATGTTATTATAATACTAGTTGGAATGATCCTGTGCATCTAAGACATCGTGAGGTTCATCAATAGATCGTGAAATGATCCCTGTACGGATTGTGGAGACGTATCTCCTGTAGGGTAGAGATGGAGTAGGGAGGAGAAGCAATCAGTGTTAGTGTATCAAGGGAATCTTGTGAGTGTCAATCAAGCTGTTAGCCATCAGTAAATTACATTTAGTTGATGCACTGTAGCTATACATTAAATAATTGCGGATTTAAGTGAAGCAATAATAACAAATGGATGTGAATGGACAAGTTTTGTGTTTAGGTTCCACCTCAAAGGTCTGTTGGCAAAAAAGCATTAGGATTAAATACTTTCGAAGAAAATGCTACAATAGTAGCGCAAGGGCTCTGAGATTATAATATACAGGACTCTTCCATTGATCAATACTGCTGCTTACAGTATCATCTGACAATGTTATCTTCATTGTATGGTTAATGTGACTGAATTACTTGAATTACTATTGTTGTCTCAATCACGCAATAATGCTTTTTTGAAATAGTAAATTTTCTTGAAGAGAGATTGGCAGAAGTTGTGATTTATATTACAATTCGTTTATCTATTAAAAATAGCAATTCGTATCTGTTTTGTGCATTCATGTCGCCATTTTATTGCCTTCGTCTGTCCATCTGTGCATGACAACATGTTTCCTTCGTATAACTGTACTCGTTTCAACATATTGCCCTTCTCACGATATGCAAGCTTGTGTATCCGTGTCCTCATCATGTGTGGCAACTTGACCTCGATACCAAATTCGAAGCATCTTTAAACAGTATCGTACCCTTGTAACGATGCCGTGTTTGGTCAAATTGCCAGAGGGTGTTGCCAGTTGCCCTTTTACTGCATTTTGTCAACATTAATGACGAATAAGAAAATTACATTTACGTTTGTAAAAACGTTGGATTTTTTGATGATTGATTTAACATGGAACTCCTCTTTGTGAAAAAAGTAATTCAAGCCATACAGATGACATTTAACGCGAAAAAAAAGAATTAAAAGCGATCATGAAATTGCTTCAAACAATTTAATTTGTAGCTGAGTTGGTAATAATTAAATTATTATCATTGAGTGAAGGAGTGTTCATGCATATATGGTAGTTAATTAAGTGTGAAAGGAAGCGTTCTAAAGAATTTGTAATGTCTCCCCTTGTGACAATGTAAGATCGATATTGCATTATAAGGTGCCCCCGATGGAGTAATTGATTATTGTGTCAAAATATGTTAAAGACAAGCACTTGCTATAAGCCGTTCGTTACTACCAAATGATAGCATGAACAACATGTTATATTTTAGATACGTATTGCTTGTTGGGTCATACAGGGTTGATTATGATCGACTGGTCAAGTCTCACTGATACAGGTTTAAATACAATAGCCTAAAATATGTCACCAATGAATGAAATTTCTATGGTTCTCAAATTGCTTTCGTTTACATGAGTACATGAAAAGATATTTTGCTCACATGACTCACATGAGCTAAAGCTCTCGGGCTGATATTGGGGTCTCTGATACAGAATGTGATATGAAAACACCCATAATATACTATCTATATAACACAGTTGGCTTTGGTAAAACAATTTGAGCTTATAGCGGTGTATAAAATAAGGCACGTTCGACAGCTGTGACCCTGGTAACTTTGGTCGGGCTGGCAACTTTTCGAGGTTTTTCTGTCATTTTACCATTCAAAATGACATGATGTCCCTTTCAGACTTCCCCCTTTAAGCTTACTGTTTATAGCAAAACATGGCGACCGGCGTCCTTAAATCTTATTGTATCTTATTTTCCAGATTCAAAAACCATAGAAAGCTGAACTCGTTTGTACATAGCTGATTTGGTTTATAAATTGTAGATTTTGTGGTTTATTGGATGAGGATAAAAACAGGTCCACTTTTTTATAATGTCTTATTATTTATAAATTCGCCTTAACCTTAGAGATACTGTGTGACTTACATGTATACAATAACAGATGAGCTACAGAGTCAATGTCTCTGTTTTAGTTTACCTTCCAGTTAAAAGGTGTTTTCTGTTTACTGTTTCCTTTTATACGCCTGTTGTATGTATACGTTTACGGGTCCTTACTCCAGAAGACACCAGAAATAGAAATCTTGGTAAGTCAGTAATCATTTCGATATATGAAAACGGTTAAAGCTGACTGCACGGTCCATTTCATCAGTAGTTGATATTTTTAATACACAAATTAAAAGACATTTTTCTTTATTCAGTAGCATATCCTCAGTAATGAGCTTAGAGATCAAACAGTCTAACGGAACTACATCATAAAAATAGAGAACTGGTTGTCACGATGATGAATGGAGAACAGAAAGCGAGTGTAAACCAAGGACTAGGTCTGTCAGTGACCGATCGTGAATTGCTGAAATCAGCTTAAATAGATTTATTAAATAATCTACAACATCAATTTGGTTGATCAGCTGACTTCTCTCTGACAGCAAACATTCATTAATCAGAAAGAATTTAACAGTCGATTTGGAGCCTACAGCGCTTAAAGAAGTGCAAATAAAATTCTTCTGGGCATTTATTTCACATTATGGAACACAGTACTTGAATACATAACAGTAATATAATTCAATTGAATATTGTTTTTCTTCACTTTTGATTTTAGCAAATTCTGTAGAGAATGCCCCTAAAAAGATTAGTTAACAGTCAAGCTGTTCGTATCAGTTGTAAGCCTTGTCATATTGTCAAAGTAAAATTGTTCTTTCTGATGCAAATACTGTATGCAAATGAGTTGTATATCTCGAAACTATCACACAAACCATAAACATTTCTTAACAATATGTATATTGTTAAAAGTAACCATTAATATCAATTAAAAATTTTATAAAAGTATAATTATGTTTTCACACTTAAAAGCGTTGATTGCAAAATTGTACATGTATCCTCATCTTCCCGTTTAAACAGTGCTTAAACGTTAACATATTCATCCGTGTGATCATAATTTCATGATGATCATATCTACACTTGAAACCAATCAGATTAATATTTTCAGAATTATGGCCATTGACTTAGAGCGCTTATCTCTCCGATTTCAGACTGACTGTATCTGTCTTCTGAAATCAAAAAGTTGTGGATCAATCTTTCTGAAACTTTAAACGTTGGGTTGTACATCGGTTATACGCATTTGCTTTTTTTAGACCAATGGAATCACATTGTCAGACCCTTGACTTTTTGGCTCCAGACTTGTTGATTTCAGACTGTGATTTAAACTTTAACTAAGCTTAGCCCAAATTTGTATATGTCTTTGAAACTTAATATGTGTGTTCCACTTTATTAACAGTGACCATGTGCATTAAAATAGTCATATTGTTTACCTTCTAGCCATAATATTGATGAAAGACACAATTTTGGAACTTTAACCTCCACCATAACTTTTCATTCGTCAGCATTTGATAACTTCTTGTTTCCAATGTTACATACGGATGTCATAACCTTTGACCTTGTGACCTTGACTTTGATGCAGTGTGCATTATCTGAAAAACTTTATAATGGCCATAGTTTTGGATTGATGGGCAATTGGTCTTTGATATTTAACATGCTTATTATTTTCAACAACACATTTTAAAGAATGCAATGAAGATATGAAAACAATGGTTTCAGTCATAGAATGATATGACAGCTATGGATTGATAGTCAAGTCTTCAACAATCTTTTTTCGTGAAATACCTAATTGATTTTTTATTTTATTTTAGACTGGAAATGTATAAAAATAGCTTTAATATAATGTATTATGTTGAAGGAACATGTTATGATAAGATTTCTAAATTAAATCTATGGAGCGTTGACCTGTGAATTGCTTGTAGAAGAGTAAGGGCCTGCCTGTAGTTTTCAACAATCGGTGTCCCTGTCATAAACTGACTGCGCAAGATGGAACTAAAGTGCAATAGTAACTCACTTATTTATGAAACATTTGTACGCGTTTTAATCTTGACATTTCAATAAGGGCCTGTATGTAGAAAGGTAGATTTTGCCTACCAGTGGTAATAGTTATAGCAAACCAATAGTACAGTTTATATATTTTAATCTAAACGGTTTTATTTCGTTATATAAAAAACTTTGATTGATCACATTAACATTCAATGAATGGGTTTGATTTAGCAATTTTGATATTCTTCGCTGAATTAATACAAACATTAAAATATCTAAGAATATGTGCAGTGAAGGTTTGTATTACAACGAAGCATATATCGTGTTGTCAATATTACTTCATTTCTGTTTGTTTATAAACTCATGGTAATACTTTCTTTCTCTAGTTTCAAAATTCCTGTCCCTGAGTTTGACTACAGTAACGTAAGTCAATAATGCACCATTGGTGACTTTGTATCCGCTTCTCTACTACAATACCCTGATTCCCTGAACACATCGTATGGCTCTTAAATACCAGTCAATTAGAGCACTTGAATTCGTTTAATATTGGCAGTACCCGGATGGAGCAGGATACAATTGGAGCAGGATACAAGTACACTGATGGAGCAGGATACAGACGGAGCAGCATACAGATGGAGCAGGATACAGATGGAGCAGGATACAAGTAAACTGATGGAGCAGGATACAAATGGAGCAGGATACAGATGGAACAGGGTACAGATCGAGCAGGATACAGATGGAGCAGGATACAGATGGAGCAGGATACAGAAGGAGCAGGATACAGATGGAGCAGGGTACAGATGGAGCAGGATACAAGTACACTGATGGAACAGGATACAGATGGAGCAGGATACAGATGGAGCAGGATACAGATGGAGCAGGATTCAGATGGAGCAGGGTACAGATGGAGCAGGATACAAGTACACTGATGAAACAGGATACAGATGGAGCTGGATACAGATGGAGCAGGTTACAGATGGAGCAGGATACAGATGGAACAGGGTACAGATCGAGCAGGATACAGATGGAGCAGGATACAGATGGAGCAGGATACAGAAGGAGGAGGATACAGATGGAGCAGGGTACAGATGGAGCAGGATACAAGTACACTGATGGAACAGGATACAGATGGAGCAGGATACAGATGGAGCAGGATACAGGATACAGATTGAGCAGGATACAGATGGAGCAGGGTACAGATGGAGCAGGATACAAGTACACTGATGAAACAGGATACAGATGGAGCTGGATACAGATGGAGCAGGTTACAGATTGAGCAGGATACAGATGGAGCAGGGTACAGATGGAGCAGGATACAAGTACACTGATGGAACAGGATACAGATGGAGCAGGATACAGATGGAGCAGGATACAGATGGAGCAGGATTCAGATGGAGCAGGGTACAGATGGAGCAGGATACAAGTACACTGATGAAACAGGATACAGATGGAGCTGGATACAGATGGAGCAGGTTACAGATGGAGCAGGATACAGATGGAACAGGGTACAGATCGAGCAGGATACAGATGGAGCAGGATACAGATGGAGCAGGATACAGAAGGAGGAGGATACAGATGGAGCAGGGTACAGATGGAGCAGGATACAAGTACACTGATGGAACAGGATACAGATGGAGCAGGATACAGATGGAGCAGGATACAGGATACAGATTGAGCAGGATACAGATGGAGCAGGGTACAGATGGAGCAGGATACAAGTACACTGATGAAACAGGATACAGATGGAGCTGGATACAGATGGAGCAGGTTACAGATTGAGCAGGATACAGATGGAGCAGGATACAGATGGAACGCTCTTATGTCAGTGAGAGTAGCAGGCTGCATTTTAGAGCAAATGGATATGTCTGTTGAATATACCGCTGGCAGCAAGATAAACTGTTTAGCACTATCAAACCTTTTTCCAGTTCACCGGGAGTTTATATTAAGCTATCCATTTCTACTTTTTCTGCTTCATTGTTACCAGAAATAAGTGAATAATTTACATATTATCCCTAACATATCGAAACCTTAAGCGTACTTGGAGAAATATTATTATTTTAGTTTAGAAATGTGTCCACACACCTACGTATCAGTTCATGCAGTTCAGATGCTTAAGATAATTACTTATGGAGTGAAAACTAACAAATCGCATTACAGGGACAGAGAATTCATAGTTTTATCAAAACTTTACTTCATGATCTGTACAGAAAATTATGTTTTTGGACGAGTCCTATTTGAAACATGCTATTTATGAAAAGAATCGCCAACGCCATATTGGGGAATACATAACACGCACTACTTAACCCGCTCCAAGGGCCTACCTTTTCTTTTTTTATGCAATATGATTTCAGAGTGGATACATTAAAGAATACATATATAATATTGCCCAAACGGCGTAAAACACGCTCACTCATTCTTTAATCTAACACATATAGTATACTGGTTTTTGCAAACTTAATTATTTATTTTCATTAGATTGGGATAATGATCTGTCTCTACTCTTGTTATTTCCAGAAGCTTGACAAAAGACATTTGCATACACATCTTCTCCAAGTATCTTTCAGAAAGATTGTGTGAAATCACAGAGCATTTCATTAGTAGGTCATTCTTTAATTACTAGGGATGGTCAAAGTCAACATGTCATGAACGGAATACTGGAGTAATCTTGACGGCCTTCCCTCTAATTCAGTTTCATTGGTTTTCCAAATGTGGTATTGGATGTATGCTTCCAGCAGCTAAGCTATCGATGTGACAGGATGTGCTTTCAATGTCTTCGGAGCGTCATGAGACCCTTTGCGTTCAGGATATAGACTTTTGAAGCTCTGAAAGATTTAAGGAAATTACAAATGACTATTGAAATAACGCAGAAGATGATATAGAGATGTGAAACAACGAGACTCATGTTCTTGTTGTTCTCACACACACACTAACTCAATGGTAAATTACCCCTCGTCGTAGTATAACATTTTAGCCAGTTGATAATGGAATAAATTATCAAGGACACTTCTGATCGAGGTTTGATTTAATTAGGTGAGAAATGTAATATACGAATTCGCATGTATGCGTTATCTAGTTGCTAGAAGCATTGGAAGCATAAACAAAGAAATTTACCACAGGCTTAAATATTTGGCTCAAAATACACACATCTTTGTCAAGCTAGTCAGGTGCTGTATGCACTCAAAGCTTTTCATTTAGGGACGATGCATCATTAATATAAGACCAGCATCTGAATTAAATTATTTAAAAAACAATGACATTTTCATAAAGCATTTCTAATATTGCATCCTCCACATTCTTATCTCATGAAACGTTATATGTTATATTGTATCTAATTGAACTGGTTTACATTATTCATCAGACAAATGACTCTTGATTAGTGATTGCTTGATACATATATGGAAATGTATGGGAATGTGTTTTGGGCATTGTCGATAGTAGTATTCCTAATGGAACATAATTTACATCCAAAACACACGATCAAAATAAAGTCTTTACCATACCATGTTAGCTTTATTCCAAGTGTCTTCCAATATTCACAATATGCCTGACATCTTCATTTTGAAAGAAAGTCTGCTTCAAATCCGCGAATGAATATGTATAAATAAACAGTATGATGATTCGCACGGTAAACCTAAACATTTATATTAATTATTATTTTAGTTAAAATGATAGTTCTTTTTAAAAAACAATACAATGGTATTTTGTAAATAGGTATTAAAATAACACATTTTTCAAATTGAAAATTAATGAAATTTCGAAATTTTACGTCCATGTTGTGCTTTGTTCTCTTTGTTTGGCAGTTGTTTTGGCACTGCTTGATAATAAATTCGGCTAAATTACCACTCGAGTTTTCAGAAATCCTTGAATATGTAGAGAATCTCCCCAAAGTGTCTTCTGATATCAGATATATCAACACAAGTTGATAGAAGTTACAAATGTTGCATTTTTGTTTATATCAACGAGTGTTGATATATCTGATCATATCAGAAGACACGAGGGTAAGATCATATTTATCATCCAAAATCATTCTCCATTACGGTTCAATGAAAATTCACATCTCTGAGCACAGCACTGCAATATGCCTTTCATTTTTGCCATTTCATATTATTTGTGACGTCATTATGTTTATGATGTCATACCATTGTGAAGTTATGTAGTTGACGGTGGCAGGACATTGTGCAAAATCTACTGTAAAAACGATATCGCATGGAATAATGAATATATTTGCAGCATAAACGTTATTCCAGTAAGGTATTCGTTAGGTTATTAACCATGTGTGTTACATCATCGTAATTTTTAAACGAAGTTAAGGCAGAATATCATTGTAATTTGTCTCTATATCCGCATAAGACTACAGCGGTTATCAACGATATCACTTGACTCTATCCTGTCTAGTATACTTCAATTTTGCATTTTGCATATGATAATGTGAATTAATGTTGTACAGCTATAAATTTGATGTAAAGTAATAGACCATCAAAGTGGACTAAATCATTATCGATAATTAATGAATACTGACAACTAAGCATCAAATAAACAATAAAGCCTCTGAAGATTCTGAATTGATAAATCAACATATCAAATTAATTTATAATAGAAGCCTTTGTCTCACTTTGATTACGTCTCAGTTTCATTGAGAAACAGGAAACAGGAAACAGTTAACTGATAATGTGGAAAGAAGGTGTCTTAATCACATGATGAAAACATTTTCCATAACTGACATCAACACCAATCAAACTATCCTAGCCAATTTAATCACAGGAGTTTGATATCCTATTACAGATTTTATGTGGTGGTACAAAATGCGAAATAAATGTGCAACAGTTTGTAAGATAACCAGCCTTCCTATCTCAAGACCTATCGAGTACAGCTATCGTGAGTCATCCAGAACAAATGTTATTTCCCAGTAGACTGCAAACTGCCTGCACGCTTTTTATATTCAGGAAGAAAGATCATTAGCAGTGATTCCAACGTTTCCCAACACACTGTTAAAGTGCCATTTCCTTACCACTTGGAAACCATTAGTACATCTATTGGACCTTTTCGTCTGACAGAAGCACCAGGTAGTCAATTTTCTCACATGAAAGAGGGTGCATTATTTGTTTCACACAGATGATGGTCATTCTGAACTACTTCTGCAAGAAGTGGTAGCTTTCATCTCCTACCACCCTCATATATCATGGCTCACACACGGCATTCTAGAGAACCAACGACTTCGAAGAGTAAGTGAGGTCACGTTGAATAGAATGTGAAAAGAATACGCATTTTTGACAACAAGTTTATCATAATGAATGTCATATAAGTATATATTCAATTTATTTTATATTTAAGCCGGTTCTATACACTTATACAGATTATAGATGTATGGCTTGTGAAGTAATCGTTATAATATTTTAGAGAGTGAGTGAGTAAGTTATTGTTTAACACTGCTTGTGTAGCCATTAGCGCACAATCTATCAAGCCCCAGGTGTAAAAAAAACACGGTCCAAATGCGAAGCATTTTATGTCGTAGATGTTTCTTCTGCAAAGAGCACATTAAAATACTAAGAACGAACTCTCAGTATTTTGGGCTACGAAGCTTCAGGAAACTATCTATGTGACACACAGTCACGTTCTAGCAAGTCAACGCACCACTTAGTTGGAAAATGATGTATTCTTTAAACAGTTGATTCCTTTAGGTTTCACGGTAAAAACACGTAAAGCTGATCATTTGGGGAAAAAAATCCTTCTTTATTGTATGTTTAAATAGACTGAACAATCATGTGACCTTTCCTGTATCTGTTTGTTACCAAAAGGATATCGTTATAAAAGTGTCTCTTAAGATGTAAAACGTATTCAATTAAAAAGAATGAAGAGACCTGAGTTCTCTGCTTAGGAATGGAACACTTTTATACTCCTTTACTTATTTTTATCATCTAGTAATAACACGTACTATGCCATCTAGAATAGCATTCAAACACACACATTATATACTCCAATATCATACATACATCTCCTGTAATACTCGCTAGCTTTAAGCAAGATCTACTTTCAGACAACATCTAATGGGATGCACACATAGAAACCAACTTGGTCACGACTTACAGGCCGTCACGTTTTCGTCGATCTTAATATAAATTCATTACACTGAATGAACTGACAGAGTCACCTAACAGGGGAGAAAACAGATTTGCGCAGCTCTGATGTCCCTAGCTAGACGCACAGTTTAGGTTTATACCTTCAAAGTGTTTCTTATATCAGCCCTACATGCTCCTCTTTTAACAATTTTGTCAAAGGTTCGTTTTCGGAAAATCAGTCCCTTGCAATTGGTCGCAGTAAATGAACTGAATTCATCTAAAGAGTGTGGTGCAAAGTATACACATGTCAAGTATTCCGAACCTATCACCTTTCAATCAAATAGTTTATTTAAACATCTCCGCTACATGAGGGCAAGACCAAAGACAAAGTCAGAAGAGAGACAATCTATGATATCATCTGAATGGCCTGGTGACAAGGGATGCGAATGTCAAGTGTCTAAGGCATGTCAATTGACCAATGAAAAGTTATGATCATGATTAAAACTTTTTTTGCTGCGGATGCCTTCGAACATATACAATATCTTGTCATGCTGCTGTGATATTCAGCTTTGGAACCAGTGTAGTGCTTGCCATAAATAAATTTAACAAAACGTTCAATTATTTCACTCCTAATATTTGAAAACATAGGTAATAAACAGGACATTTGTAATCAGTAAATCAAAACTTAGGCAATTTAGATATACAAAAAAGTAACTTATATTTATGCAATGAATTGAGTTTTATTTCAGAATACAAATGTTTTTTATCATTAACATCCGAGTTTATTGTATTTGAACTTGTTAAGCATGCTAAGTGTATCAGCTTGATATCTCAAGACCAATTCATTTGACTCCCTTAATATCTTACAATGTACAATGTATTTTGAAAACCCTGTCATAATTTTCATCCTGCATTTTAGTCTTGTCAGTTTTAAATCTGAAGATTTTTTTGCCAGATCATCTTTATATTTCAACAAATGGAGAGATAATAGTTTTCAAAAATCAGTTGACAGATTCATGATTGTATGTTTATTTTAGCATTCAATGTGCTTGATTTAATCATCTGCGACGTTGGTGACATCAGTATTTTGTAATTGAACAGTATTTGACATGATATTGTATTAATATCTTTATCAAATGTTGATTGCTTCTGATGGCTTACAACTATTATTTTAATGTTTAAGTGTTAAAACAAATCAATTGCAATAGCTAAAGAAAGGGTATGACAGTTTGATGTTAGAACCACAGCTTTCTATCACTTTTATCACCAATTATTTTGTAAGTGTGGATCGTTTCAAGTATTCTGGCTATCTTCCACACTAATAAAAATACGTTTTAACGATCATCCGGAAGTCTTCACCGTTAATTGCTGTATGGTTTAAATACACAGGACGTGAGGAATCCTGTGTATTTCTCTGACGTGTCATGAAAAAATGTGATCAGATGAGTTATATGGAGAAAGATTTCATTCATATCTCTTTATCATTTCTCTACAGAACATATTTATTGGAAGGCGCGGGGATAAGATCCGTAATATCACAATAATAAAAACACTCTAAGCCCACACAATTCCACCTTCTAAACATCCACATAAGTCTACAAATGAACTTATAGGAATACATAAATGTATCTGTCATTCACACATACGGTGATACATATTTGATTTGTTAGCACTATCCTTGTAATTTTTAAATCGAATCAAATCGAATCAAATCATGAAAACGATACCACAAAAAGTTCATTTATGTACATCCGAAACTTTACTCGAGAAACTATTGGGTTGTATTCCTATGTTTCAGCAATGAGAGGGGGGAATCATTAAAAACATAAAACATGAAGACTGTAGGGATAATATGTGTACAACCATCATGATACCCTTCAATTCGTAAGTCGGGTTTGATTGATACAGACATCAATTACCTTCCTTTCTATCGGCAAGTTACTTTTAACATGCCAATTTGTATGAAAGTCTTAGTTTATTTCATCCATGCTGATTTGGAGTCACGCAAATGAACGTTTGAACGATCTTATAGAAGTATTTACTTTTAATGATTTGACGTGTTACAAAACATTTTTGGGGGGTAGATTGATGATGAAATTAACGTTTAGTTGAGATGCTACAAGAGCTTCAGATTCCTTCAATAGACCTCTTCAGATATATCTATCATGATTCCAACCCATATATAGAGAATACCAATTAAGTTCCCTATGGAAACCGTATTTATTACAACTCGCTTTCGCTCGTTAAATACGTTTACAAGTGACTCGTTGTAATAAATACGGTTTCCATAGGGAATGAGTTTGGTATTTTACTTATTACACTCATATAAAAAAACATGATTTGAGTAGTTATAAACGAAAATTTCTACACGTTCTGTTGTTCGCGTAGTAATTAGTTCACTTTCACGTCAGTGACGTCACAATGTGTAATGGTAAAGAGTGTATAGGGCCGCACACAAACATAATATATGATTTAAGCACTATTTGTGACAAGTTATTAATCAATCGAATCGAATTTTTGAATAATGTGGTCACGGGTATAAAGGAAAACGTAAAGCTGATAAAAGCTTTCCATCCACTCACTCAAATTTTGAACTCATGAACCAACAGTTCGCCATTTTCCGAACAGGAGCGCAAAAACTAGGCAATGACCAGCCCATGGCAACTTTTGTCACGGTCCTCAACATCGATAAAATGAAATCGCTTTGCATCGGGATCATTATTAGCAAAGACATTTGAGTGATTGTTCCCGTATACATTATAAGATTGTCTCGAAATGGAGTGAGTAACAAGTAACACCGGAGTTTGACTCGGTCGACGTCATGACGGTGGAAGGGAGACAACTCACATGTGCAGCTGATGTGTGTGACTGTACAGGTTACGCTAGGACGAACGCAATCGGCTTTGTCGTTGTTTCATATATATCCCAGGTTGTGCTCGTGATTCCTACAAATTGTATTAATTTGTATACTTATGAATGCCAAAAGTAGTCCCACCCTCGTGACCTCGGGTCATCACCTTGGAAAGACCAATCAGATGTGTCATTCGCAGTATCTAACATATGTTGGATACCAAAAAATCTCGAAGTGTTCTCACTTTCATGTGTGTAATAATTCTCAAAGTGTCCTCTTTACAAGGTCTGATAACTGCCATTATCAACCTACCAGCCATATAACGTGATACTTGAAACGACCTTTCTAAACCATATCACCCGGTACGGGGGACTTACAACCTTGTAATTCCCTCCAGGAGGGTTTACACAGACAGTTGTAAACACTGTTAGAAAGAATTATAATGATTGTAAGCCCTGATATATCTGTTAAGATGACGGCTTGAAAGTAAAGGTCTGAAGAAACTAACTTAGACTAATTTTGAAAAATTTCACAAGTTTACGACAGAATATGAACAGCAAATGTTTTGCAGAAAGTGCGTCTCGAACCCGTATCCACCATCCCTTGTAGTGGATGAGTCAACGCCTCAGACTGCCGAGCTAAGGGGACAGACAAGAATTGATGGTACAAAAGAAACTCATATAGCGCGGCTGTTAACAGGCTGACATCACCGAGGGATCCTCAATATAACGCCAGGGATCCGCAAGATCCTCAATATAATCCTCAAGTAAAAAGCCTGTTTTACACTTGAAACGGTTGATAATACAGATAACCCATTCTACCTCGGATATGGTAAGGTTGTATTACCATATCCTCGGTATCATGGGTTATCCTTATAGTAAACGCGATTGATCTGATAGGCAGTTAGCCAATGACAAGGCTTCCAACAAAAGTTTTTCCGCGAGAGAAGACAGGGGCAGGTAACTCCAGACGAACTTCATTTCCTTTAAAACAAGTAGTTGTCACTAAGGTTACATGATCCCCCGCCGCAAATTAATACTTCAAAATTTAAAAATAATGTCAAGATCAGCAAAATCGACTGTCAAACATGTCGAAAAAGTCAAAGCTCCACTGTGACCTTGAGAAAAATGTCAAGGTCACCAAATCTAATCAGCCCTTTGTCTTTCCTAGGAGGTGCATTATGTAAAATATGATGGAATGCCGGTGAATGGTTCTTGAGATATCCCGCTGACAACCTTTCCATGAACATGTCGAAAAATATTAAATTCCACTGTGACCTTGAGAATAATGTCAAGGTCACCAAAATCTAATCAGTCCTTTTGCTTTGTGTAAGATATGATGAAATTCCGGTGAATGGTTCTTGAGATATTCTGCTGAAAACCTTAACATGTACATTAACATGTCCAAAAATTCAAAGTTCCGCTGTGACCTTAAACTAATGTCAAGGTCACCGAAATCTAATCAGCCCGTCGTCTTTCCTAGAAGGTGCATTGTGTAAGAAATGATGGAATTCCGGTGAAAGGTTCTTGAGATATCCCGCTGACAAGCTTTACACGTACATTAACATGTCGAAAAATTCAAAGTTCCGCTGTGACCTTGAAAATAATGTCAAGGTCACCAAAATCTAATCAGCTCGTCGTCTTTCCTTGGAGAAGCTATGTATAACATATGAAGAGAATCCAGCAAATGGTTCTTGAGATATCCCGCTGACAAGGGTAAAATGACAAAGTCTTGTTGTGACCTTGAAATGAAGGTCAAGGTCACAAACCTCTGTAGGAACATTACTCTTCCTATGATGAACCCATATGCAAAATATGAAAAGAATCCTATTTGAGTTATTCCATTTCGTACGGACGTACAGACGGAGGCAGCCGAATACTATATCCCCCGCTTCGCGCTTAACGCGCGGCGGGGGATAATAATATTGGCAAACCACATTACTCAGTACGTGCTCTGACGGTGCTATACCTATGTTCTCCACGTGCTCTTCTACTGATTGACTTTCTATTGCAATTGTATTTCTATGTTGATTTCAATCGGAGTTTACGTATCATGTTGTTTATGAATGTCAGGATATTCAAATGATATTATATCATATTTTAGAATCTGGTTCTAATTGACACTGTTGCACTCGCTTTAATCCCCGACATACATTACATCTTCTCTACACATATCTCACTGATAATGTTAAGCCTTGGTAGGACATGATTCGCCTTCAAATAACTGCTCAACGAACATAATGAAATATACCAATTCTTAAAGTCAAGTTACTTAACCAATAGAAGGAAAATAAACAGTTAATCTGTGTGACATAGTATAATGAAAAATTATTTCACCTGCTTTGTTCAGTTCAGTTCCGTTGAGTGTCATGTTTTTATTATGTATTTAATTGAAGTGAACAAGACAATGTTAATACGTAAGTTCGCTTGATGGAAGTGAATTTGTTGTTATAACAACCACAATTGTTCTGTTTTGTCCATTAATGTTGGTAAACTAACCTTCAATGTCTAATGCATATAACAGATTTTCGTTTTTACAAACTGCACGATATGTGTCCGCTCCCTAGTAGATAAACTAAGGGTAGTAATTCTACAATAATATCTTTTATTATTCTGACGAGAGAATAGTACTAGTATTCCTGCAAAGTCGAAATTCACTGTATCTTCAGAGTGTGATATAGCGTTATATTATGTTATTTCCATTGTAAGAAGGTAATCAGAGTTATATGTACTTTTAATAATATTCATAACTCTGAAATTATGTTATTTACTTGATCCTTTTTAATTAACAAAAATGCACTGATGAGATGAATTATTTAATCCATATATAGATATAACCGCACAGAAATGTAAGACATCTCGAAACAGATTACAATCATCTGGGGCACTCAGCTTTCTGAAATGAATTGTGCTCTGAATGTGAAAAAATTACATATTGTGAAGGAGTGCATGGATTAAAGGATGCCAAGTTGGGCCATACATTTTCGTTAGTGTCAATCAGGGATCCTTAGTTGTCTTCACATGTTGGAATAGATCCCTCATAATGCTGTTAAACCTTGGACTAATTACCCACAGTTCAAGATAAAAGCTGTCATCCTAGGGGTGCTGATGAGGGGTTGCTCTTTGAACATGATCGATACCTCCAGATTCTAAACACATGGTGGGAGTGAGAGCTAGATAACAGTAAGCGAGAAATATTATTACTATGTGAGAATATTGTTATCAAAGTTTTAAAATTTTAGGCTTCATAAACAAAGTTAAATATTTCTTTGGTAATTTTGTTTCAAAAGTGAAGAGGGCGGTAGGTAGTTGTTAGAACAAAATTAAAAGATAGGAAGTGGGTGTAAATTTTATTTTTTCCATCAATATAGCCTTGAAGTGGAAAGCACATCCGTTCCTTCAAACCGATTTATTTGATGGACAAACATAATTTTGAGTTTCCCTAAAATGATTCTGTAAATTCTTAACATACTTTTTAAGATGACAATAAAAAGCTATCAAGCTTATCTACTGTTATCAACAGAGAATAATGTTACCATTTTCGAAAATTAATATCATCATAGAATAATGTTAACGAGTAAGGATGCACTTGTCATGTGAGAATAGTGTTCACAATCAATTGGAAGTTGAAAAGAAATGTTTCATACTTTGCTTTTATGACATGTATTCCAAAATATATTTCGACAGCATATATGATGTTTGCCTTTAAATAACCACTTAAATAGGGAAAACATATTTAATTACATAATCAAAAAGCCCGTCCTTACTCATTGTTGGCTAAGAACTATTCCCATGCCAAATGCAGAGGTTTTAGGTGGTAATTGTTTTCGAAATAACATTATTTTTCAGTTGAGTGAAATTAAGGTATCTTTACTTGTACTGTGGATGACAGAGTGGTGATTAACAGCAGAGGTCCTCGTGTTTTAACTATAAAAGTTCATTGCCAATCTATACAATATTACAAAAGAAACACGAGTACAACAAACTTTTTTTTCGGATCATTCGATTTTCAATAAAGCTTGTTTGTTTGTCTCTGTCTCAACGCACCAACATTATGTTTTGTTCTTACCTTAGGGTGTGTGTGTGTTGTTTGAGGAATATTAGAAAGATTCATTTTCATAATGACACAAATAACTAATTGCATTTTGAAATACTCACATGTCTGTAACCTATAAACTATTAACTTGAAAGCTTGATATTCTTTGAAGTAAAGAAAACATTTTAAAGGTTAGATAAAATAACATATGGTCACATTCGGATTCTTTGAAAAGGGGCTTCAATTTGACAATTGCTCGATTTTAAATTTCTGAAATCGACCCATAAATTACTTATATACGGCTTTTTTTTAAAATGCCTAATTAAGCCCCGGCGACCAGAATGAAAGTGGGCGGGGGTGGTCGCTGAAGCGTATCGTGTTGTGACGTACGTAGAGGAGCCTCATCATGGCCGCTATTCATAATTTAACGCGTTTTCCCCACTTTTAAACTGCTCATATAAGATAGAAAACTTCATCAAAACAACCTCAATTTTCGATAAACGGATTACTTAACTATTCAACTAGCGATTTCATATGGTTACAACAACTGGGGCGTGCTTAATTAGGGTGCATTCTGCGCTTTTGTATAGTATGTTTGTAGCAATTAATCGCGGAACTAGAAGGGAAGGTATGACAGTTCAAGTGACACTCAAACAAGGGATGAAGAATATCGCGGGAATCGGGTGAAGAGAGATTAAGTAGCATCAATTGATCAAATTATGTTGAATAATCGGCATGTTAATTTTGTTTTGTATGTATTAATAAATAAATATATATGGTAGGTAAAATGTCATATACACTGAAAGATTAACTGTTCAAACAAGCGAGAAAACATTGCAGATTTATAAATAACATTTTGTATTTAATATAAAAGATTGCTGTATTTTAAGTCTGTCAATTAAGATATTCTATGTATGATGTAATGCAATGAAAACCATTTTCACTTCACTTTCATGAATAAATAAATGAACTGGATTGGTCAACAAGCTCAATGAAATTTACATGAAGATTGCTCTATTGTACACGCTAAACATATACATTATGAAACATAGATTGATATAGACAACGAACATTATCGAATAAAAGAATTATGCTACCAGAAGCATTTTGATGCACATCTCATTAATGAAAACGAAATAGTTTAATTAATAGTCTGATAGCTTTTATGTGTCACTTCTGCACATCAACACACAATTCTCAGTTTAGCGGACCGTATAGATGTTTCTGCCAGATCGAAGTGGAGTAGTGTTGTTACAGCAAATTAGTTTACGCAATTAAGAAGCTGAGTATATATATGTGGGAAGGAAGCAGTGTAATCATGTTTGTACAGATAACAAGTTTACTGGACCGATTCAATTATATAACAAATGGCAAGTCGGTGACCAGCATGTCATACATGTTTATTGTCAAACGTCCTGTCTTGGTGACACAAAGGAAATACGCAATAAAAATTGACGCGACATTCAGTCTAGATGTTGTCAGCCAATGAAATTACTTTTAGTGTAAAATCGTCATAACTATTTGGTTTTCTATCTTGCCATTTGCAAAAAGACTTTTGCTGAAAGCGGGTTATTATTTGACCATTTTCTGTTTCCAAGTACTGTCATTGATGGAATTATAGGTTTATATTTTGTGTCTAATGTGCATTTAGATATTCATATTGTCCTTTAGGATACGTTTATAAGGTAAGTTTCTTACATTAATTGACACTCTTGATGAAATGTCAATTTAATACGATGTTTATTATATTTGATTGGTGAGTTACTTTGATTGTTGTAATGTACAGTTAGTAAATTAGGTTGTCGGTTGATTAACGACGTTTAAAAATAGGATGTTGTGAAGTGCTTTTATTGTCGATGGCTTACAATAGGGCCTACTTCGGCGGCGTGCTTATCTCACGTTTATTGTTTTATTTTAAACACAAACATTCTCTAACAAAAAATAACAACAACACCGACTATCTTATTTCTTTGTCTCAACTATACTTCGTTCATATTATCATATCTTGGTTTCATTTTGTCATCTTATATATCATTAGCATTGATTTATCCTATTTCTACAAACGTCTATGAATCCACCGTCTCTTACTAGTTATATCAATTCTATTTGATATATATATAACGATATTTGGTACATTTGTAAAGTGAAACTTGATAATTAACATTACTCGAACAGTTTACAGCTGAACAGCGATGTGGCATTATTGCAAAGCGTAGCTATAACAGATTAACTGACCGATTCCCCAGTGTTTGCCATTTTAAATAGTAAGCGAATGTTTACACCCCGTCCCTTCACGTACGTCACTTCCGGTATCTTCCAACTCTCTAAAGCCCCGCCCCATTTTTGGTTTGTTTGTCACGGGTGAAAAGCAGACGATGTTTTTCGGTGTTTTTAAGTCGCTCTAGTTTAATATAGGAACAACATATAGATTTTTTTGGGTCTCTTTTTTCACAAAATAGTCTAATGAACCAATTGCAGTTAAGAATTCAATAGAAAATAATTTATTTCAACCTTCCTTTAAATCGGGTTGGATATGACTTAGATTTATATTCATTTATGATAAAGTATTTTAGTAGCTTGGTTAGCGAAACAACATATATTTGTCTCAAGCAAAATTCAAATCAAAATTTCAACATTCAGATTTTTATAACTTTCTGTTTCATAAGTTCTTGCGCGAGGTCATTTCATTAGAAGGTGTCCTTAATGATTATTCACAGATGCCTTAACACAAATTGTAATCTGGTCCAATTTCGTTCAATCTGAGCCGATTTAGATAGATTGAATGAAAAGACTGTAGACGAACATGTCAATCAGATGCCTGCGTTTATCTCTCCATTCTCTTTATTTGTCAAAGTGAAGTATTGGATCTAAGTGAAACAAATTTTCTCTTTCAAAGTCTTTTAATGCTGCAAAACGTTAGGGTTAGCAAGTACATTGGCCCATCTAACACTCCAGTAACTTCTTATACTTATTCATAAGGTTAGAGCTTTATTCATACCTTACTATCTGAACGCAGACACTTTCATACAATGAATAGGCCAATTTTAAGTAACAGACCTTTTAATAATGAGATGCTACAGCCTGGCGTCAGCTTGAAGAACAAATATTTGGAGTTTTTCAACAACTATCTGCTTTTTCATTCATTTCATAATTGAGTAATGAATATTTCAATTACTGTCATAGAAAACGTTTTCATGAAATTTACATGAATCTAGATTCTTCAGTTGTTAATATTATTTTAACGTATTACCAAAGTGTTTTACCTTTTTACTAAGGGTATATTTTCGTTAGGAAGAAATTACTCACAAGAAAAGTTGACATTCTAAAACTGTCAAAGTCATTGATAAAATTAGAACAAAGTGGGAAAATGTCAACTCTGTAGAATTTTAAATTGATTGAAAGATTTAACATTTAGCTGTTATAAACAAGCTGTTTTGCTAGTGGATGTGTCAAACGACGAAACATAAAAGACATGCAAGCTGTTTAAACCAAGAACATACAAACACATTCATCAATATTTCTTGAAACATAAAACCTCTTTAACTATAAAACGCTCGCGTTATTATTCACACTCTAATGAAAGGGACCTGTCTTCTCTGTACAAGCAGCAAACTGAACTCACTCTGATGAGACTTTTTCTTGAAACCATTCGTCTTCATCATGGTCATCGGAACGTTTGAGTGAGTGAGTGAAAGTTTCTTGTGAGTGCTTCCAAAAATGTTCCTCTCAACTTAGTAATCAATAATATGTTAGTGGAGTGACTATGCATGATGACTAACAGATCATTTCCTTCAAAAGTTAATCTTGAAGACAAAGACAAATTGTCCAACATTCACGTACCAACCCATACTTAAAATGAAAATGTGGAACCACATGGCTAAATGAAGAAGGTTACTTTATCTGTTAGAAATGTGGTTATGGATCTATACATACACGTTTTTTTTGATATTATGCTTTCTCAAATTGCCATTTATTATTACAGTTTATACAATAAATTGTTTTATTAATGTTTAAAACATCCCATTACACAACCCGACAAGCCATATTGATAGAAAACAGTTATCTGTATTCAAAGAAAATGGTGAGACGTATGAAGGGACAGTATTGTGGAACTCGTCAGTGTGAGAGATAGATCTGTAGGTCTCATGAAAATTTGAGAGTTCAGACAGCAAGACGTTTGACCATTTCATCATTGTACCAGATATGAAACAGTTCGACTTGGTTGAAGTAATATGGTAAAATCTATGGCTTCATCCGAATAGTGTGGCGCAAATGAGGCACTTGTCAAGTATTACGAACCTATCACCTTTCAATATGACATTTTTTCGATACATGAGAGAACACCAAATACAAAGTCAGATGATCATTCCAAAAAACATGACCTCGTCTGAATGGACTGATGGATGCGAATGTAAAGTGTCTAAGCCATATCAACTCATATATACACAATTAGGCCACACAAAATTAATTACTTGATTTACGGATTTCTGGAGGTCAAAATACCTAAAGGCAGGAGGGAAAATAAAAATAATTTAAAAAAAGCTTTTTGGTCTAGTGTCGACGAAGATTTGCCTGAAAACCGTCGGGTTAAAAACTACAAACACATAATGCAAGGACAAGATCAATTTTGTTGGTATTAAAACGTTTCCTAATATAACCATTTATTGGATGGATGAAAATATCTGAAAATTGCTGTGAAGAAAATGTTAAAATTCACCCAAATGTTCATATTTAAACTTTTATGCTTAATATATATCTGAGACAACATTGTATGTTGAAAATGCTGACAATACAAAATGTTTTGACTAATGTAGTTTTAATATCAAAGCTTTACTTTCAGCCCTTCATTGTTAACGAGAGGAATGTTGAACATTGAGCAAGAACATGAACGTGTCAAGAAGAATACTGAACAGGATTTATCACAATCGTTTGAAATAAAAAATAATACTTTTCAAAACGAACAAACATTCTGATATGACTGTTGTCATAAACCATATAAGTTTATATTTAAAACCTTTCATTGCAAGGAGGCACACAATATCTAAGGAGTTCTTAACAAGTGCTGCAGAAATTTGGGAATTTCAACCAGATATCAATAGAACTGTAATGTCTTTTAAGGAAATCTAGTATTTTAAATACTGAGGATACAAAGTAGTTTGACATGTATATATTAATATTAATTGTTTACCAGAGGAATGTTGAACATTGAACAAAATTATGAATATGTAGAAGAATACTGTCAGAACAAATGTCTGAAATAAATAAAATATATTAAAAGAAAATGAATCAATATTCTGTTGCTTAAATATTGTCATATAAAAGGATGGAGTCCCCATCAAATATTTGTATTAACAGTCTGGAAAATTTAAAAATGACATATTTTAATATTCCTTCAATGTTTTGTATAAGCACATTTACTACTTGACTGAAACCAACAATAGTTGCCGATTCTAGGAATTTTGACATTTTGCTGATTGTTCTTTTGAATACAAAGTATTACAGCAAATTTATACCTTGGTAAATCATCTTTTTTAAAAAAAAGTTGTTGTCATGTAATTTGCTATAAATTTGTATTTAAAATCACCATTTACAGAGATATAAGTACAATTTGTCAAAATTTCAAGAATAAAAAGGTACATCCATAGGCAAGTGTTTGCATGTGCTCAGTCTCACACAAATATCAAACAAATATCAAAAGAATAAATAAGAAACCATGGTGTTTCAGCTGATCAGCTGCATAAATAAAATTCTCAATGCTGTATGAAAATTTTAACATTGAAGTGGACATGGTGAATTTTCTTTCAAAATATGCCATGGTACAACTGCACAAAAGTACAAAAGAATCATTGATACACCAAGGCAGGATGTATAACAAATCTCTCTTCGGACATCCCTTCCCACTTTGTGAACACGACCTACAAATTGGACGGACAACACTATAGCTACTGTGCTGTAGGCTCTGAATATCATCAACAAAACAGCTGAATGAGCAATACAACAATGAAATAATACTGGTGTCAAAATATTGAAATATGAATTGCAACAAGTGGAAAACCTCAACTTTTGTTTCTTTGTCACAAAATACTTTTAAACATTTCAAAGAAACCTTCCCTGATAAAAGAAATGACAACAATATTAAGACATTGTCGGCTAACATGACATCACAGTGCACAATATTTTGAGTATTCAACCTGAGTCAACATCTCTCACATATTTACTTGCGAACTTTTGTTTACATTCTTTTTACCCCTAACAATTGCTTCTTTCCCATTCACCTTACATGCCCTACAGATTGGACGGACAACACTGTACTGTGCCTGCAGGCTCTGAATGTCTGAATCATCAGCAAAATCAGCCGATTCATCAAAGCCACAATGAAAACATACTGGTTTCAGTGAACACGTGGTGCTGGCATAACAGAGGAGCACCTCAGTCCTTCTCTAACGACAATACCAGAGAAGTACTTATGAGAACATGGAAACAGTGACGAACCACAAGTGTAGTGCTGAAGTTCTTTAACACGAAGAATAGCTTGTTTCTCTGCATAAGAAAGTTTCTTATCTGCATAGATACACCTGGGTTTTCCACATTCTACACAAACAATCGAATCTCGTACTTTGTTACAAGTGAGCAGTTTTTTTGTTGTGTTTGTGATTTGTTGATGTGTCTAGGGATGCGGAGAGAGATGGCCGAGCTGCATCAGTAGTAGACTTTCCATAAAGAGTTTCAAACTCCTCATATTTATCCTTATCCGTCGCACACACAACAGGATCAGGTACGAAATGCAAATGGTCAAACACTTCCGAAGGTAATCTGGGTGTATTCATGCACTCTGCGGCATGATCTGCTGAGCACTTCTTCATCTGAAATGTGTAATTCCTGAACTGACAATGCCTCTCAAAAAAATCTTGTAATTTAGGCGATTTTTCCAAGTCCTTTTTGGTCATTTTACTCTCATCTAAGTTCTCATCCACCAAATCTTTCAAAATTTGAAAAAAATGCTTTCACCGCATCGTCATCAGCTGCACTGTTAATGACTATTGATTCACCCTTCAGTTTCAAATGGGAGAACCTCTCCTCCAGAAGCTTTAAGACCGGAGCACACGACTTCAGTAAACCATCCTTAAAAGCCTCGAATCTTGACGCAGTATCACGAGCTGTTTTGAGACTCAACACCCGTTTTATCCTTTGTTCAAGTTCTTCAGACATGGTTTCTCTCTCCAGACTAACATTCTGTAATGCTAGATTTAGGCCTGAATTGACTCGTTCTGCTAGATTTGCCCAACTGCCCATTGGTGCAGTGCGAGCAGTTACAAACATATCTAAGTCTAACCACATAAAAGCCAAAGAGGCTACATGCACAGAGCCGAAAGTAGTGCGGTGATCAGGTCCCCCGTCAGTGTACAACACAAGAATTGGGTTTTCAGAATCTTCTCCACAATAGTGTGATTTCAATATGTTAACAGTTTCACACCCATGTCGGATGGCATTAGAAGGACAAACACTTTATCCTTAACTGTAACAAAAGCGACACCATTGAAAAAGGAATCTTTTGGATCCGAAGGCACATCTGACTTGAAGGCAACAGAAGGTATTGCACCACACACATTATAGTCATGGTCTACGGCACTAGGAGTAGGGCCTGTCCTAGACACAAGTGATGCATTATGTGGTCTAACACCAGTTCCCACAGGTAACCCAGGTTCTCCAATAGGAACAACTGCTTTGTCATCCAACAAAAAGAAGTCTACATATTCACGATATGTCACTGCAAACTCCTTAAGATACACAAGTTGAGTTGCCACAAAATGACTGTCCTCATGACTACCTCATATTTGTCTAAACTGCAATGAAAATTTAATGTCAAACTTTCCTGTGTGCCTCAGCGCGGTTCTTGCATTTGGGTTACGCGGCCAAAACTGCAGCCTCACCCATTCCTTAGAGGGAATTGTGGTTTCAGGAGATACACGACACCAAGTCTTCGATCGATATTGCGTAAGGCAAGTATTAGTGCTGGTTTTGTCGTCTCTCCTGTACGGCAAGATTCATTTCGGAGAAAAAAGAGTCCATTTCTTTCCAAAACTTATCAAATTTGGTACTATTTGCATTACCATTCATGGACCTCAAGTCCCAGGCAATGTCTGGATCATCAAGCAAGAGCAAATCTTCCACTCTCCTGTCAACAGCAGCCTGATCCTCACTATTCGAGGATCCACAGTCATCGGTCAAAAACCTGTACATATTCCTTAGCAAAGCTTTAGGTGCCTTGGTGACTCTCTGATATTTATCAATAAATTCTTGCTTTATCTGTCTTGTAGCATATTTCGGAAGAAATTTGTGCACGCTTTGTACTGCCTTAAGAGTCATTTCTTCAGAACGATCAACTTGTTGAGATGAGATGCGCCAAATAAAATGAATATTACCCAAGTAAATCCCCTGAAAGTAAGTATAATGGGCAACAGGCACTGACAAGGTTAGCCCATTTATCCATGCTTGGCGGACATAGCGGTCTGCGGGTAAATGTTGGGCAAGTTCTATGGGTTCATACATCGGAAGTTCAGACACTAAAGCATCCAAATTTGTGTATTCCCTTTTCAACGGTCCAATTAATGTTTCAAGTTGAACAAGAGAAAAATTCATGTTAGGGTTCCTCAAAACTTCTGTTGATGAATTCCGTTCCCTAGTTCTTTCTGCTTGCCTTGTCAAGAAGTCGGCATATTTCTTCATGCTTTTAACAAGTCCTTCAATGCTGTCAAAAATTGTTTTAAACTTTGAGGTCCATGGGAGCACGAGTAGTTCTGATAATATCTTCTCTCAACTGCAATAAAAAAAAAATAGAAAATGAATTAATGTTTGACCTATATAACATTTAATACAAATGTATGTCAGTTGTTCTGACTAGTTAAAAAATTAGTCTGATCAATTCATTTTAAGCAAATAGTGAGAAAGAAGTTGTACATCAATAATATTGCCACTCTCAAAAATGTTTCAATAAAACAACTGAAAATCTAACAGTCCACAAACTGTAATAGTTCTACTAGATAATAGGAATGAGAGCAATATCGTCAACTTAAATATTATTTAAAATGTCTTTAATTTTAAGGATTGAACTAAAAATATTACAGAAACATTTCATTTCACTATTGTACTGAACAAATGGAGGAAATTCATATCATCAACTTTATAATTACAGCAACATCAAACAGGAGAAAATAAATTGAATAACTAAATTATTTTGATCGAGCAACACTCAATGACTTATTCTGAATTTTAAATATATACTTTTGGTATAAACAAAAGTAAAGTTAATCGACTACTGACTGATTAAGTGGAGTGCAGTAAGAGATATTACAGCATCTTTTGAATTTTTCAACAAGTAATTTTAGATATATATTTTAAAGTATTTAATTACCTGAGGTGGAGGTTTATGTGACTGCTTATGATTGTAGTATCCGGCAATCTGTTGGAAGAGGGGAGGAATGGGGGCTCCTCTATTTTTGCGTGGTGAGAAGTTATGTCCCAGAGGGCAGCATGTACTTTCTTCGTAACATTTGTCCCAACAGTATTGACATTGTGAACAGTAAATCCCACTTTATTCACTGATAACATGTCTATGAGATCATTAAACAAAAGGTAGTCTCCTCTTGTTTTCTTTTCGCCGACAGGGTACTTTTGGGGCAGTTGGTTAAATCCAGGTGCTTTCATTAGTTTGTCATAAAGACTGACAGACGGTAATTTCGGCTTTTCGATATCTACATGTAGATGGATTGTCAAAAAATGAAACTTAAATGACAACATGACGTGTAGAGGCATTGTCAATTCAACGACACTGCCGCCGTCCGTGTCCGTTTCAGATGCAAACACATTTGATATTACCACGTGGTCGATATCGATGTTGCTAAGAGTGAGAGCTTTCTCGACCAAATCGCTAACTGTCATGGTATTGCTACTATTGTCAATTGAAACTATTCGTTTGCTTAGTACAGAGCCTGTTCTTTTCACCGTTACGCTGAAGTACGTAGACATGATGATGATTAACACAAGACCGGCGAAAACACCGGGCGAGGAGGCCGCCATTACCACAGGATGAAGACTGGTTTCACGCATGCGCACTTAAGTGCTTAAATAATGATGAGACGGGACCAAGTTTAGATTGCGCTTCATAGGCAACTGGACTGGAGTAACCTCCCTTTTACTGTTCGTATTTTCGTAATATTTTAGATTTTAGATTTTTTTTCCAGCGGCAATGCAACATTTTTTATTGAGCGGGGTTCAAATAAACATTTTTTATTTTAGGAAATTGCCAAAATCGTAGTAGTCGGATCCGTAAATCAACTAATTAATTTGGTCTCGCCTTATGATCATTGTTTATACCTTTTTGCAGAAAGGTCTACAAGATACACTGTTTTGTCATCCTGCTATGACTTTTCAGTTGCAATTGGAACTATTTTGGCAAACATCCATTGAAATCGTGAGTGTCTATGTTACAGCATTGAGACCAGTGTACTGCTTCGTAAAAATATTTTAACAAAATTCCCAATAGTTTTCCACCAATATTTTAATGAAAAAGGTAATAAACAGGACCAGTGAAATCAGTAAATCCAAATTAACACAATTAAAATAAGTAGCTATAAGCAGTATTTTCATTCAATGAATTGAGGTTTTATTAGACAAATTATTGTATTATAATTAACATCCGACTTTATGGTTGTGAACTTGTTGAGCATGTAAAGCTTGTCAGCTGGATATCTCACAACTTCCCAATGCAAGGCATAACTCTTGCCAGTCTCCATTACTGGCTGATTTAGGCCTTGCAGTATTTCCTTAAGAAATATGTCTTTAGAAATCCAGGCCCGCTATGCATTTCTGGTGCAGCGATTCACTATTTTGACACAACAAAGCGAGGGAAATACCGCAAGGCTTAAATCAGCCAATAATGCAGACTGGCAAGAGTTATGCCTTGCGTTTGGAAGTTGGAAATCTCAAGGCCCATTCACTCGACTCATCTGAAGTTGATTTTGGTGAACTTGACATTGTTTTCAAGTTATTTGTGAATTTACCATTTTTTTTTAACCAGCATATAAAACTTGTCAGCCAAATATCTGAAGAGAGTTTCTGCTTGATCGTGTTTATAGCTCAAAACAAAGCTATTTTCAAAGGGAAAATGCAATGCACATTAGATTCTTCTGATTTTCAGATTGCCATTATTATGCATGTATATGCATTTCAGAAAGCCTGAAAAACATCCTGTATTGCCCAACTGGAGATTTTCGTAAATCACTTGATAGATTCATGATCGCATGTTATTTTCAGCATTCAGTGCACTAGATTTCATCATCACTTTTGCACTTTATGTGATGATGATATTGCATTGATACCTTTATTGAATGTTAATTGTGTCTGATGGCTTAAAACTATCATTTTAGTTTCAGCATTTATTAAACCAATCAATTTAAATAGCTATGGGATATGCTGATGACAGTTTGATCTTAGAAGCCCTAACATATTTTTTCTATCGCTATATAAAGATACCAATTATTTTGAAAATGCGTGGATCCTTTCAAGCATACTGACCGTCATTGACACTAATAAAAGCACGTTTGAACGATCATCCGGAAGTCTTTGGTGTTAATTGCTGTATGCTTTAGAGACACAGGACACATGTGTCATGAAAAAAAAAAGATGAGTTATTTGGCGAAAGATGTAATTCTAACTGCGTAGGCAATGTTTTTATCATTTCTCTATAAAACACATATATTGGAAGTTGTGGGGATAATATCCGTAATATCACAATAATCAAAATACTCTGAGCCCACAATATTCCATATTCTAAACACCCACATAAGTCTTAAATGAATGTATACTAATACCAAAATATGGTTGTCATTCACACATTCGCTGATAGATATGTGATTTGTTAGCACTGTCCTTTCAACTTTTAAATCGAATCAAATGGCTCTATGGAAAACTTTATTACAAAAATGTCATTTGGGTACATCAGAAATTTTATTCGAGAAACTTAGTCGTGTTTGAGTGATACAGACATCAATTACCTTACTCATTACCCCTGTCTACTTTAAATAATGATGTTTTATTCAAAAAAAGAAAACAGTCACAAATTAAGTCATTCAAAGTACTGTCGAAAGGTGTTATTGTATCATGGCATAATCAAATGCATCTCTATGCATTTCTTTATAATATTGAATTAATCGAAACAAAGTGAGTGTTATACTTTCTTTGGCCCGTCAGTTTATTATAAATAATTTATAATATATTATTTAATCCATATAACCACACAGAAATGTAAGACATCTCGAGATAGATTACACTCAGTTGGTACCATGCACTCTGAAATGAAATGATGCTCAGAGTGTGAACAAACTACATAATTGGTAAGTAAAGGATGCTCACTCGGGCCACACATTTTCGTTAGTGTCAATCAGGGATCCTTAGTTGTCTTTACATGTTGGAATATATCCCTCATAATGCTGTTAAACCTTGGACTAATTACCCACAGTTCAAGATGAAAGCTGTCATCCTGGGGGTGCTGATGAGGGGTTGCTCTTTGAACGTGATCGATATCTCCAGTTTCTAAACACATGGTAGGAGTGAGATCTAGAGAACAGTTAGTGAGAAAACGATTACTATGTGAGTATATTGTTATCCAAGTTTTAATAATCTTAGGCTGCATAAATAAAGGTAAATGTTTCTCAGGCAAAAATGGTGTTAGGACTTTCTCGTTATTTTTGTAATATTGATGAAGGAAGAGAACATTCTATTTGTTTCCATTAAAATAAAGCTTGGATGTGGTAAAAGTATACAAAACGGAAGCACATAATAAGTTCTCTAGACCCATATAGTTGGTGGAAAAAATCATGCAGCAAATTATTCATTTCCTGCTTTCCATTTCAGTTTAATGTATAACATTTAAACTAATGCAAAATCATTTCAGTTCAGATTGTTAGTACTGAGGTTGAGCAAAAACAAGTTGATACTTTATCTCACAATTTGATATGAAGCGATTTACTTATGGTGTCTATAGACGTTGTTTACAATGTGTGCCTATGCCCAGCCAGCAGCAGCATAGGTTCCTGTGTGAAGTGCAATTATCCTGAGAAGTTTTATAAAGTAATGTGTGACCATATGTATGTGATGAGAGCAATTTCTATGAACACTCCATTTGCATTTTGCCAGTTTATGTATTAAACTGGTTATCTCACTTGAGTATTATATAACAACTTGCCATGCCCTGGAACTATCTACTTTAAACCATGAAACAGAAAACTCGTGTAAAAGGATATTTCTGTTTTGCTTTTCATTCTGAAATTAGAAGATTCAAGTGCCAAAACTCCATAAAAAATAATGTTAACAGACATAAGTACTAAGAGTACTGACAACCATACTTTCATTCACTTAAGTCAAACAATTTCCGAGAAAACTTGTCCCTATCAAACACTATAGAATGTGACGTTTCCATGGAGAAGAATATGAAATCCCAGAAAACTGTAAATGGGCCACGCATGGTTGAAGGAACATAGTTAACAACTGTACAAAGTTGATGTACACCTAAATGTTTTTGAGACAATGGACTGGACGGAATGACCACTATGTACCATCTGGTAGGCCATATAAGGGGTATAACCAGAGATACCTGATTCAGTGTCTATGCAACTCGAAGAAGCAACCTACGCATTTAATTGTGTTGCTGTTTGCAAATATTTTAACATCAATGCAACAGTGGCACTCCATGTACTTCGCGTAATAGTGATGGTAACAAAAAATATTGTCAAAGAGATGAGATATCGAGGCAATACCACACTTTCTGACCCATTAAAGGGTTCATTCTATACCAAAATAATAAGAGTCCAAAATGAAACCATTCTTAAACATACATTAAAGATAGGAATTATCTTTCAATATGTGGTTTACAAATTATGTGAGATCAGTTGAATATGACATTTTCTGATGACCTTTGTGAAGCGTTGTCCGTGCCTACCACCCTACCAATTCCATATATCATTTCTCAAACACTTCAACTTTGTAGGTTGATTTACTGGACCCGGAGCAAATAGTGCACACATAGTGTGACAAAAACATTTGAAACATGTAACCATATATAGTGCTTACATCATTACATTACTTAAAACTACAGATGGAAGTTTATTATGTATGCGCTCGTAGTTAACATTGAATTACATTAACACCAGGCTCACATAGAAGAGACAACGGACAAGGCTCGGGCTCAACTATTTAATCCAAACCATGGCATGTCAATACAACCTGACAGTCATGAACATCCAAAGCATGAATAGAATGCATTGTATAAACTAACACACAAACACATAAGCACTGCCTTGCAATTAAGCACATTCCAAACAATCCCCAACCTGAAAGTTAAGAGTTATGTTGAGATTTGTTGGAATGTTCTCGAGAAGCAAATCAGTGCATATGCAAACCAGAGTTGGGAAAAGAGCTAAGCGCTGGCCGCCTGACGGCTTGAGGTATTTGAAAACACAGTCTGATTTCCAGTCTCCAAGAGTCTTGATCGTGTCCACTGGGACACCTTGAGCGAGGAGCCATGTGGCCCCGCCTCGTCTAAGGCTATTGGCATTGTACAGTCCTTTATCATAGCCAAGAGCCTGGAGGTGGGAGGAAAGGCGACTCCTAAAGCTGCTGACAGAAGGGGTGTCCCTGGACTAACTTCACTAAGAGCAAACAGTGGGGAGCATGACGGGACATGTTTGGTGCAGAGACACCAGCGCACCAACGCAGCGGTCGGACACAGTGAGACACCTTTATAGAGTGGCAGGGCTGTTACATGGCAACGTTGAGCAAATTGTATTGTCTTAGTTTTATGAACATTGATGAGGCATCCTTGACTTGTGAAAGTTACATCACCACGTGTAATGCCTTGTGGGGCGGCAGTTGTCACTGAGCTAACTCGTAATAGCCCAAAAAAAACAGTCAATATCATGCACCAAAATCTTAGATCCGCCATGTCCAGGTCAAGTCGCCGACGTAGTTGGTACAACATGTCAATAGTCATAGGCTGCTTGTAGTTGGGAGTAGCCCCTTTGACCCTCTTGATTCCTTGCAGGAGGGAAGTAAGTGCAAAGTTCTCTGACACAGGGTTGGCAAAACCTAAAGCAATGTGTAACAACCGTACAACATTGAGATACCGTGGGATAGAGTTGTAAGATTTGTCCCTAGCCAGGAAAGCAGCAGATCTACAGATAACATTAGGTGCTGCTGGGACTGGCGTACAATCACATGCAGAACAAAATCGCAGATAACACAACACCTGTGAACGATAAGTGCGCTTAGTAGAGTCAGCAAAGCACTGTTTCAGCCAAGTCACGATTTCCCTGTCCAGGTGACCAGCCAACGACGAATATGTTGGTAAAGAAACTGTATCGCATTAGCTGACATATGGTTGAGTAGCATGTAACCACACGGGGCATCATAGGGGCCATACCACGCTCTGATTCCTTGCCTCAATCTGACAAACATAGAAGGCTCTGATAATCGTGAAATAGCATCAGCGATGACATTTTGCACACCTGGTATATGCACTGCGCTAATGCTAAAATCAGAACACATGCACACATAACTTAATTCCCTGATGCAATGCGGCGTTTATGATGTGGTTGACGCAATGTAGCTATAGTGTCAAACACAAATCTGGTATGCAGGCGACCCCAAGGAACAACACAGGACGCCCATGATAACCTGCCTGCGAGGCGTTCCAGCTGGTGTCGAGAAGCCCTAGTTTTGGTGCAGAAGTTTTCGAGGAAAAGAATTAGCTTCTTTGCTTTCCTACGATCAAGAGAGAGTAAACCAGTCACTGAATTAATCTGAACTCCAAGAAACGTCAAACATGTTGTAGGCCCTTCAACTTTAGACCAATTGATGTTAGAGCCTAAATTCCGTAACAGACGAATGAGTAACAACAATGCCTGATTGCAATCTTCTCTTGACTTAGCAGATATCCAAAAGTCGTCTAAATAGGTCACAACTGCACATATCCCTTGTCTCTCGATGTACCTCGTGATTGACTGAGTAATTTTGTTGAAAACGTAAGGTGAACGGCTTGCACCCATTGGCAGTTTGGTGTCTATCATGTAAGTAGGTTGATCATGACCTGAGAAAGTCCACTTCAAACCAGTACAAGGGTAATTAGAGGGTTGAATAGGCACACTACGATATGCAGCTTTGAGGTCTACTTTTGCCATAAAATGTCCTCTCTGTAAAACAGACACTGCATCATTCACTGTTTGATAAGAGAAGCAATCTTTAACAGCATAAGAGTTAACTGATTTACCAATAGGACGACTGAAATCATGTATGAGGCGTATGTCATTGTCGTCTTTTGAACTGGAGGTTGTCTGGGCGAGTTTAAAGATTGAGGCCCCTTCTGTTCAGGAGCAGCTGCATGACATATGCGTTATCAGCTCCCCACACAAAGTCAAGTTCATGTTGCTTCTGTCGATACTGCCTGTCATAAGATAAGACACTCTGCCACGTGAAGGCCTGTCCTAGCGTGGCTATTTTGACACAATAGCCCACATACTGTAATATTTCTGCAGTAGCTACACGATCCGTGAGGATCATATCCCTAAGGATCTTGTAGGAGGCCTCCATATACTGTAGAGGTGATATTTTGTCATGGTCTGGCTTATCGTCGGGGCCCTTGTCAGACTGATGCAAGTAGTTTATCAGCTCGCGGCATGGCCCCCTCGAATGCGCCAGCGGGGCATCAAAGGGGTCAAAAACTCTACCTTTGTCCGACGTATTCTTCTCTTCAAAGTTGGGGATGTCCAACATCTCCGCCAGATCGTTCACCAAGACTTTGTTATTGTTATTATCGGAAGTCCCCGCATTGCGCATGCGTGTGGGTAGACCCGCTTGACTGCTCGTGTCGTGACTGGATAAACGGGGTTTATCTTTTTTGAGGTCAGCTACAACCTTTTTCAGCAAAAGGAGTTGCGCCAGCGGTAAGTTAGGCTTAAAATGTTCATCGATTATGTTGTCGTCAAGTAATTGAACTAACTTGAAGAGCTTTCCAATGATGAGTTTTGAAAGTGTTCAAAATTGGCCACTCACAAGCATTGACAGACATTTGCAGACATATAAGAGAACTATCTTGAGAATATCAAAGCAATCTAATCTAATAAATAAAAACAACAAAACTTGGGTAACTGAGAGGTGCAAGCTGCATTTAAATCACAATACATTTATCACAATGCATAGCCACATGGTGTTTCGGGCTTTCTCCCTGCTATAATAATACTAGCAGCAGTGATATAAGTGAAATACTCTTGAAAGCTGTGTTAACCCCAAATCACCTCACATCACCTCAACATGTCATGAACAGACGACTTGACTAATCTTGATGACCTTAGTCTAATTCAATTTAATTGGTTTTCCAAATGTGGTAAAGACTGAGAGGTACCAGCTTCTAAGCTGCACAATATGACAGAATATACGTTCATACATCGACCAAGCGTAATGCGATTGTGTAAGTTCAAGGAATTGTCTCTTGAAGCTCTTGAAAGTGTTCAATTGAAGTATCGGAGATGATAGTAACATGCATTGTATTCTCACACAGTAACTCATTTGTAAATTACCCTTGTCTGACTATCGCCTCTGACTAAATTTATAATGTAATATATGCTCAAGGTCGTGATACAGGTTGACTGGCTAAGATTAACCAAGGTCAGAACACACAAGGAACCCATGCATACTTAGTTGCTATTAAGATGTGGAAAGCATAAACAAAGAAAATTATCACAGTTACATCCTTCAAATCGGGCTCCAAGAATCTTTGTCACGTTATCTTTATATTATAAGAGAACTGCATGCTGAAAGGTTTTCTTTCAGGGAGGATGCATAAAATGAATAGACAAGCATCTTATTTGAAAAATTACATTTACATTATTTCTTTTCTTGTCTAACAGTTTATCTTGTGAACAATTCTATCTAATCTTGTATCTAGTCGAACTGGTTAACGATATTAATCAGAAAAAATGTCCCTTCATTGGTGATTGCTTAATACATGTATCGAAACGTTAAAAACGATAAATTTTATTCTGAATATGTGTTTTTCAGATGGTGGATTGTGTTATTCTAATAAAAATAATCCAAAACAGACAAGCATAATAATTAATCATGTGACTATGTATTCTAATGCGAAAATATGACTGACAATATCATTCTGAAAGATAACATTTTCTTCAAATGAGTGCATGAATACATGTAAGTGAACAGTGAGATGATTCGCACGGTACACATAGACAAATAATTCCCCATTAATTCTGATTTCAGTTAATATGACAGTTATGTATACATGACCTTATTATTGTAATTTGTAAATATGTATCAAACTACCACAATTTACAATATAATCAAATGTTTGAAAATTCACGAAATCCAAATCATGGAATGTCACCTCCATGTAATCTTTTGGGTGAGCTTATATTAGTAAGGCATGTTAATTGTTTCCCTTTGTTTGGCAATTGTGTGGCACTGCTTAATAATACATTCGGCTAAACTACCGCTCGATTTTGTTTTATAAATCCGAGGATAAATATCTTTGCAGTATAAACATTATTTCAACATGATATTTTTAGGGCAGACGTTTGATTTAACCATGCGTGTTACATCATCGTAAATTTCCACCGAAGTTGGGGCTAATTACCTTTGGAATGTGTATCAATATCCACGTATGAGCTAAACAGATATGTAAAATTATCTTTTGGCTGTATCCTGCCGATAATACCAACCATTGTATGATAACATTGAGGATATCTGTCTTTTCTTGACAAATACCATACCACAAGATATATGGTATCTGTCAATGAAAAACAGATATTCTATTTATTATATCATTATTTCTGTGTTTAATGTTGACATTGAGTGATTTCAACGGTAAATGTACAGCATTCGCAAACATTGTTCAGATGACGTCACACGAATGGCGATAAAGTTTATTGTCACTCAATAGAGAGGTGATAAAGGTTATCACCACTGTAGCTTTTTAGAGGGTTTATTTCATTAAAAGAATTGAGTATCTCACTCTAAAATATATAATGATAACATCATATTCCATAAAGTACATTTTGCAAATGATAATTTTAAGTAATGTGGTTCAAATAAAATGTAAAATAATAGACCATCCGAGTGGACTAAATCATTATCTGTTTGAGAGGCATTCTAGAAGTTGGTGTGATGAAGAAGACAGATATGTATGGATGATCAACTTCTTTATTAACAATAGCGACGTTTCGGTATAGATCCTTATACCGTTATCAAGCATATGGGAGAGATGATAAAAAACAGAGGTTATATACATGAAACATTTTGGTATGATAATGGGACAACAAGATGAGATAACAATAAGATGAAAGGTGTAACAGGTTGTAACAAGCAGGTTGTGATAACATGGATACCAGTGGAAGGTAAGTTAATTAAGTTAGGATGGGGATACAATGCAGCAGTGAGGGTGAGCAATCAGTGGGGGATAAAGATCCCATTATCATACCAAAATGTTTCATGTATATAACCTCTGTTTTTTATCATCTCTCCCATATGCTTGATAACGGTATAAGGATCTATACCGAAACGTCGCTAGTGTTAATAAAGAAGTTGATCATCCATAAATATCTGTCTTCTAAATCATTATCGATTATTTATGAAAAATGAAAACTAAGCATCAAATAAACAATAAGCCCACCAGTGACCGACTGTGAATGGATAAATAGACATTTGAAAATTGATTTATAATAGAAACCTTAATATGACTTAGATTACGCCCCAATTTCAGCGAGAACAACCGTGGGTTGAAACAACTCCTTAAACAACAATCAATTAGCTGATGATGTAGACAGAAAGTATCTAAATCACATGATGAAAACATTTTCCATATCTGACATCGACACCCATCAAACTATTTTAGCCAATTTAATCACACGAATTAAATATCATATTACAGATTTTACGTTGTGTTACAAAGTGCAAAATCAATGTGCAACAGTTTGTAAGATAATCAGCCTTACCATCTCTAGACCTATCGAGTACAGCTATCATGAGTCATCCAGAACAAATGTTATTTCCCAGAAGATCGCAACGCAAACTGCCTGCACGCTTTTTATATTCAGGAAGAAAGATCATTAGCAGTGATTCCAACGTTTCCAAACACACTGTTAAAGTGCGATTTCCTTACCACTTGGAAACCATTAGTACAATTATTGGACCTTTCCGTCTGGCAAAAGATAGCAACCAGGAGTTAATTTTCTCACATGAGAGAGTTTGCATTATTTGTTTCACACAGATGATGGTCATTCTGGACTACTTCTGTAAGAAGTGATAGTTTTCGTTTTCTTCCACTCTCATATATCATGACTCAAACACTTCACTCCTGTGAACCCAACAACTATAGACATTATCTAAGGTCACGTAGTATAGTGCATGAACTTATTTGCAGTTATCTCATTTTAACAAATTTAACTAAATAATGTCATAAAAAGTGTATGTGAACTTCTGGGATGGCATGTTGGATCGCCTAATGTGCGTGCAACTATACATCCAGAAAAACGCCACCATGGTATATGAGAAGAACATGTGTTCAGTCAGTGGCACTGGTATATATTCCAAGTACATTATGGGAATGCGTAGATACCCACGTTTAAATGTGAAACATGCATATATTATGTCATAGATGTTTCTTCTGCGAGGGGACATTAAAATACAAAGACAAAACTATCAGTATTTTGGGCTACGAACAACATACTGTTAAAGTGCCATTTCCTTACCACTTGGAAACCTTTTCGTCTGGCAAAAGATAGCACCCAGTAGTTAATTTTCTCACATGAAAGAGGGTGCATTATTTGTTTCACACAGATGATGGTCATTCTGAACTACTTCTGCAAGAAGTGGTAGTTTTCATCTCCTTCAACCCTCATCATGACTCACACACTTCACTCCAGAGAACAAACGATTTCGAAGAGTAAATGAGGTCACGGTGAATAGTATGTGAAAAGAATACGCATGTTTTAACAACACTTTAAACATAACGAATATCATGAAAAGTTTGTATTCAATTTAGCCTGTTCCATACACTTATATATAGATTATAGATGCATGCCTTGTGAAGTAATGTTTATACTATTTTAGAGAGTGAGTGAGTTATTGTTAAATACTGCTTGGGTAGCCATTAGCGCACCATCTATCAAGCCCCATGTGTAAAGAACACGGTCAGATGCTTCTTCTGCAAAGAGCACATTAAAATACAAAGGAAGAACTCTCGGTATTTTGGGCTTCGAAGCTTCAGGAAACTCTCTATGTGACACACAGTCACGTTCAAGCAAGTCAACGCACCAATTAGTTGGAAAATGATGAGTTCTTTAACCAGTTGATTCCTTTAAGTTTCACAGTAAAATCACGTTTAGCTGATCATTTGGAAAAATAACCTTGTTTATAGTATGTTTTAAAGGGAATGAACAAATAAACCCATGTCACCTTATCTGTATCTGTGCGTTACATATCAAAAGGAGAACGTTAAACATGTATTTCTGAAGATGCTATGTTGTTAACCATAAAATGAAGAAATACAGTAAATTAAGTCATACAAAGTTCTGTAACTGTTTATATTTCTTATACTTTCATCGTCAAGTTAAATAAACACCATGGAGAATATCATTCAAACACAAGCATTAAAACTTGTTGACACTAATGATTGCAATAATTAGATTCCGCGGTACACAGGTACAGCAGGTGTATTTTGGATAAAAAAAAATGTAGTACTTTACCATGTAGATGATCTTGTCAGATACCCTGCACAAACTGGTTTACTTTATGAATTCTTATTGAATGTTCCTGGTCAAAGTGAAACCGAGTTTTAGATTATTCCATCCGCATTTAATTTTTTTTTAAAGAACTTTTTATTACAATTACGCTTTTACAGCGTATTTGCTGGCTATAGGTTATTTCTCAATTCAATAAGTTAAGCATAATTCAGTAAGTTATCCCAGTTATATGGCTTGACGATGATAATATTTCTTTATATTGTGACGAAAAGTTTGCGTTACCCAATTAATCATGACATGATGAGATGTTGACAGCACTTCTTATCTCGTCCTTTAATATCAGGTAGCATGAAGTGAGATCTCCTTTCTGGGAACACCTTGGCTGCACACATAGAAACCTTCGTGATCACGACTTACAGGCCACCACTGTGTTGTCGTCGATCTTAGTATATAGATTACACTTCGTGAACTTACAGAGTCTCCTGTGTTTAATGTACACACATAGTTTGGATAGTTTGAATATGTATAGTTGGTTGTTCTTTTTCTTACCCAAGATTATTTTAACTACGTAAAAATAAAAAAGCAAGACGCTTATTCAATATCTTTGATTATATTGTAAAATACAAATTGTACTTAAACGCGCCATTCATCAATTCTCTCACACCTTCAAGATGCCCACATCGAAATAGTTTGCAACTTGCGATCATTTTTCTCTCAGTAGGATTCTAAAGTGTTGAATGTTATTCCCAAAATGGTTACCTGACATAGTAACAACTCGTTTATCATATAAAAAAATTCGCTGATTCAGAGAAAATTAATGAAAACGTGAACTGACAATCGCTCTGTAGGATTGCCTGATAGAAGTGTAATTAAGTCACCAAATGACATCATGGTTAATACAGAAGTGCAGCCGGTCGCTCTTGCAAGTGATTCGCCTTGCAAGTTTAGTTCTGTAAATACGGTCTCGGAAACATAGTTAGAACATGATTTTTTTTATTTTACATGTTTTACTGACGTGTTACTTGAATTAGGTATGCTCGATTTTTTTTTTCGATCTATGTGCTTTAGCTAAAATAATATAGCTTAGCACTGCATGAATGGGTGTATAGTAGTTCCGTCAACCAATCAAAATGCAAGTTATATATAGAAAAACTGTAATTCCAATGACCAAACTTTAATACCGGGCATCTTTGCCTGCTTGGGTAAGAATATAATTATAATCCGACTTTATGGTTGTGAACTTGTTGTGCATGTCAAGCATTTAAGATGGATAAGACCCATTCACTCGACTCTCCTAATATTTTCTTTGGTGACCTTGACATTGTTTTCAAGGTCATAGTGAATCAAACATCTTTCGTAACCAGCATTATAGACTTGTCAGCCTAATATCTGAAGAAAACAAAGCCTTTAAAAGGAAAATGCAGTGAACAGTAGATATTTTTGACAATGGCATTTGCAAGATCGCGTTATTATTATCATGATGTATATGCATTTAATAACTCGTGAAAATAATAAGCATTGCCTTTTGGAGTAATTGGAATACTTTTTAAAAACTCACTTTATAGATTCGTGAACGCATATTTATTTCAGGATTCAATGTGCTAGATTTTATCGTTTGCGACTTTGGTGACATCAGTATTTTACGATTGAAGAGTATTTGATGATGGTATTGCATTAAAACTTTTATCAAATGTGAATTGTAACTGCTGAATTAAAACTATTATTTTAATTTTTGAATTTCTTAAACCAATCAATTTTAATAGAGAAGGATAGAGTGATGACAGTTTTATGTTAGGAGCCCAAACATTCCCTTCTATCACTATTGCAGACGCCAATTGTTTTGAAAATGTGTGGATCTTTTCAAGCATTCTGGCTGTCATTCACACTAATAAAAGCACGATTGAAAGATCATCCGGAGTTATTTGGTGTTAATTGCTGTATCCTTTAGAGACACAGGATATGAAGAACCCTGTGTATTTCTCTGATGTGTCATGAAAAGAAGATGATCAGATGAGTTATTTGGAAGAAGATGTATTTCATACTGTGTAGGCAATGTTTTAATCATTTCTCTTTAGAACATATCTGGAAGGTGTGGAGTTAATATCCGTAATATAACATTGATCAAAACACTTTAATCTCACATTATTCTATGTTCTCAACATCCACAAGTCTAAAAATGGATTTATATATGTATGTGTTTGTCATTCACGCATTCATAGATACGTATATGACTGTTCTTTAAAGTTGTTTTTAATCGAATTAAATGACACTTTGGAAAACTTCACAAAAAAGCATTTGGGTACATCAGAATCTTTACCCGAGAAACTGTTGGGTTGTATTCCAATATTTCAGCAGTGAGAGAGATGGATCGTAAAAGAAACATGACGACTTAAGGGATGAATAAGTTTATAAACAGCAGTATGCCTTTCAATCCGTCAGTCGTGTTTGAGTGATAAATGCATCAATTACTTTTCTTGCTATCGGCAAGCACATTTTAACACGCCCATTTATCTGAAAGTCTTTAGTTAAGTTCCTCCATGCTGACTTGGAGTCACGCGAACGTTTGAACGATTTTACAAAATAATTTACCATTCATGATTTGATCTGTTAGAAACCCTTTTATTGGTTAGATTTGTGATAAAGTTAACAGTGACTTGAGGTGCTACAAGAGCTTCAGATTCCTTTACAAAACGCTATTGATACAATTATCGTGATACTAACTTTATACTATTCCTACAAAACAGTCTGATACAAGTTCAGGTAACGTCGATAGAGGCAAGTAACTTTCTTTGTCTGTTTCCCTAACAGTAGAAAGTAACTATAAATCATTACGAATTTAATATAGATAATCATCAAGATACGATGTGATTGGTTCGCTTATGTCTTAGTTTTGAATTCACTCAAGTGAGTAATCTATCGAACCGGTACTATTCCGCTAGATACAATGTATTGCAACTTTTGATTGGACTTTTATCATACAGTACATGGAGCTTATGACTCTATATTATAGAATGCATGGTAAATCATTTTTTTAAACCGCCGACTTTTAGTGTGTTCTTTAAGTTTTTCTATCAGAAATTTTCATGAGGAATTCAGATAAGTGATTTGAATCATGTTCACGAAATGCTTTCTCAATCCTAGTCTTTATTTGCGTCCTAAACTTGCAATCACCATTGTTTTTCAAATTGTATTAGCAAACCAAATTACTTGCAAATTTTCTTGCTCATTTATCGGCTACTATGGACACTTAGCTGCGACTACTGCAAATTTACGACCATGAGATTGACAGTCAGTTCCTTGGATCGCACGTTCTCTGACCGTGTTACCTCTATTCTGTACTTTGCATTTTGTACTCTGTACACCTGCCAACCTAAAGCATGCTTTTAACTTGAACACTTTTTCGTATTTATTCTAGTTTTGTATTTCTTGACATGAAGTCTTATACATGTACGTAGAAAGAGTGACATAGTATACCAAAACGGTGCTCTTTTACCTTTCCAGTAGTATTCGAAAGTTATGAAATATACAGACACGTACAGGTCATGTGCGTTAATATTGGGACAATAACCTTCTAATATGTATAACAGTATTTACTTTTTAGAAAATACGGGATATGTGTGCGCTTGTGAAGTTATAATTCTAGTTAACCGATGAGCTAAGGAAAGTAAAACAATAATTATTATAAAGAGAGAATAGTTAAAGTATGTCTAGTCAAAATAAAATAAAAACTTATGATATTTCGTTTTAAATGGAGACAAATAACTTTTGAATCAATGTGTTATTTCCATTGTAAAAAGTACATGTGATGCACCAAACATGTTTGTGAAAGTAATGTAATCGGAGTTATTGGTATTTTTGATATTATTATTAATTTGGAAATTATGTCCTTTCCTTGATCTGTTTTAATCAACAAAATGCACATGTCTTGTGAGATTTTTTTTTTCAATAACTACCCATAACTATAAGACATCTGGAGGCAGATAACATACACCTGGGCACTCGCTTCTCCCTGAGTGTGGAGAAAAAAATTACATCTGTGAAGGATTACATGGTGATTAAAGGACGCCCACACAGGTCATACATTTTCGTTAGTGTCAATCAGGAATCCTTAGTTGTCTTTACATGTTGGAATAGAACCCTCATAATGCTGTTAAACCTTGGACTAATTACCCACAGTTCAAGATGAAAGCTGTCATCCTGGGGGTGTTGATGAGGGGTTGCTCTTTGAACATGATCGATACCTCCAGATTCTCAACTGAACACGATGGGGTGAGAGCTAGATAACACTGAGCGAGAAAGCTATTACTTTGTGACAACGTTATTATATTATCCAAGTGTGAACAATTTTAGGCTTCATAAACAAAGTTAAATATTTCTGGGGCATATTTTATTCAAAAGTGAAGAAGGCGGTAGAACTCCTTTTTATTTTTGTTAGAAAAAAATAATGCAGAAACAGGTGTAAATTTTATGTTTTCCATCAATATAGCCTCGAAGTGGAAAAAATATTTTTAAAACGAAAGCGCATCTTTTCCTGCTAACCAATATATTTAGTGGACAAATGGATTTTGAGTTTGGCAAAATTATGGGACAGATTCTTAATTTACTTTTTAAGATGACAATAAAAAGCTATTAAACTTATCTACTATTATCAACAGAGAACACCATGTTCGAATATAATTCTGCTCTTGTTATGTGAGAAAGTTGTTTTAAATATTAGCAAATTAGAGTATTGTTACCATGTCTGTATACTGTTTCTATGTGGGGTTTTGTTTTTTTTAAAATATTTTTTTATTTCTATGTGGGTTACTGTTCTCAATTTAGAATAAAATATCAAGCTAGGTTAGTGTTAACCAGTTAGTATAATGTTAACGCTTCTTATGCAGTATTCGCCTGTCCTGAAACTAAAATATGCTGACAGATCTATTCAAAATCGGAAAATGGAAAAATTGTCTGTCACTTTGGATTAATGACATGTATTCCAAAATATCTTTTGAAAACGTACAAGACTTTGCCTTTAAATAACCACTTAAAATTAGGAACACATATTGAATAACATAATCAATTAACATTCTTTTTCAGTAACGGAAATTAACGTGTTTTTACTTGTACTGTGTATGACAGTAGAGTGGTGGTTGATGGCAGAGGTAAACGTCATCATGTATTAACTATAATAGTTCATGGCCAATCTATACTTTATTACAAAACACATTGGGGTACAGCGAACACATTTTCGGATCATTGCCTTTTCAATTAGGAAAGTGGTGTTCTAAAAGTGTTTTCAATAATATGGTTTAAACGTGAATAACATAATGCTTCATTTACGTTTGCCTCTATCTTACCATATCAAAGCTATGTTTAGTTTAGGTGGTGTGTGAAACTTAAAAGCTTCTTTGAAATAAAGAAAAACATTTCAAATCGTGTTCGACTAAATGTATATTCATTTATAATTAAGTATTTTAGTAGCATGGTTAATGTAACAACATATATTTGTTTCCATCTATATTCAAATCAAAATTTCAACATTCAGATTTTTTAAACTTTTTGTTTCAAATGTTCTTGTGCGAGTTTAGCAGTACATGTCATTTCACTAGAAGGTGTCCTTAATGATTATGCGCAGATGCGTAAACACACATTTCAATATGCTCCAATTTCTTTCAATTTAAGCCGATTTAAAGAGAATGAATGACAAGACTGTAGACGTACAGGTCAACCAGATGCCTGCGTTTATCTCTCCATTCTCTTTATTTGTCAAACTGAAGTATTGCATCTAAACGAAACTGAGAAAAGTTCACATAAGTGCCCTCACCAATTTTCTCTTTCAAAGTTTTCCTCAGTGCTGCAAAACGGGTTAGCAAGTACATTGGCCCATCTTACACTCCAGTAACTCCTTACTCTCAATCAATCAAGTTTATTTTTTTTTTTTATTTATTTTTTTTTTTTTTTACTCTTATTCATAAGGATAAAGTTCCTGTCAACCTAAGTCACAATCCATACTTTACTATCTGAACGCAGACATTTCCATACAATGAATAGGCTCATTTGAAGTGACGAAATAGTTTCATACAAACCTTTTGATAATCAGATGCTACAGTCTGGCGTCAGCTGAAATAACAAATATTTGGAGTTTTTCAACAACTATCTGCTTTTTCATTCATTTAATAATTGAGTCATGAATATTTCAATTACCGTCATCGTTTACGTTTTCATGAAATTTACATGAAACCTGGATTCATCAGTTGTTAATATTTTTTTGAAACATATCAACATCTTAAAGTTCTATTCGTTTAAAAGAAATGACCCACAAGACAAATTTGAAGAAGGATATTTTTAAATTCAAACGTCATTGACAAAATAAATTAGACCCTAGTGGGAATATCAATTCTGTAAAACTTTAAACTGATTGAAATATTTCACATTTAGCTGTTATAAACAACCCGACGTTTCAAGCTGCTTTGCTAGTGGATATGTCAAACGACGAAACATAAAAGACATGCAGGCTGTTTAAAGCAAAGACAGACAAACACATTAATCAATATTTCTTGAAATGTAAAACCTCTTGAACTATAAAACGCTCACGTTATTATTCACACACTAGTGAAAGGGACCTGTCTTCTCTGTACTAGCAGCAAACTGAGCTCACTTTGATCAGCCCTTTTCTTGAAACGATTTGTCTTCATCATGGTCATCGGAAAGTTGGAGTTTACTGTTAGTTTGTTTTATGTGAGTGCTTCCAAAAATATTCTTCCAAACCTTGTAATTGATAGGGGTAGTGGAGTGAATATTCATAATATTGAGTGTAATAATCATTTCCCCTCAAAAGATAATCTTGAATACAAAGACAAATTGTCTATCATACACGTACAAACCAATGCGTGGAATGAAACTGGGGAACTACAAGTTATTTTAACTGAACTCTTACGTTATATGTGAGGAAAATGGAGATGGATCTATACATATTATATGGATTACAGGGAAACAGAAACTATTGTAAAGTTTCAACAATTCCAAATACAAAAAACTACGCCATTTTGAATGTTTTAATAAGAATCATAAACGCATTCTTTCTTCAAATACGATACTTTCACTTTATATGGGGTCGTAAAGTCGTTTTTTTCTACATTGACAGAATGTTTACACTCTATACACTATGGAAATCAAGTTTTTATAAAATAAAACACATTGTCGAAATAATCTGCTACCATCTTGGACTTCATTGACGCATCATTTCTGTAAGACGTCATAAAGATAGCGAAAACCCCAAATTTTCTCTACTGTCTAGCCAAGTTATTGAGATTACGCTTGTAAGGCTTCGGGAGAAATGATGTAACCATGGCTTAGTAGTAAATATCACTCGTTGTATTTTTGTTGTTTTCACTTCTTTGTTAGACATGTTATGTTAGATATATATATTCATCTTACTAACTGTGCTGACATTCTGTAGGATGTATGGCTGTGAAGAAATATATGGAAACACAAATAAGAAATAATACTTTTGGTACAGTAAACACTAGGAAATTACCCCGGCCTATATGTTGCCACTTGTTAGAGGAGTGACGGTGTGTTCATCTCCAGTGGGATTCGAACCATCTTGGTGAGAGTAGGATGATTACCAGTTCATCCTGCCACATAAATAATGCAGTTAGGTTAACATTATATGTACACAATTAACTAATTATCTAGAATTCCTTTGACTACATGTGTTATGAGTGTGTGTGTCATTTTGATATGATATTATATTATAATGATTGTAAGTAATATTGCAACGCTGGGAAGCTTGTGCAGAGAATATTATTTTCTTACTTCTTTATTTACCTACAAGGAAGGTGCCACGGATGCTTATTAGATAAATTTGTTGAATTCTGATTGGCCAATAGCCAATGCATACGAAACCGTGTAGGCGGATTTGCCGTGGTGTACCATCCGTATGACCCGTGAAGACAGGTCATGTGACTAACTAAACGAGTCTTACGGATGACCTTGACCTTAGATGGAATGCGGAAGTTAAACGGTTGCTCGACTCGGAATTTCAGAATCGAAATTTACTTTAACAAACATAAGTAGGGTGATTTTAACCTATATAATAGCGTCAATAAACTTATTCCATAAAAAAAAACATCTGTCATTCTATTATTCTTTAGGTAATAAACAATTTCAAATCGATTATTTTTTAGCCACAGAGTTATCTCCCTTTATGTAAAGCGGTAAACCCTTTACAGAGTTTTATCACAAACGAAAATAGCTATATAGCCTATATATTTGATGGGAAATGAGTGATGATAACTTATGATAATACATCAGTACAAATGAGAGATCTAAAGAGTAGTAAATTCGTTAGACAGTGTTTTGACAGGGTGCGCCTCACGAAAATACGGAATATATAAGGGTCTTACAGTCCCGTACACCCTGCCAATCTCTGTGTAACTAATAATATTGATTTTCATCAATCATGTAAAGGTATTTGTTATGTCTATGTATATTTTAAAATCTAAATCCTTAAACAAGTGGGAATCTTCAAGTATTGGTTAGCTTATGGGGCCATTGTTCTTTTAATTGACTGTGTTGCTTGTGTCTTCTCACTATACTTTATCTAGTGTTAAAGCGCTTGGGTAATTGCTGTTAATTGGTAGCTTGCAGAATTCATTGACATGTATAAAATGGGCATTGCACTATCGTAAGTTAGTGGTTGGATTATGCATGTACCAGGTCGGTTGAGCCATGTCGGTGATGAGTATATTTTTATATTGTTAAGCCCTATATCTTTTGTTAGCCTGCCAGTTAAGCTTTGGGAATTTATGCATTGTAATATATTTGCATTTAGAACTTGTATCATAACTTTATCCTATATTGTATTAAACCCATGTTAACTTGTTAAATTGTTGTGTGATATCTTTCTAAATACTTGTTATGTGGCAGATTTAACTTACCTATCTGACGCGTAACAATTGGGGGCTCGTCCAATTTTGAACCTTCTAATTTATAACTTGTAATGGGTTAAAGGGAAAGCAGTTTTGCTCTCATTCTATTTGTCATTTTGTTTGCTATTCCAAATTTTATTCAGATGATCAAAACAATTTCATTTCACAGTTTTATGAGATATAATCAATGAAGACCAAAAGGGATTCATTCCAAAGAGATACATTGGTGAATGTACAAGACTTATTTACGACATTATTGACTATTCAGAATGTATGGAAGTGCCAGGTTTGCTGGTTTTCATTGACTTTGAAAAGGCTTTCGATTCGGTAGATTGGACCTTTATTCAAAAGGTATTGGAATTCTTTAATTTTGGATCATCTATTAAATATTGGATAAGCACCTTTTATAATGATATAAAGTCAAGTGTTCTTGTCAATGGCTTCGGCTCTAGTTTCTTCAAATTATCAAGAGGGTGCCGGCAAGGCGATCCTATTTATCCTTATATTTTCATTCTATGTGCAGACATACTTAGCATCATGCTAAGAAGCAACACTGACATAAAAGGAATAACAATTGGTGATGTAGAATATCTCACGTCGCAGTTTGCTGACGACACTACTTTAATACTTGACGGAACCGAAAACAGTCTTCAAAACGCCCTTCAAACCCTTAAATCATATTCAGAATTTTCAGGTCTAAAAATAAACCCTTCTAAAACACAAGTGATGTGGATAGGTTCAAAAAGATATGAAAAACGTTCTCTTTGTAGCAATTGGAAACTAGACTGGTCACAAACTTCCTTCAAAATCTTAGGAATAACATTTACTCACAATTTGGCAGAAATGGTTGAACGAAACTATAAGGATAAACTAAAAAATATAAGAATTTAAATGAATATGTTGCTTGCACGTGACTTAACGCCTATAGGCAGAAACACAGTGTTGAAAAGTCTGTTGCTTCCCAAACTTAATCACATCTTTTCATCATTACCAAACCCCAGTGAAGACATAGTACATGAATTAAATAAACTTTGTTATAAATTCATATGGAGAAATAAACCAGATAAGATAAAACGTAATGTTCTAACTAACACGTTGGAAATGGGGGTTATGAGACGTCTTCATAACACTACAAACGTTTTAAGAACAAACATTTTTCATAAAAATACATCAACCTACTTACCAAACATAATACAAAAATGTGAGTCATATATTAATGAAAAAGTAATAACGGTGAGAACAAACGCTTTTTGGAGAGATGTACTAAAGGCATGGGGTAGATTTTTAACGATTAAAGGAAATAATATAAAAAACGCAAATGATATACTCACACAGCCTTTGTGGCATAACGCTAACATAATGGTAAACGGGAAGCCAATATATGTAAAAAGACTGGCAAACGTCGGCATACACTAGGTTAATGACATTATTGATAATCAGGGAAACTTTCTTGATATAAATACTGTTACAAAACAGTTCGATGTGAAGACAAATTTTCTCGAATATGCAGGTATTATTGCAGCAGTCAAATACTACATAAAATCCCAAAACAAAGTAATAAACAGCAAACAATCGAATCCAATATTACCTTATTTTCTTGAAAATTTAATAGGTAATAAAACGGGATGCAGAGAATTTTACGATATACTGCAACTTGAAAATAAGAATGACAATAAACAAAGCTACCAAACAAAATGGGAAGAGGATTTAGATTGCAGTCTCACAGAATATCACTGGAAAATAATACACAAATCTCCTCACAAATGTCACACATCTAGTAACCATTTATGGTTCCAGTATCGTTTGATACACAGGATCCTACCCACAAATACGTTATTGACAAAAATGGGCTACAAAGATAATGATGCATGCGACTTCTGTGGGGAAAGCGCCGAAACTCTGCTCCCCTTAATGTATGAATGCAAAATATCAAAACGTATCTGGTCAGAAATAGCTGATTGGATTGAGGTAAAGACACAATGCAGATTAAATTTGTCAAACGAAACTGTTATTCTCGGATACCCTGAAAGCAGAAACAATGTTCTAAACCTGATTTTGATAATCATAAAATATAATATATTTAAAGCAAAACAACAAACCATATTACCAAACCTTCTGTACATGAAAAACGACATTCGCAACATATATAACATAGACAAATTCTCTGCGTATACTTCATGTAATTATTAAAAATTCATGTCATTCTGGTCATTATGCCACAAATTGTTCTCAACAAATTGAGTTAAAAAAAACAAAGACCCATTTCTGAAATCATATAAAAACAAGTAATGTACATGTACATCCTAAGAATATTTATTACCAGAATTTAGAATTGTTCTTTAATTACATATGTTTTTTGTCCATATCTCTTGTTTTCTCGATTGATTTCACTGGATCGAATATACTGTACTGTTGAGTTGTTGCCTTACATGTTTGAATGTGTATGAACATGAACAAAAATGAATAAAGTTATAAAAAAAACAAAACAATTTCATTAGCTCATTATGAGTTTTGATGTAGCTAGCTATGTTCAGAACATTACTGAAGCTAGTATTCTCCAGCTTAAGGTTTCTGAGTTACTTGAAGTCACAAGTCATTATGGAATAAGTGTTGACAAGTCAGCTCGTAAACCTACAATTCAGAATGTTTTCCTGGATTATTTGGTTAGCCATAAGATTGTGGAAGGAGTTGGTGATGAATGTGTTCAGGATTTTGAGACTAGTACAACAGAGAGGCGTGAGGCGCGTCAGTTTGAGTTGAGAAAGTTGGATTTGGAACATAGGGAGCGTGAGAACTTGAGAAAGATAGAGTTGGAACATGAATTTCAGATGGAGAAGTTGAAATTACAAGGTAATTCTCACAGTGATGTTGATATCACAAGGTATGTCAGGTAAGTTCCTCGATTTAGAGAGAGTGATGTTGAGACTTACTTTCTGCATTTTGAGAAGATAGCTAACAGTTTGAAGTGGCCTGTTCGGTTGTGGAGTACTTTATTGCAAAGTGTCCTGATAGGTAGAGCTCAAGAGGTTTATGATTCGCTGTCTCTGGAACAGAGTGCTGATTATGAGTGTGTGAAAGCTGCTATATTGAAGGCCTATGAGTTAGTTCCTGAGGCTTACCGTCAGAAGTTTAGGAATTACAGGAAGTTTGACAATCAGACACATGTTGAGTTTGCAAGAGGCAAGATTACCACGTTTGATAGATGGTGTTCTTCTGAGGCGGTTCAGAAAGATTATGAGAAGTTGAGACAGTTAATGCTGGTTGAAGAGCTTAAGAGGTGTATTCCTAAAGAGGTTAAAGTTTACTTGGATGAGCAGAAGGTTTGTTCGATAGAGGCGGCTGCTTCAATGGCAGATCATTATGCGCTCACTCATAAGAGTTCATTTGGGAGAGGTGTTGATAATCAGAACTATCAGGATAGGAAGGACCAAGGTCGTGACATGTCTCATTTCCAAGGTATTTCTCATAGCAGCAGTTATGAGTCACCTAGTTTACAGAAGGCTAATTTTGGTCCGAAGAGTGGTTTTCCTGAGGGTACTGTTGGTAGTAATTCGATGCAAGTCGGTTACAGAGGTAAACAGTTTTCGGATAACAAGTTTGGTTATCGCCAGAGTGGTCCTCCAGGGTTTGCAGGTCAGTCTAATCAGCAAGGTTTAGAGTCAACAGGTCCATCATGTGCTTACTGCAAATCAAAGGGTCACTTGATCAGTGAATGTGATAAGCTTAAGAATAGAGGTCAAGGTTCCAATTTCAGTGATCCTCAAGGTCATGCTTGTATCACAGTTTTTGATAGGACTCTAGATACACTATATTTTAATGAGGTTCCTGTGGTGTCATCGAAGGTTGCAACTGAAGCGGCTGTTACTGTAGGATCGTATGACCCCTTCTTGTCTCAAGGTCAAGTTTCTCTGGGTGAAGTTGAGTCGGAGACAATTACCATTCTCAGAGATACTGGAGGTTTGCAGACACTGTTACTGGAGGGTGTTTTGCCATTGTCAGAGGAGACCTATACAGGGACTAGTGTTCTCATGCAGGGCATTGAATGTGGAATGGTCAAGGTTCCTCTTCATACTATTCACCTAAAGTCAGAACTTGTTACAGGCAAGATTGTTGTAGGTGTTAGGTCACAGTTTCCGGTGCCAGGAGTTCAGCTTTTGTTGGGTAATGATTTGGCTGGAGGTGAAGTTAGAGCTGTTGATCCAGTGGTGTGTGAGGTTCCGCTAGTTGAGGATGATAGTCAAGAAACGGTGAATGGTGTAGAGGTGTATCCTTCATGTGCTGTTACGAGAGCTATGGCTAAGGTCAAATCTATCTTTTTACCTGAGGTAGGCGATTTGTCTGACACATTTATGTGCAATCTGGATGATGTATGTGCTACAAAAGGTACTTCTGAGACTGTAGATGGCATATCTAGTGGTGTTTTGTCCAGGGACAGTCTTGTCGAGGCTCTGAAGGCGGATCCAGAGTTGAGACAACTTAGGGATAAGGCTTTGTCTGAGGATGAGATTCAGTCTGTAGCTATTGGGTACTATTTGAACTCGGATGTTCTTATGCGGAAGTGGAGGCCTCCAGAGAGCCCAGTGAATGAGGTTTGGCAGGTTCAGCACCACATTGTAGTTCCACATTGTTACCGCCAGGAAGTTCTCAGTTTAGCTCATGATACTCTTTTAGCTGGTCATCTTGGAGTCAGTAAGACTTATCAAAAGGTGTTGAGTCATTTCTACTGGTCAGGGTTACAGAGTGACATCAAGGAGTTCTGTAGGACATGTCACACCTGTCAACTGGTTGGCAAACCTAATCAGAATATTCAAAAGTTTCCATTACATCCCATACCAGCTTTTGATAAGCCATTCAGTCGGGTTCTGGTTGATTGTGTTGGTCCTGTTCCTCGTACTAAGGCAAGAAAATATTTGCTGACAATCATGTGTTCTTCTACACGATTTCCAGAGGTGATACCATTGAGAGATATCAAGGCAAGGACAGTTTGTAAAGCTTTAGTGAAGTTCTTTACAATTGTTGTTTTGCCTAAGTCCATTCAGTCAGATCAGGGTACCAATTTCATGTCAGGGATATTTCAGCAGGTGATGAGTGAATTGGGTATCAAACAGTACAGATCAAGTCCATATCATCCTGAGTCACAAGAGGCTCTAGAGCGTTTCCATCAAACACTGAAGAATATGGCATTGCTTAGAACATATTGCTTAGATCATGGTAAATATTGGGATGAAGGAGTCCCTTTTGTGGTGTTTGCTGCTCGAGAGACTGTTCACGAATCCTTAGGGTTCAGTCCATTTGAGTTGGTGTTTGGAACGACAATGAGAGGTCCTTTGAAGTTGCTAAAAGAGAAATGGTTAGCAGAGGAATCAGACACTAATCTTTTGGATTATGTTTCAAACTTCAAGGAAAAGTTTGTTAGTGCGTGTGACATGGCTAAAGAGAAGCTTAGAGAGAGTCAATGCAAGATGAAATCATGGTATGAACAGACGGCAGTTACCAGAGAGTTTATTACTGGAGACAAAGTTCTTGTTTTGCTTCCATTACCTGGACATCCTTTGAAGGCTAGGTATTATGGTCCTTACACTGTACACAAGAAGGCTAGTGATACAGATTACATCATTGAAACTCCAGATCGGAGAAAGTCTAAACGTTGGTGTCATGTAAATATGATAAAGCCTTACCTTCAGAGAGGTGAAACAATTGTCAAACCTGTTTGCATTTCCAAAGTTCAGTCTGTGGATACTGATAGTGCTTATGTGGCTAGTGAAGAGCTGTTTGCAGGCAAAGATATACCTGAAACCAGGCTGAATAATTCTGCAGTGTTGACCAAATTAGACGCTAAGCTTTCCCATCAAGAAGATGACCACAGGTCACAGCTTGTACAATTAATTCAGCAGTTTACCAATTTGTTCCCTGATGTGCCTTCAAGGTCAGGTTTACTTGAACATGATGTAGACATAGGAGACGCTACACCTGTTAAGCAGCATGCTTATCGCATAAATCCTATCAAGCTTGGACAACTTAACTCTGAGATTCAGTACATGTTGGATAATGACATCATAGAGCCAAGCAGTAGCCCATGGAGTTCACCATGTATTCTCGTACCAAAATCTGGAGGAGGTGTACGTCTATGTAACAATTTTAAGAAGGTCAATTCTTTGTCAAGGTCAGATAGCTATCCATTGCCTAGAATAGATGAGGATAGGGAATGCTAAGTTTGTTAGCAAGTTCGATCTTCTTAATGGATACTGGAAGATCCCATTAAGTCAGAGGGCTAAACAAGTTACTGCTTTTGTAACACCACATGGTTTGTACCAATATAAAGTCATGCCTTTCGGTCTCAAAAATGCACCAGCAACTTTTCAACGTCTTATCAACAACGTCACTGCTGCCATCAACATTGCGATGCCTACATTGATGACGTCATCGTTGCCACAGAGGCGTGGGAAGAACACATTCAGGTGATCTATGAGTTGTTTGAGAAGCTATCACATGCACAGCTGACCATCAACCTGAATAAGACTGAATTCGGAAGAGCCACTGTGACGTATCTTGGACATGTCGTCGGCCAAGGTCAGGTTCAGCCCGTACAAGCCAAGGTGGAGGCGATCACCAAATTTCCAGCGCCCAAGAACAAGAAAGAACTCATGAGTTTCCTTGGAGTAGCTGGATACTACAGAAAGTTTTGCAGGAACTTCGCTCAAATTGCTGCACCGCTGACATCCTTGCTGAAGAAGAATGAGCAGTTCCATTGGGACAATAGTCAGGTACAGGCTTTCCTCCAGCTGAAAGCAGTGTTGTCGAATTCCCCTGTTCTTGTAACGCCAGAGTTCGAGAGGCCGTTTAAGTTGTACGTGGATGCATGTGATCTTGGGGCTGGAGCTGTGCTACAACAGGAAGATGCTGCTGGAGTCGACCATCCTATTTGCTTCTTCAGCAAGAAGTTCGACAAACATCAAAGGAACTATTCCACAGTAGAGAAGGAAACACTTGCTCTCGTGCTTGCTCGCCAACACTTTGATGTGTATCTGTGCACCACTGTGCACCCGGTTCAAGTCTTCACGGATCACAATCCGCTTGTCTTCATTTCGAAAATTAAGAACCGAAACCAAAGACTCATGCGATGGAGCAAATCACTGGACTCATACAACATGCAAATCCAGCACATTAAAGGCAAGGATAATGTCCTAGCCGACGCACTCTCGCGTGGAGTGTGTGACACGTGACTCTGATCTATTGTGCTTTGTGAAGTGATGTGACTCTGATGCCTGTGATTTTATCTATGAAACAAACAAAAAAATGACTGTTTATTCATTAAAGGTGCATCCATTCTGTTTCAAATTTTTTTATTTGGCTTTATTACGTTCCAACTCACCACATGTGCTGTTTACAATAAAAAATAAATTCACTCAGCTTGCATATTTATGCCCAATCGCCAAAAATATCATAATTAATAGTTTACCAATTAAAATTTAGCAACATCATTATGCATGTGCTGAAAACGAAAGTGCACATCCTTTTTACATGCACAGTAGTCATATGACCTATTAAACATCATCAACTCAAATTTGCCTTTTTGTCTGTTATGAATAAGATTCCACAATTACGTTTGACTCATTGACGCGCGCCACACGCTGTGTATTGTCCGGTTTTCGATCAGAAATCACTACTTTTACCTTCATTTCGTCAATATGCTAAGTCTACTATCATCACAATGGTAGTTTTCGGTATCAGTCGGTACTTCTCGATAAAGTAACACCATTTATAACGTTTGAAATATGTGACCCCCAACAACACAATGGATGTACCTTTAACAATGTGTTGAATATCTTATGTGTAAAAATGCACCTATATCATCTATATCATTTGCATTACTTTTGTATTGTCTGTGTACAACTATACGAAATATCCTATATTATATTTGCTACTTATTTTTCATATAATAATGTAGTTTACAGATTTGTTCATGATGCATTTTACTTTTATATAATGAAAGATTCTATACTTAATTGTAGAAGTTGTCCATTATATTTCATTTCACAGAAAACTTCTTTTTCAAAGGGAGAGTGTTATGTCTATGTATATTTTAAAATCTAAATCCTTTAACAAGTGGGAATCTTCAAGTATTGGTTAGCTGATGGGGCCATTGTTCTTTTAATTGACTGTGTTGCTTGTGTCTTCTCACTATACTTTATCTAGTGTTAAAGCGCTTGGGTAATTGCTGTTAATTGGTAGCTTGCAGAATTCATTGACATGTATAAAATGGGCTTTGCAATATTGTAAGTTAGTGGTTGGATTGTGCATGTACCAGGTCGGTTGAGCCATGTCGGTGATGAGTATATTTTTATATTGTTAAGCCCTATATCTTGTGTTAGCCTGCCAGTTAAGCTTTGGGAATTTATGCATTGTAATATATTTGCATTTAGAACTTGTATCATAACTTTATCCTATATTGTATTAAACCCATGTTAACTTTTCAAATTGTTGTGTGATATCTTTCTAAATACTTGTTATGTGGCAGATTGGGGTTATACACATTTAACTTACCTATCTGACACGTAACATATTGCTCATGACTGAGAAACACTGATCACATATTGTTTATATGCTCTTTACAATGGGCTAAATAATTCAATAATTCCATCGATCTCTACAATGACAAGACTATGGAAATAATTCATCAAATGCGTTTCAGTTGACATAGTGAACGAGTTAATGTTGACAGTTTCGTTTATGACAGGAAATATCGATCCAGAATTGAAATAACATTCAAGTGAACTGACCCTTAGAAATATGTCATATCTAAACACTCTAATATTGGCACCTGTGAAATATCATATCTAAATATCACTTCATAAACTTTCACATATTTTCCTCAAAACACAATAGTTTAATCAGTGCACTAAAACGTTTAACATATTACCTCGTTATTTTATTGCAATTTGGTGCGTTTGTACTCTCGGTCAGTTTACACGTGACACACAATAAACCGGATGCTAAGCGACGTTTGTTAAAACATCTTCCTGGTCGCTTTGGTACTCCTGCTTGATTAGTAAAACCCCACCAACTCGACATGTCCTCGTGCCAATCATCACGGAAAACGCCACAAGTTAGGCCGCACTAATTGGTACACACTGTGTATTCAACCATTCACTGGTCCTCTCCAAACGTCAAATACGAGGGAGATGATAATCAAAAGTCAGAAGTCCTGTCTCCAACCGTGACAGATCCTGGGGACAGGGAGGAAGTGAGATGATAATTGCTATTAATTTCTCTCGTTATCTTTAGTTAACTCTGCGATGTTTAGCTTGGGGCTCTTATTTTTTGTTTGGTTAATCCATAGAAAACCCAATAGATATTGACCTGAAATGAGGACTTAAAGAGTATCATCAACACTGCCCTTATGCTGTGTATGTCTTTACAACAAACCAAAGCTGTTCAAGCAGCTTTACTAGAGCATTCACTGTAGGACGCGTACGTCATAAAACAAATATATATTGCCTATTCAATGAGATCAATGAGATTTGAAACTGACGATGTTTTATATACGTTAAAATGAACAGATGTTTACACAAATTCTAAATTCAGTTTACTTACTTACTAGAGATATTATTTAGCAATATTTCAGTCATAATTCGAACTCGTAGATAAAATAAAACAAACTGTTAAACTAGAAACTTGTTTAGTTTCCCTCAAAAACAATACTTCTCCAAGTTTCCTCTCTCGTTAATAAAGGAATCTGAGTTCATGACATTATTTCTCAAATACCTCATGCGATAATTGTTTACCTCAAATGTGAGGAACACATAGGTTTTATCACGTTCAGTGTCTCTAAAAACATCCCATCATTAATGACAAATACTTTCGGGCGAGGGCTCAAACGTGCTTTCATGTATGTCACAAGCCGTCATCAATGCTTAAAATAAATAAACATGTTCGAAATAATTGGTGTTTAAAAGTATTGCTGATGGAAAGGAGGGTTTTTTAGTTGTTACATCGTTTTGCCAGGTCCTTATCTTTTGCAAGTAATTTTCTTCATTCAAATTCTTCAATAATCAAAGCAATTATGCTAAAATCTTCACATTATTCTTCAATAATAGGTATTTGCCTCCGCTGGCATCTATTATACCGGATGTCTGCATATTTTGTGGATTTATTATTGTGTAAAAAGTCACATACTGTACAAAACTACCTCCATGCAGTGACACGTCATAAAATTAGATATTAGTAATTGTTATATCATTAACCCTCTAAAACTCTTGGTGACTCTATTATTGAATTACTGATTCTGAAAATTTTAGTGACACTTTATTAAATTAGAAATTAGTAATTGCTATATTATTAACCCCCTAAGACTCTGAGTGACTCTATTACTGAATAACTGATTCTGAAAGTTTTAGTAATTCCTTCATAAAGACTGCAACATACATTATTCATCTCTTCAATGGGAGTAATTTGTATTTATATGAGTGTAACCATCGAAAAAGAGATTGACTTATACTTTAATAATTCATTATGGCACCGTCCTACTTTTCCAAAGGTATCGTCAGAGTACTAGTGAATATTCATCAAACTCTTTTACGATATCTATTTATGTATTTAATACATATGTTGCAACATTCATCATTTATCTCTTCAACTACACTATTGTTTATTTATATAAATGTAACCATCGATGTTATCCCTCATGACAAATAATCACTTCAAATATAAGAAAGCTCATGAAGAGGTCATTGTTTGTGATAAGAAATTAGATGTCAACAGAAACATAAAGCATTTTCATCTTCTCTACGTTTCAGTATCGTTGTTGAAACTCCAAACAAAATTCAAATCATATTTTAAACTTAATATAACAATGTAAGGTCGTCCTGGCAACGATAATTATGCAGGTGTACTGCATTTTCCTTTGAGGAGCTTTGTGAACCTCTGTGTAGTCAAAATGGGATGGTAGGCGAGGATTAAGCAAGGTGTCTATCTTAAAAAGATACCAAAGCTTACCAACAGAAATATATGGTATTCTAAATTCCTAAAATTCTAAAATTATTAATAATCATTTTAATTTGTAAATTATTGTAATCTAACTTTCAAATTTGATTAACTAGGACCATGCTTAAAAGTAAAAGCTAAGGTTGCTAAATGCAAGATTAAACTGACAAAAATGGCTTCTAGTTTTAAAATCGCACGTACCATTCGCGAAATAAAACGCTATGTAGGTCTTTAAATCATCAAGTCATTAATGTTGAATCCGTCAAAACGAGCGTTCAAAATTGCCTGCAGTTACGTGACAGAAAGCCAGTATTAAATAATTGAATTTAAAAAATGTTTCAAATAATTGTCGTTTTATACGTTTTTTTGTTGCATCAACTCACTTTATCCTGTTTTTGTATGACAAGCAGACATATGCTTCAACAATAATTTTGAACTTCATTTGGTTACCTTATTGGTAGTCATTAGTAATTATATCTTTACATACTTATAAAGCAGATCCATAGATGGGCACATAGAGAGTTAAATAGCAGTGGTATCAAAACACCTCGATGGACAGGCGCTTATAGAGTTACAATGACAGTTCAATAGACGGACACTATGAGAGTTACAATAGTAGATCCATAGACGGACACTTTGAGAGTTACAATAGTAGATCCATAGTTACAATACCAGTTGTATCAAACCAGGTTGATCAATCAGCACTATTAGAGTTACTATAGCATATCCAAAGACGGACACTATTAGAGTTACAATAGCAGATCCATAGACGGACACTATTAGAGTTACAATAGCAGATCCAAAGACGGACACTATTAGAGTTACAATAGCAGATCCAAAGACGGACACTATTAGAGTTACAATAGCAGATCCATAGACGACACTATTAGAGTTAGAATAGCAGATCCATAGACGACACTATTAGAGTTACAATAGCATATCAATAGACGGACACTATTAGAGTTACAATAGCAGATCAATAGACGGACATTATTAGAGTTACAGTAGCAGATCCATAGACGGACATTATTAGCGTTAGAATAGCATTTCCATAGACGGACACTATTAGAGTTACAATATCAGATCCATAGACGACACTATTAGCGTTAGAATAGCATTTCCATAGACGGACACTGTTAGAGTTACAATAGCAGATCCATAGACGACACTATTAGAGTTACAATAGCAGATCAATAGACTGACACTATTAGAGTTACAATAGCAGATCCATAGACGGACACTATTAGAGTTACAATAGCAGATCCATAGACGGACACTATTAGAGTTACAATAGCAGATCAATAGACGGACACTATTAGAGTTACAATAGCAGATCAATAGACTGACACTATTAGAGTTACAATAGCAGATCCATAGACGACACTATTAGAGTTACAATAGCAGATCCATAGACGGACACTATTAGAGTTACAATAGAAGATCCATAGACGGACACTATTAGAGTTACAATAGCAGATCCATAGACGGACATTATTAGCGTTAGAATAGCATTTCCATAGACGGACACTGTTAGAGTTACAATAGCAGATCAATAGACGGACATTATTAGCGTTAGAATAGCATTTCCATAGACGACACTATTAGAGTTACAATAGCAGATCCATAGACGACACTATTAGCGTTAGAATAGCATTTCCATAGACGGACACTGTTAGAGTTACAATAGCAGATCCATAGACGGACACTATTAGAGTTACAATAGCAGATCCATAGACGGACACTATTAGGAGTTACAATAGCAGATCCATAGACGGACACTATTAGAGTTACAATAGCAGATCCATAGACGGACACTATTAGAGTTACAATAGCAGATCCATAGACGGACACTATTAGCGTTAGAATAGCAGATCCATAGACGGACACTATTAGAGTTACAATAGCAGATCCATAGACGGACACTATTAGAGTTACAATAGCAGATCCATAGACGGACACTATTAGAGTTACAATAGCATATCCATAGACGGACATTATTAGCGTTAGAATAGCAGATCCATAGACGGACACTATTAGAGTTACAATAGCAGATCCATAGACGGACACTATTAGAGTTACAATAGCAGATCCATAGACGGACACTATTAGAGTTACAATAGCAGATCAATAGACTGACACTATTAGAGTTACAATAGCAGATCCATAGACGACACTATTAGAGTTACAATAGCAGATCCATAGACGGACACTATTAGAGTTACAATAGCAGATCCATAGACGGACATTATTAGCGTTAGAATAGCATTTCCATAGACGACACTATTAGAGTTACAATAGCAGATCCATAGACGACACTATTAGCGTTAGAATAGCATTTCCATAGACGGACACTGTTAGAGTTACAATAGCAGATCAATAGACGGACATTATTAGCGTTAGCATAGCATTTCCATAGACGACACTATTAGAGTTACAATAGCAGATCCATAGACGACACTATTAGCGTTAGAATAGCATTTCCATAGACGGACACTGTTAGAGTTACAATAGCAGATCCATAGACGGACACTATTAGAGTTACAATAGCAGATCCATAGACGGACACTATTAGAGTTACAATAGCAGATCCATAGACGGACACTATTAGAGTTACAATAGCAGATCCATAGACGGACACTATTAGAGTTACAATAGCAGATCCATAGACGGACACTATTAGCGTTAGAATAGCAGATCCATAGACGGACACTATTAGAGTTACAATAGCAGATCCATAGACGGACACTATTAGAGTTACAATAGCAGATCCATAGACGGACACTATTAGAGTTACAATAGCAGATCCATAGACGGACACTATTAGAGTTACAATAGCAGATCCATAGACGGACACTATTAGAGTTACAATAGCAGATCCATAGACGGACACAGTTAGAGTTACAATAGCAGATCAATAGACGGACATTATTAGAGTTACAATAGCAGATCCATAGACGGACACTATTAGAGTTACAATAGCAGATCCATAGACGGACACTATTAGAGTTACAATAGCAGATCCATAGACGGACACTATTAGAGTTACAATAGCAGATCCATAGACGGACATTATTAGAGTTACAATAGCAGATCCATAGACGACACTATTAGCGTTAGAATAGCATTTCCATAGACGGACACTATTAGAGTTACAATAGCAGATCCATAGACGGACACTATTAGCGTTAGAATAGCATTTCCATAGACGGACACTGTTATAGTTAGAATAGCATTTCCATAGACGGACACTGTTAGAGTTAGAATAGCATTTTCATAGACGGACACTGTTAGAGTTACAATAGCAAATATATCAAAACAGATCAATAGACCTTTAATTGAATGATGAACAAATGGTTATTTTCAGACTGATTGAAATGTATTTTAAACATTCGCGAAAAGGACGGATCTACCATACTTGTGTCCAGACTTGTACAGACTTTGGTACCAAGATGCATCGGCGGGAGTTTCTGACCCCTGTCAAACTTTACGATCTTGAAACTTCAAGGTCCCAGTGGCTAGTTAATGATTTTCCACACGCACTGCTTGTTTGTTAGGTTCTTCAAAATAAATATCGAGTTTGTTTTAATTATTGAATACGCACGACTTATATTTGTATCACAGTAAGTACCAATTCATTGAAAGCATAAATAACACACATTGAATGTTTTATGGTGTTAAATAACACTTGCTTGTGCAATTCATTTAATTACCCACTTGTAAGGAATCGATACTTGTCTAGACACAAATGCACCTTAAAGAATTTGAGCACCACGGTTTGATGAGAGTGTGTTATTGAAATATTTGTTGTAAAGACAAAGATCCATAGAATCAAAGTTGCTCCCCTCCTTATGATAAGTGTGTGTTGTTCTATAGATATACATCACAGTACCATCTCATAGGGGAAAACGACACTTCCATTGGATTCCAATTTTGTCATTAATGATCAGTCACTTGGCAAGTTAGTCTTCATTTAATGCTCCATTTCTATTCTTCATCAATCATAGTCAGTGTTAAGGCAAGTCAAGCAATCGTTTTCTCACTTACGGTGATAAAGTCGTTATACATTGTTTGATATGAAACCTTATCCTGAACACCGAACATCAATATAGAAACTTATTGAATTTATTGCTATCGACGTTTGGTAATATATATTACTTCATAGACATATTTCTGAAGATCTGATGTAGTGTGGGAATCTGTCATAAGGAGAGAATAGTTTCAGGTTATTTCGAAGTGTACTGTTCGTGTTTCCAATGATTGACTCCAATGATTGTGTGGATATATCACAATTTTGTAGGAAAACAAAACATTAGGGAGTATAACACAACTATGTAGAGAGAGTAACATTACTTTGTAAAAGTTAAATACATACATTGTATATATACCATATATGTATATGTATACTCATTCCTTGAAAAATAAATTTGGTATTTATAACCTTGTAAATACTGTAAATACATCCAAGTCTTTAACACATCAGCTGTTAAACAATGATTGTCTTTCTATACACTGTTTTCATTATCGTTCATTATCACAGTTTACGAGTTGTGCTTGAGGTCAATAAGTTGTAATGGACACTAGTTTTACCCATTTGGTGAAAGCAGATATACCAATGTGATAAAGAGTTTTACTTTAGGGCTCTCGATAGTATTATTATGGTTGGTGGATGTTTTTCTCCGAAAAGTTTAAACTGTTCATAACATAGTTGGCCCGGTATTGTACTCAACTTGATAGTTATTCATAACTCAACTCAGTACGTAGAGAAAGTGTATCAAATGGAACTGTTGAAACATAACGTAATGTTACAACAGGTGTTTGTTCTTAATATACAACAATAGGTCGTCAAATGAACTAAATATATTCAGTGTTTGGCGAATGTACAACCAAATCGTTTATGTACATAACATTGCATCCTGATTCTTGTCGAGGCTCGGTCCGTTTATATTCGTGTATAGCCAGTGTCATTTCTGAATCGATGAATACTGCCGGACCTGCCAATATAATATGTTTCTCCTGAATAATACCCAATAAACCAGCATTATATGTATATAAGCGGGGTCAATTCCCCCTCAAAACCATTTATACAAATTATCCAAGGATAATAAATATGATTAACGTGATCATCAGTTAGATAACAAGTTGATTGGATGCAATCAGGTTTCAACTGTAATACTCGGAGGCGACTAATCATAATACATGGCCATACATGTGTAACAGCTTCTAGATATTCTGATAAAACATACAGACATTATAGATTTATCACATCGTGATATCTCGCACCTGACCATACATGTATTACAATTAGATACAGACATGCCCATGTAACATGCTTTTATGAACAATTACAATGAAGGTGAAACTGTAATAATTCCGTGTACAAATATGTATGGTTAATTTGTTTACAAACATGACATTCGCAATTTATCCTTTCATTTATTTGATACTGCGACGATAGAACTGAATAGTAATGCGAGGGATTTCCTGTTGCTGAAGTTCTTCCCTTCATTGGAACGCTGGATGAAGAGCGATTACACATGAGAAGACCCGCGAGTCACAGTGAGAAGTCCAAAGTAGCGATTTGGGATGTATCTTCAGTGCCTTATCACATACATACATATAGGGCATGTGATCTGATTTGTGATATACTACCTTAAGGAATTACTCCGTAATGACAAGGCAAATGAAGGATTAGAGAGCCTAACCTGGCATTAGGACCTGGAGGAAGTATTTCCCTAAGCAATCAATGAGTTGGATATTCTTCCAGACAAAATGAATCTGTCATTTTGACTCTACCATAGGTTAAATCTAAAGGAGAGTTTCACTGTCAAACGGTTTGAGGCTTGCATTGCGATAGACTAATTTATACAATGCATGACAACATCAAGATAACAACTGTTTTTATCTTTACATAGCCATAACAGTGTTGCACCGCCTACATTCATACCTAATGTGGTGCTGTGGATACTTTATTGAATTAGATACTAAAGACATAAAGATAGCATAGTTAGTGACGAATTTCTTCAAGATATTACGACTGAATTTTCAATGGTATTATTTTTTACCCCAATAACTATTGTTTCCGAAACTACGCGATAAACATTAGGTTTCAGATGACGAAAACAATTATGTTGTTACCCAGGTGACTTTCACACATCAAAATGTCTTTTGTCAAGCAAAATATGGAAGTAATTTGTTTTTAAAATTTCATCCCTTTTTTCAACATTTTTTTTACAATTAGAGATTTATGAGTTCGATTCGTTAATCACATTTCTGTGATAACGACGTGTCATTACAGTAATACAGAGCGAATAACGTCACTTAGCAACTTCTTTTGATTTTGAAGGTTCATACTGCTTTAACGAGGGACGTTTTGTTAAGTTACTAAAGGTTCATCAGTTCACTTGAAAAAATGGAACTACTTACATCAAAACAACCATACTGGCTTTCAATATTCAGTATAACATTACTTGTTACTGAACACCGATATAGCTGAATTTTATGAATGCAAATATCACAAAGTTGTAAAACGTTATCTGAATGAAACTTGCTTTGTTACATTGGTAGATAATGCTTCTATCATATCACACATTCTATTTTCCTGATACGTTGTCTACTATCTTTTCAAACAACTTTTACTGGTGAAAAGACTTGGGGATGCAACACTTGTTTTGCTATGTACATTATGTATTCAACTTCAGAGACATATACTACGCATATTTAAACGTATTAATGTAACACTGTATTTAGTAATATTAACTACTATCACATATTCAATGATTTAAAACTACTAACTAATTCTACTTAAATGCAAATGCGTTTAAAATATCTACACGCTGTATCAACCACATTTTGAAGTTTAACCTCATGTTGACCGTTACTTACTCATTTGAACAACTCATGGTTTTTCAAACAACATAAAATATTTGAATACCGACAGCTCTAAATGTTAAGCTTAACAGATAATTTCCCTTTAAATGACATATTCACAGGAATCAGTTTTTTTAATTTTTTCAGATTAGCTTATTTGTTACATAGAGAGTACAGTTTGTTGACTTGGTCTTTGGTCTTCTTCATTGGTTATATCTTACCTTGCATCGGTAAAACTAGTGCCATAAATTCTTCTATATATGATTTCAGTATAAAGCAAGAGGAAGGATACTAATACAAAGGCAAGATACTAAATAATCCACATGGGATAGATACGACTGGAAGAGTTACACCATGTCTAGTTAAGGCAACTAATTTTAATTTGTAATGTTCTAAACATTATCTGTTCATTTTCTCACGGCTTTTAACAATCGTCTTTTTATAGGGCTTGATTTATGACATCTTACAGCAACGATGCGTCAGCGATTTAGAGTCCAAGAAGTAAAATTGTGCCGACAACATCTTGTACCAATATAATTTCCATATTTCATAAATGTTTAACTTAATTTCCGAACTTGTCCAAAACATCCTTTGAAATAACAATTTCAGCACCCGATGTGTGTTTCAACAGCTATAAAATATTAAGTATTACTGAAATATGTGGTTCTCTTCACGAGATATATATCACTTGCATTCAAAATCAGTTTCAAAAACAGAAATTGTTTGTGTTTGAAATTGTTTGTGTTGGTATCGTTTCTAGTGCCCGTCGGTGTATGCAGTTACATACATTAGTGTGGCCTTCATCATGGAGTTAAAATGAGAGAAACATGCATTCAAACAATACGTTAACCCGGAACATTATTTGAAATATACATATTAGTACACTAATTTATCTATACAGCATTAGTGAAAGTATTTGTTTCATTCAGTTCTTTAGATAAAACGAATCCGAAGTTTAATTAATCTCAATTTGTCTTCGTAAATCCACATTAATTTATTGTGTTTGAAAGCAATCATTATCGTTAGATATATTTAAAAACAGAAATATCGACAAGTCTTTGAAAAGGATTTTATTCGAGTGAAACAGTAAAATTGAAACAAATGATCACATTGATACACTCACACATATGCATTATTTTAATTATCTATTATTTCCGTGAAAGCATTTGATTCACTAAATAAAACCCGGAATACTCACAACCGGTTATTGATTATCTCTCAAAGGATAGAGCAAACAGAACAGAATAATCACTTCATTCCAAAATGATGGAAAACTGCCGCAAGCAGTGGCATACGTGTTAACTATATAAAGCCAAGGATTGTATCCTGAGCAACAACCTTGAATCTATCTGATTATCAGGTAGAACAGTCGACAAATGGCATTAATTTCATTGAAAGCAATTTCAACAGATGCATAATCGGTTCAAAAAGGATTTTAAGAAGAGTTCAACAAGTCTTTTTCTGTCACGATAAATATACATTATTTATCTGAGAGGTATTGTACAGTCGCCTAAATGGGGGCAGTGCAAAATATAAATGCAAATACGAGTTTGAAACTGTTTGAAACATGGACACTTTTACACCTTTCATTACTCATGATACCAATGGTACAGCCTAGGATACTCCGCATGTCCCTGAATTGAAAATAAAACTCCCTTAACATATCTCTATTGTAATGTCCAATCAAGTGATACAACTTTTATGTAACATGGATCTCAAGGTACTCACTTCATCACCAACAGGACAAAATTACCTGTTGTGTAGTACATGAAGTGATATGCTCTTGAATGCTGTTCTACTTACATATAAAGTTGTATATGTAAAGTTTAGAGAAACTAATATCTATGGATAAGATAAAAAGGTAGTGAGTGTCAGCGGGAAAGAGGCCACGCGAACCGAGTGACACTTACTTATAACGAAAAAAACATACACTTACATAATGTGTGATGCTTTTCCACAAATTGACATATTTTTTCTCAATTTATAAAACTGACACTTATGTTTTTTTAATTGTCTCATCTGTCAATAGGGCAGGCCATTTCAACAACGTGGTCTCACCACTTTTCGAAAACAATTTATTTCAGTTTCCTCCCGATTTTGATATTTGGCGTTGATCATAATCTGATTTGTCCTCCGATACGGGCTGGATAATGTTTAAAAATTATTTGTATTGTGTCTATAAGAGGAAATATGCCCAAACGCACCAAGCCTTATATATAAAGCTTTATGAAGATTTTCTGGATAACAACCTCTTTAATGTGCAAATACACGACGTTTCGGAGTATATGCTCACTCCTTCATCAGGTGGATCACCTATACATACCACATGCAACATTTTAATTAATTTAACAATAACCATCTGCAATAGTACAAATTCTTGTACTTTTGTCGGTATAGACACCAATCCCCAGCAGCCAGCACCGACTGTCCCGGCAGCCTTATCGTTTAGCCATCGCGATCCCGACAAAAACGAGTATCCGTTTTATAGATTAATGTGGTACAGCTGCCAAGAGTGAATGAACTTTATTTGGGATTCCACTATCTGCAATAGTACAAATTCATGTACTTTTTCGGGTAGGGTCCCTTGTTTATATGGCAACTAAATTGAATGTATTATTTTCTTTACCAAATGAAAATGATTTCCCTATTTTTCAAATTTAAATCAATGGCTTGGAAATGCTTTCAAATTTGCCATCTGCCTTACCTGACAATTGTTTGCCACATCACATAAGTTGTTCTATTTCCTGACCAGCCAAATAAATTCACGTCAAGAAGAAACTAGATCCCAAAGAAAATGAATGTTGGCGAAATATGACGTCTTCACCACTAAAACTTATTGAAACAAGCAAGATATCCAAGTTCAATCATTGTAGCGTTTGTGAGAAAGGTTCACAATATAAAGCGAGATTTAAGTAGGGAATAAACTCCGAAAACTCGCCGATATTTGCGGGTCGGATGTCGTCGGAGGCCGTTAGGCCGACGATGATACCCGGGTCGCAAATATTAGCGAGTTTTAGGAGTTTATTCCACTTAAACCTAAATTCGCTACGTATTGCCGTGCTTGTGTGTTATGCAACTTAATTGGCGTCCTACATATTTGGCATGCATTTAAATGTCCGTGCAAGGACAAGTTGTGCGCTTGCATGCCTTGGATATTGGCGTCATACGTCTGAAATGCATGCCCAATATGTACATTGTATTACGTAGTTAAGGTACAAGGACGATAGTTATTTTGGTATAAAATCAGCACCATTACAATTTCAGTCCTTATATTTTTAAATGTCAACTTGAGTCATTATTCTTTGAAAAAGTTTGTCACAAAATCTAAGTTTCCTATGTCGAGAGTAATGAATTCACTCAAATTATCGTAACGCTCACATAGCATCACATTTCAGTTTTGAATATTGGGGGGCTTAACTGTTTTCCATATGTATATAACGTGTCATTAACGGAGCACAATACGTTTCATTCAAATAACTGCTGTCTTTAAACTGATCCAAATGCAGCATTTCTATGAGTCTTTTAAGGGCATAACAAATTTTTAATGTGACAATACACGATTCACGAGTATATACTATAGCATAGCATTTACATGATTAAACTAACTGTGGGTTGTTTTATATTTCAGGTATAAGAGAGCCAGTTCTGACATGTTGAAGCTCGTGGACGACGTAGTACAGAGAAGGAAGGCTGCAACAGCATCAACAGCATCAACAGCAGCAACATGCAGCACGACAGCAAACCCAGACTAGAACTACTCCCGTGCAACACATCCTCAGACAACCAGTCCAGCATGCAATTCGTTGTGGAGTGAACTGGATCACATTCAAAATTAAGTAAAATATTGTATTTGACAAATGCTTGTAACATAAATTAATTATGCCTGTAAGCTGTATTTCAAAATATATTTCAAATGTAATAAAAAAAAATTATGGACTGATTTAGATTTTTCATTATGTTAAGAAACAAGTACGTATTATACTGTAAGCTTGTGACCTGTCTAGTGCTGGAACGATTTGGAGCCCCAATATCCAAACGAGAACGCCTATATTATAAACTAGTACACCAATATTCTCAACTAGGACGCCAATATGCACAATAAATACACCTATATCTATAAGCAGTCCCCGATACATGTTTTATATTGGATTGGAATTACGAAGTTACATGACATCAAATAGCGTAATGGCACTTAATTTAGGTTTAATTGTGGATAATTGTCAGATAATCGACATTGGCAGCAATATATGCAATCATGTAGAATAAAAGTATTATTCACATCAAGGAAAACTTAACTGAAATAACTTTACAATAACGATTGACAATAAAGATATAATTCAGATGGCAGTGACCACATAAATCATCATGGAAAAAGAGTTTATAGCTGTTGGGATACGAATTGTTACATTTGTGACACTTAATTTCACATGAACGTCAAGTGCAACAAACTTGAAATATTTGCTGCAAATGTTATTTCTCAAGATGTGTTGGGATGTTTGTTTTCCAAATACTTTTAAGTTTATGTAATAATAGGTGGATAGTCATGGAACAAGCTTGTTCATATATTACGAACCATTGACCTTAATTTTGTTCAGCGTAAATGATTTGTTGTGAGTTTACTTACATTTCACAACAAATCATCGTCTCAAAGTGTTGGTCACACACAGTTCATGGACGATCGACGTCTTATACTAATGTCTTATGGCACAATAGCTTCAAAACCTCATGTGTCCTAAGCACGTCCACATATTGATAATGGATTTCCCGGATGATCCCGTCCATGTGGTCTTTATTAAAGTTCCACAACACAAGTTACAACAAATTGTTTACCTGCAAGTAGAACCAGAATCAGTATATTACTCATATCGGCACAAACGGTGCTACAAGAGCTATAAAACTTACAACAAATACATACACATGGATCAAAATAGCAGAGAGAGACATATATGCACAAGGATATAGACAAGCATACACATTGGTACAGATCTGATATTGTATACATACAGAATTATGCATACAAATATTAATGAAGTGTACACTAGACATTGATTGAATCCCATTCTCATATTTTCATCGAGTTTTTGTCATTTACAAGTTCACCTACATATACCAATTAAATTTGTTTTGTGGAGTAAAGGCTCTTTCGTATAAAGAAGTAAAGCGCTTAAATTACCCGTAACGCCTTTTTATCGGTTGGATTACGACATGCAACATGAAGTAATCGTTATCTATGTTGTGGTAAATATGTTATCTTGTTTGTTATTCCAATTACATAATATCTTAAATGAGTGATGATTTTTTAAATTGCCTTATATAATCGACTGATAGTTTTTTTGTTTTGTTTTAACTTTTTATTTTCAAAGCATTTAACAGTGTATTTAAAACTCAACAGAAGACATCCCGGTACAGCAGTACTAAACAAACTTCACATGAATATAGTTTGGCAATAGCTAACACACACAAATCACGTAAATAGATAATGGCAAGTTGATCAAAATTTATAGAATAGGCTAATATTACACTCAATGATCGCTGCACATTTTGTTTGAAAATAATAGTCACGGATTTCGTTTTTGAATACTTGAAATGGTGGCATTCTTTTGTTCAATTTGCTTTTAAATAAACGGTATTTTATAATCATTAGGATGATGTTCAGAGGATCGTTATTCATATCCGGATGACCAATCATAACATGTTTATTTGTAATGTTTACTTGGATAAGAGCCTTCTGACGTAGCCACGATTCGAGTTGTTGCCAGATTGCATTTACACATTTGCATGTCCAAAATAAATGAACTGGTGTCTCGAATTCTTGAGAACAGAAACTACAGTTTGGACTGTCAACATAGCCTAATTTATACAAGATGGTATTGGTTGGAAGTATGTGAAACAGTATTTTATATTGAAACCACTGAAGTTTAGTGTCTTGTGTGCATCTGAAAGGGATCATATTGTATTGAGACCAGTTATCAAATGTGGTTTCATTGAATATGTTTCGTTCCCATTTAATGCTGTGTAAGTTTTGTATGATGATGGGTGCGATCAGTATGTTGTAGAAATATTTAGATCCTTTCAAACAATTAAGCAGATTTGACAGGGTTTGAGGAAGAATCGGAATTTGCAATTTTTCTAAATGAGTTATCTCCACATGTTTTTCTTGGAAATATTGTTTAATAGCAGCGATAATGCCGTTATAGGTAAGAAAATTTGTTTTTATCTCAAAATGTTTAGTGAATTTCTCATAAGTAAAGAATTGTCCGTCCTTATCAATGAGATCATTAATGAAGTATACTCCCTTTTGATTCCAATCTTTATAGTACACAGGGGTACGTGCATTCTCTTCCCACAGAGGTTAGTCCCTACAGTTTTCCGGTTCTACCCTCTGTTACATTACGCTCGATAATGTGTGCAGGAAGGTAGTGTTCTGATTGGTTGCAATTGAATCTAGTTGTGCAATCAACGACGCCGTTGTAAAAGTGACATTTGCCAATGACACGTCATAAACGTAAGGCAAACGTTTTCTCGTTTTACTGTGTTTTCTGTGTTTTCCTCGAATTATGCTTTTTGATTTTGTGAAAACTCTCGATCATAAACATAATTATAAAGAAAGAAAACCAAATCAGAGACAAATACCCAAAACAGTTCATTTGCTTTATTTACATCAGACATATTCGAATGACATATGCTAATGAGCAAGACCCTTCAGAGTAAAATGCGTCGATTTATGAAGTTACCCTTTCGACATGTCAAATTGAACATGAGTTCTCATTGGTTAAGAAGCAATGATAGGTTAAGAGATTGCTCTTTCCACCGCCAGGGGACTTTGGTTCTGTTCTCTATTTCAAGCGTAATGTAACAGAGGGTAGAACCGGAAAACTGTAGGGACTAACCTCTGTGGGAAGAGAATGGGGTACGTGCAATGCGTATATTACTATTAAGCCAAATAGTTTCTGATAGTATGCTGTTCCCTTTATGTTCTGTTCTAGAGTTTAAGTCCAACCAGGCGGTCAAAATATCTCTGTAGTATTTGTTAGGTGTAAGCGGAAGTAGCTTATGTCTCAAGTAGTCACAGTTATGTTCCAAAAGCTACCCGAACCTAACTTTGGGAGATTAAGGTCGAAAAGAAAACACCATTTTGAGTCTGAGGTGACGAAACGCCGTAGCATTGATAATTTCTGCGCCTGTATTGTTGCTTTGATATTTGGAACATTGAATCCCCCATTCTTTTTGTCACAAGTTAATTGACTTCTTTTTATTTTATCAGGTTTATTTTTCCAAATAAATTTGAAACATTTTTTTTTAAATTCATTAATACATTCAAGATCTGGGCTTGGTAATGAGCTAAAAAGATGGTGTAATTTTGGAATAATTAATGATTTTAAAACAGTGTTTCTTCCGAACGGGGTAAGATTATGTGTTGACCAAATAGACATTAACCGTTCACACGTTCTAAGTTTTTCTTTATAGTTTCTGTCTACTATTTCTTCAAGATCATCTGTAAACGTTATGCCAAGAAGGTCAAAGTCAGCTTGGTCCCAATTTAGATTAAGTTGTGGACATAACTTCGTTTTTGACTGATAGTTGATCTTCTATTCTGCATTCTTAGTTTTATATCCTCATGGATAATTGATGTCGTATTTGTATTTTTAAGTGAGTTTTTTAAATTATAAATATAACGTTAAATGGTTCGGTGATCCCCAATTAGTATTTTTTTAAATCGTTTCGTTTTTCAACTGAGTTCTTCCTTTTTGTATTTATCTTGTGCATTATTTAAGTAGACAAAAAATCATAATGGCAACACTAATATATATTTGCCAATGTTGGCATATCATTGCTGCTTTGCAAATGTTAGAGCTAAAACGTGTTCAAAATGTGTGGTTTTCGTTTATGTTCAATATACATGTTTTTACTCTTTATTTACTTTGCGCCTTCAATCGGCAATAGAATCTGAAAAGCGCGATGATGTTTCCATTCATAATAATATCAGATCTGATAGCTGATTACCTTTTGCGAAGTAAGAATAACAGATGACATTTGAGAACTCAACATGTTTAACTACAATGTTCACGGGATGTTTTCGGAGGAGGCTAATCCATTAAGAAAGATCACACTATATACTAAATAAATAGCAATTGCTTTGCGTGAATCTGATTCGCTGAACACTTTCACAGAGATTCAGTTCATACCTGCATCAACTTAATTTCGTGACGTCACATCACATTTAGCCACGCCCCCATGACGTCAGGTTCATGGCTAGTTGCGTTGTGCATTTTCATTGGCTGATGAACACGATGTAGGCGAGGCTAATATTTGGTGTCTTCATACGCGTAAATAGTACAGCTCTAATTGTCGCAAATTTGTATATTTGTAGCAATGAAACCTTTTCAAAACATCAGGTACGAATGTATTTATTTATAAGTATTGACTTCAAAATTTATTAAGTTCATGGAGGTATAAACTTTTAAAAAACGCTGTTGGCGTTTGCACAGCGTGTTTTAAGTTTTTACCTCCATGAACTTAATAAATTTTGAAGTCAATTCTTAAATATGTCAAGGAAATTTTGTTGTACAAGTACATGTACATGTTTCCACTCCCTAATGTGTATATTTACAAAACCTCAAAGGGAGTTTATACTTCACTGAAAAGGTCAGAAAATATTTACAAATCGCTGCTGACAATTTTAGAAATGTTCACGGACGAACACCAGTAATAGGATAAACAGTAGAACTTTAAATAGACATATACAGGTATTGTTTTTTTAAATATAATCTTAAACCTTTCCCTTATTTGCTGCTGAAAAGAAAGTTTATGTTTTGTATGATTTTAGTTATTTAAAACTCTTATACACGACTTTCATGAACATCAATAATACACGTAATGTTTTTATAAATTCATAATTGATACAGATAGCTTTCAATAATGCTTACTCAAATAAATGAAAATGATCTGAAGGCACTGCTGCTCCGAAATGTGGATCATCCATTTCTTATCTATTATTGAATATACTCATCTTTCTCCTCATTACATTTCCTGTTAATTCTCCTGTCATGTCTTATACAATCAGATAATGAATCAACAGTATAGACAGGGTGATTATAGACAAATACAAGCTTCTATTCCATCTTCCTAAGGCTTACTCTGTCTGAAGAAACACAATGCTATCAATATGAGACGGTTTCTATATCATGATGAAACCAGGCCAACATAATCCCCAGCTCCAAGAGGAAAGGTCTCACTCTCTCCAGGATCAACTTAACGATCACACTATGCCGCTTGAAAGCTTTGGAAGAAAATCACATTGGTCTACGTTTTTTAATATAAATGTTTTGTAGTATTGCTGTCTCTTTTCAAGCACCTCTGTGTACGGTCGTTCAAAGGGAAACAAAATCTCTTAAACTGTAATTAAAAGACACAATAGCTGCCGTTCATGTAAACACTTTCACGTTTTGTCTGTATTTTTGAAAATATAGAGATTAGAAATGCCTGTTGTTTGAAAGAATCATGTCTGACCATGTGGTAAAGTATCGTGTCTCATCATGTAAAGTATCGTGTCTCATCAGGTAAAGTATCGTGTCTCATCACGTTAAGTAACGTGTCTCATCACGTTAAGTAACGTGTCTCATCATGTAAAGTATCGTGTCTCATCAGGTAAAGTATCGTGTCTCATCATGTTAAGTATATTCTCTCATCAGGTAAAGTATCGTGTCTCATCAGGTAAAGTTTCATGTCTCATCATGTAAAGTATCGTGTATCATCAGGTAAAGTATTGTGTCTCATCAGGTAAAGTATTGTGTCTCATCACGTTAAGTATCGTGTCTTATCATGTAAAGTATCGTGTCTCATCAGGTAAAGTATCGTGTCTCATCATGTAAAGTATATTCTCTCATCAGGTAAAGTATCGTGTCTCATCATGTAAAGTATCAGGTCTAATCATGTAAAGCATCATGTCTCATCATGTAAAGTAACGTGTCTCATCATGTAAAGTATATTCTCTCATCAGGTAAAGTATCGTGTCTCATCATGTAAAGTATCGTGTCTCATCAGGTAAAGTAACGTGTCTCATCATGTAAAGTATATTCTCTCATCAGGTAAAGTATCGTGTCTCATCATGTAAAGTATCATGTCTCATCATGTAAAGCATCGTGTCTCATCATGTAAAGTATATTCTCTCATCAGGTAAAGTATCGTGTCTCATCATGTAATGTTAAATGTTTCTTCATGTAAGGTAGCAAGCCAATATCCTTCAATAATTTCCCGTTAATTACAAGAATGACAACTTCCTTATTAAATGTCGTATAATTTATATGAATTCATCTTAGATAAAACTGTAGTATCCTAACAGATAAATGGAAAATTCGTTTATGGTACAATCCTGTACAATGTTTATCGGGAAAGATAAAGTTGTGAATTGTGGTGACTTAGATATGATCATACATTCTTAGATAGAAAAGTACTATCTTTAACCACGTCAACTCAATGCATCATACACATGTTATCACTGAGATGGTTTCAAGAGAATGTGTACACCAATTGACTCAGATGATAGTGTATTTAAGTTAAAATCGACGGTTTTCCGAGGAATAAAATTTGCAAAAGTGTGTATCTACCGGGAAATCATATCGTTCGGAGGTTTCCTCGCAAAGCCGTCTGATAACAGTCCATATGATTCATGTTCTGACGCAAGTCAGTTAACCAATCAGAAGACCTCACACAAAAGCTTTCGGTGTGAGAAGCTAAAGACAAGCATAAACTACCGAGCAAAAGAAAGGACTCACCTAAGTTTGTTTCTATTAATTAAATATTTAAAAGAAATCAGATATATTTGACTATGGCACGATACAATAATACTAATCTGCAGTAGTTTGGATGACTTTGTTGGTGACTGTGGTTAATTTTTAGTTCAAATATATTTTTGTAATGAAGACAGGGTTAAGAATTAAATTTACACCAACATGACCCCTACCCTGTTTAAAATGTTGTAAATGTGTGCAGAATCAGGCACATTTATTTATTTTCACATAGGAAATGTCTTATATGTCGGTGAACAATTGTGTATCATCAAAAATAATTTAAAAACAAAATTAGATTTAAAATTTCATTTTTTTTTTAAACTAAAAAAACATGTAGAAGTATTCTTTGACTGCTAACTAAACACCTGTATTTGCAATTGAAAATCATACATATGATAAAATCAACTGAGGTGAGTCCTTTCTTTTGCCCGGTAGTTTAGTTTCCGAGTTGTTTCAGAATATTTGACGATAGACAAAATCTGCCTATATTTACCGATGAAACTATGGTAGTAACTTAATTACATCTCAATTATTTCGGGTGAACTAAAATAAACATTAACAACTTTTTTAAATATGTAAGAAAAATAAACCCTTTTTGCCCCCTTCACTACGGTATGAATGTAGTGTGTAGGACTATGGATTTTTAGCCTGAACAATTTAAGCACGTGATTCTCGCGTGTCAAATTAAGTTGAGGAAGTAAATGTTCTTATACGTGTTTCAGGCAGCTCGTTACCATCTGGGTAATTTCGTTGTGGGTTTAGAATACAGTCCGACGTCTAAGCTCTGTTGATCTGTGCCAGTGACATTTCTGGAAGTGGTTTCTAAACAGTAATTATTATCTGACTTGTAATATTTAGGTAACATACAAATCTTTTAATTTTCTTATTTCTATTTAGCATTATTATCTATTTAAAACGATATATGTTTATATTCTTGTGTGTTATGTTATGGTGTAAGGTTTATCAAAAGCTATGCTGTTTATTTGTTTGCTCAATTTTTTAAAGCATAATATCTTCCAAGTGCAATTTGTCGAGTAAAATATGTTTATGTTCATATTGTATCGGTTATTGAATAATTAAAATTCTAATTCTTACGTAGTGATCTCATTCAGTTGACTCTTTGTACAAAAGAGTCCTGATATCGATAAGGAAACAGGACACGTTTACGAATTGGTGTCACGGACAAGGAGGTCTCAGTGGGAAGTAACGGTGAGTTGTACAGTTTAACAATGGGCATATGTTTTCATTTTACTTAATGATATATGGATTATGACAAGAAAACAAAAGCAGGAATAATAATATCAATCTGGGTTAATTAAAACATCCAAACATGTCAAGATTGTGCAACGTATATGGAAGTCAACAAAATGACACTGTGGCGACGTTAAGAATATTCATAAGGACAACGTAAATTGGACATTGTCTTTACAATGTAGACGTGTTAGCTGCAGCTGGAGCGACTGATTGTGTGGAGGAAGTAGCTATAGTTAATAAAAGAACACCTAAGCTTTAAATATAAATATAATAGATTATGGTGACATATATAATGTTTAAAATTTAGTTTTTCTAATATAATTCATAACTGACAAAAGTAAGCGCACCCGTATCACGGCTACACTTGAACATTGGTGTAAATTCAAATGACATCAATATATTCATTTATCTACACTGACGGGCAAAAGTAAGTATATGGCTCAGTTATATTTATCATATGTATAATTTTCAAAGTCAAATATCTCGAGTTTTCCACGTTGTATTCAAAAACGGACTAGTTAAGGAAATTAGTCCAAAACGTTAAATCAGTCAAAGAATACCTCTACGCGGTTTGAATTTTTGAAAATTAAAATTTTGAAATTCCCCCAAATTAATTTTGATAAAACACAACTGTTCATCGACATATAACACATACTCTGTGTGAAAAAAAATAAATGTGCTTCGTCCTGCACAAATTAACAACATTTTGAACATGGTAGGGGTCATGTTGGTGTAAATTTCATTTCTTACTCCTGTCTACTTTAAATAATGATATTTTAGTTAAAGAATAAAATAGTCATGAAAATTTAGTCATTCAAACTTTTGCCGAGAGGTGCTATTGTATCGTGCCATAATCAAATGCATCTCATTTCTTTAAAATATTGAATTAACCGAAAACAAGTGAGTGCTATACTTTCTTTTGCCCGTAGGTTTATTATAAATTATGGATTACGGAAATCCTTATAAACAATTATTTCATTCTATTTTTTCAAACGTTGAGTACAGAGAAACCAAACAACCAAAACAACGATTATTATGAAAAGAATGTTAGAGATGCCTCTCTAACTCAAGAGGATGGAAACAGAATAGAAACCAAGTATGGACTTAAGACTAAGTGTGTCAGTAACTGATCGCTGGAGGAAAAACAAGCATAAAATGGATTTCTTATTAAACTACTAGGGTCTTGTATTGTTCCCTTGATAAACACTTTTTTAGCACAATAACATTTTAAGAATAATACAAACATTAACTGTTGATTTGGTAGGAAGCCTTCCATAACACCTTGCAGATATGACATCGTCATCTTTCATACCTTTTTATCTATGACAGGAAAAAGGTTCGTATCAACAATACTTACTTAAACCAATTCCGCTGTAGGCAAATAAGGCAGTAAATCATAGTTTTTTTCCCAGACTAATACATTACCAGAATTGACAAGAGAGCCAAAACAGTTGTGTGACAACAAGAAGAACAGATTTGTTGTTTAATTAGCCATGCATTTCGTGTGTTAGCGAGATATTTGCATTAAAATGTACAAGATGGGGAGCAAAAAAAATATGAAAGATAGAAGATATAAATCGTAGGGATCATACTCTTCATAACATGATGTATTCTCCAGGTTATTGTGATTGTTTGATCACTGTGATAACATTGTCATACTCATTATTGGTCTTCATTTTGAACACCGATCTTTGGTTGATTTTGAATTGAACAACAACTTTTAAGAGACGGAAATGACAAATTATCTTTCCGGGGTTATATTAATTAGGTGTTTCTCGAGCCTTGGTCACTGCCCGTCACGAGTTTGTTATTCTACGTATTACCTATATGTTATGTAAAGTAAAAACGAGAATTTCAATTTTAAAAATTCTCTGCTAGGATCCGACAAGGAATCTCCATAAACATACACTTGTGACGTGATTTTGGTTCTCACACACCTATCATTGTGTAATACACGCAACTAAAATGACCCCTCCGAAAATGACTTTCAAATTTTAAAATCCTACGCTCAAATGCAAAATGAAAAAGGTACAAGCCGAAAAACTCGGGGACGTTACCGTCGGTATTGTTACGCCAAAGCTATTCTTTGCGACTGCAAGCTTTCCTGTGTTACCCTATAAACTAGTAATCGCTACTGACAACTACGAGAAACTTGTTAAAATGCAGAAGACATGTTCTCAAGTTACCAGTCGGGAAAAGTTAAAAAATTCAATGAAATATTTCCGTCACAATGATTTATCTCCCAATGAAACTTTCATTTCTTTAAACAACCAATCAACAATCGGTAACAGGTGTGACCTTCCTGAGGGATTTGCATGAAAAATACCCACCTGTGTCCATCTTCACATGCCCTGTGGGTAGTAATTTAATTGTATGAACTGTACAAATATATTTCTTTTCAAAATGATAACATTTTATATCAATCATTCTCTCGATAGCAACAGTAGAACATTGATTATAGTCTGAAAGCAGTGCAGTTTTCCTGTTTGTATCTGATTCTCTGCAAGTAGCTGTTCTTGTTTCTTTTTATTCCTCAAGAAAACTTGTAAGTCACAATATCATCACAGACACACTACAAAATGTACATATAAACCGCTAATGCCACACAGACTTATATTTCTTCACTTATACCGCAATCACTTGATGGAAGGCTTCTAGTGTATTGACTAAATCAACGTGACTGATGGCCCTTGTCTGGCTGGACGCTCGTGCTACTCCCTTGACGCACTAACACTGATTGCCTCTTAAATGCTCTGTCTCAATCCTATTTGGGAGAAATCTTCTTAATTATTAACAGGATTGAATGGACCATTTGTTGATGACCCTACTTACGTATTTGGCTGGGATGTTTCTCACTATGGTTGATGAATCATGTATCAAGTAGCGGAAACGTTTTTTTATCAAATATATTGATGTAAAAGAAGATTGTTCGTTCACTTTTATTAGCAATATTTGTAATTCATTTTAGTAATAATAAGTGTTCTTATAGACGCATAATCAAATCACAGAGCGATTTTATAGGCGCTATCAATATTAGTTAAAATTGATAACATTGAGAAGCAGCAAATCATTAAAGGCATGCGCGTACAAAGATGTATAACAAGTATAATTTCTTTCTTGCTAACATAATAGCTTTAAAAGTTTTGAGCATACTGAAATCCGTAACAAGAAAAACAGTGTGGTGATAAAGCTAGTTGTCTGTGTAGATCTTGTGTGAAATTGGTAATTATCGTTAATTACGTTACTAAATTAACAGAATATTCGTTTCATTATCCAGAGGAATTCATCACTTGTTGTCCTATTCGTTAAAGGGTCCTTAAGAACTTTAATTTAGTCATGAGAGAGAGAGAGAGAGAGAGAGAGAGAGAGAGAGAGAGAGAGAGAGAGAGAGAGAGAGAGAGAGAGAGAGAGAGAGAGAGAGAGAGAGAGAGAGAGAGAGAGAGAGAGAGAGTTGCAAACTTTCTCCCTGCCTTAATAACAGCAGCGATATAAGTGAAATACTCTTGAAAGCGGCGTTAAACCACAACTCACCTTCTTTCTTGTATTAATGTGAATTTAGTAACTTGACACCAAAACAGTATCCCCATCAATAGCAGGACTGAGTAGATATGCTGTAAGATTCTTTATAATTTGCACTCCATGAAAGGAAAGGAATTATTTACCACGTTAAATTGCTCAATAGAAAGTCTGAATAAATGTAATGTCTACAAATGCAAAGTGAAAACCAGACAAACTTATGGTTTCGCACTCTCTAGTAAAGGTTGTGATATTGATATTATTATAATATAATGACTACAATTATCTAAATAACATTTCACGTAGTCCCTATTACTCTCAGAGATGAGACAAATAGACATATTATCAACAAGTTGAATATATATCAAGTGATGAAAATAGATTATGTTCATATTGAATAAACAACGAAGTAACTATTTGGCAATCGTGACTTCATCTCTCTCTCGCCCTGTCTCTCTGTCTCTCAGTATCTCTGTCTCTCTGACTCAGCAGCAGCATCTTAACGACCCCGTCGGAAGGAAGCTCACAAATGTTGACTCATCCATAACAGTCACTCAAATGTCAGTTTTGAGAGTTAATGGTTGTATTAACATCCCGTAAAATAAGAATTAAATATAAGAATACGCCTCAAGTTGATCCATTCAGTGTTCCCTGTCACTTACTGGTCCTCTTGAAAACGACAAACGAATTAACATGTCTTGACATTCAACCAGATGAAAGTATATGTTCAACAACATTTACATATATTGACAGGCCCCGTTTCCTGTAGTCAAGAAAAGTTTAAACTGCAAAGAATGTTGATTTACATTGAACTGCGAGCGCTGTTCTTCCATTATCAGTAATGGTTGATGGAAGGCTCAGCGTGATACATGCGCAGTAACGCTCGATGGGAAATGGACTCGCATTGCTTAACTGAACCATGTATATGCGTTTTAGAACTTTTGTTATGTATTTGGGAGTTGTATTTAGCCATTGCTAACACCTATTTATATTTTTGAGAGTGCTTTATTTCAGAAAGAAAATTGTGCTACAGCGCCTTAAGAATTATAAAATGTATTTTACTTGTCATGTTCAAAAGAGGTAGCGTTTGCCAACTGTAGCTGTCCAAGAATTGAAACAAGTTCATATTGCAAACATCCTGCAATGGCAAATATTTAAAAACGGACCAATTTTGAGACCCACCCCAGCTGAAAAACTACTCTGTCGAGACAATGGTTGTTGACGACTGTCAACTTCCGGTTGAGCATTGACAGGGCTTGCCTCCTGTGATATTACAGATTTTTAAACGTGTTCACCATAACTCATTCGAGCAAAACTAACGTTATCACGTCGTATCGGGAAGCAGGTGCTTGTTTTAATAGTTCACTTTAAGTCAGTATTATTGCGATATGTTTGTCTTGTGCATACCATAACAGGTATGTTCATACTCATATGCAAATATGAATGAAGTGTTTTTTAATGGAGAACCGGACAATGTACCGCAGCTGGCGCGCGTCAATGAATCTCAAAATACTTTTTGAAACTTATCTACAATAGACAAAAAGACAAAGTAAGGTTGGTAATGCTTAAAAGCTCATAAAATTGCTGTGCGCGAATATGGGACGTGTAATTCCGGTTTCTGTACATGACTGTATATGGCTTTATATGGCTGTTGCTCAATTTATTATCACAAACAATCAATTTTCCTACAGTTTGCTAAAGGGGACCACACACAATCCTGGATGTCCCTTTATTTTTGTTAAACTGTTGGCTATTGATATTCTATCAACATGGATAGTTTTGCATGTGAATTTGTTTATTTCGGCACTGAATTGATAGAACCGTTATTAGAAGAGAAAATATTTGATTACTGTACGTCAACAATTAACATGAAAGCTGTCAAAAAAAACTCCTCATCCATCATCGGCTATTTTATGCGTTTCAGATCGAATAGAATTGGCAATCAAGAATTTGTAGTCTTAGATTATAATCAGCTAAACTACGTACAATCCTACTGCTACATACAGCTGCGTACCGAAAGTTCGTTCACCTACATCTTAGTGAAAATATTATGTACATGTAAATTGACGTTCATTGTTATCATACATCCATGTTTAACAATTTGGCATAATGAAAAAGACCGAAGGGGTCAAATTTCCTTCATTTTCGAATAAAAATGTTCATATTGACTAAATGAGAACACATTCATGACAAATAAAGTGCATGAGTATAAGAGGAAGTATAAGATGGATGTTAGACTCAGTTGGTCACTTACTGAATATTTAACAGAAGAAAATAAAAACTGTTTTGAAAAGATTGACCCCTGGTCACTTCAAAGAGCTGCCAACATTGTAACTGTTTACTATGAGATATCAAATCAGATAAGGTTATGGAACACTCAACTGTTTTTTTATAATGCGAAATGTGAAATGATCGCTCTAGATTTCGCGATGATACGATGTTTCAAAGACAAGCTAAATTATATGATATTTACACTAAAATACACCACGTGTACCAGGTGAACAAATTTTCGGTACGCAGCTATATAGGTAAACCCTCCAGGATATATATACTCAAATGAGAAAAGCATACATCGATCAGTTTTCTACTTAATATAGACACATGCATTTATATTACAAATGTGTGATACAGCTTAGATACCTGAGCCATACAATTCAACTCACTTTAATACTCATAGTGTGAGTCAGTTAATTATCATTTTGCGAACACACAGTGGTTTAAAGGATGTTTCTTAAACGTTCAAATAATATCGAAAAGATATTTAGAAGGCGAAACCAATTGCTGGTAACAGGTACAGAAGCAGTTGGTTCATGATATGTTTATTTAATTTGTGCAAACAAAATGCGAACAACTATAGAGGCTTGGCTATGTTTTGCATTACACTTTACTTTTGACCTCATGTGACCTTTTTATGAAATATTGGATATCTTTATAGCGTTATGATTCAATCATCCGAATGGTCTTCAAAGTGAAACGTTTTGATAAAACCAACAGCACCCATAATTGTTGCGTCACTTTGGAACAAACCATTTCATTCTAAACGTTAAACATATCTGTAGGAAGAATTAGAGGTTCTTAATTCACATTTGGAAAGACTCCTGTCTTCAAACATCACATGTGAGATCATGAGTTTGTAGATGCCAAATCGACCAAACTACTGGTTCTCTCGTGGTCTGTGTCCCAGAAACATAATGACAGATAACTCTTGTGATCGGTCAAAACGTGCTTTGATTCATATGACTTGAAGCCAGAGAGATAGAACTGGACCAAAGTCTTTCAGACTAATTGGTGTTTTTGAAAGAGGTTTCACAGATTAAACCTACCTATCCTTGTTTGTTAGGACAACGATTTAGGAAATACTAGCTACCTTATTTTACAATAAGTCTAAAAGCTGGTGTCAAAGCGTATTATTTATGTTATGACGTCGACATGTCTGATTTGTATACATCAATTCACTCAATTGTTACATTTGCTCGTATTGTTAACTATATTATGTCTACTTTGACAATGAGCAACAAATATACACCAAAGGGAACCATTCTTTAAGTTAGCTTAACATGCCATCCATTTTAATCCTTAATTGTGGTTGCAAATTAATTACGTCATTGTTGTTACTAACCTCTCCAATCTGTGTTTAAATTAAGAATGATAATAAACAATTTTATGTTCATTTAAAGAGTGCACTTATCCATCACCTTAGTGGTTGCTCGAGTTGGGTGCTAAATGAGTATTATAACCCTGGTCTAACCAAAACGTACATGCTTGTCGCTTCCACAACCGTTACCAGGTACCAATTTGCTGCTGGGTGAACAGAGGCCCATTTTGAATAAAGTCACTTACCCAGGGTGACCCCATACGTCTCTCAACTCATGTCTCAGTGTGGCAGGGAATCAACCCTTGAAACTCTCAGTTTTATCGAGCATCTGGTGTCCCATCCAGCGAGCTGCGCCCGTTGTTGCTGAACTACACTGATAGCGGTGTACTAGCGAGTTGTTCACATAGCCTGACCAATGAAGGACCAACGCTTACGATCCTCGCCATTTCACTCTGTGGTTTCACCTGGTAGGCTGCAAATGGACAGAAATGAAGAATTAAACGTCATTGACCGCAACCTTCATCTGAATCATCGTTTCCTCTCTGAGCTTCCATACAAAGACAATTTTATATGTGTAAGTATTTTTTCATTACATCTTATATCTATATACAAATACAAAGAAACTAATATTTGTACTGCAAAACCTAAAAAGAATCAATTATACATCTGTTACATGACTGTGGAGCTGTTAAAACTGTATGGAAAGAAATAGAAAAATGGTTATTTGAAAAAACGGAATGCAATATAAGCTTCTCTAGAAAAAACATACTCCTAGGATATTGCGAAAGCGAAACTATGTACTGAACTTGATAATAATAGTAGTAAAATACAATATATTCTAAATGAAACAATAAGACAAATTACCGAATTTGAAGCATGTTAAAAAAGACATAAATACAATGTACTATATTGGCCGATTTAACTGTCGATCTGTCATAATCTATTTTGAGTTAGCAATGTTGTACATCAAATATTCCATATTCTTGTCCACTTCCTGTACATATGTATAGATGCTTGCTAAGCGTACCTGTGTACATCTTCAAGATCTTATTTATGCACTCATGTTAAAATTGAACTGTTTCTTGTTATGAGTTGTCATGTTTGGAGTTCAAAACAAACACAAAAATTTAAAAATAAAAACATATTGAAGGGTTCAGTGAACTGCGATTCTAACAAACAGTTTTTAGAGAATTTCATGCCATGTAAGGGAAGTTATTGTCTATGCATAACTATGTTATTAAATACACATTTCATGTCACCAATTATTTTGTTGTTTGCAAGGTTTTAAATGCAGTTTTCTGTCAGTTATGTTTTAACAAACAAGGCCACACACCATAATATGTCAGATATGAACTTAGCTGACCAGCTGAAGTAGAGTGCGTTAGCGCTGATATATGATGCTGTCGAGGTTGAAGGAACTGAAAACTGCCACTTATTACAAAAATAGCTTATAATGACTATCATCTATTTGAAGCAAATATTGTAAGCTCTCTCATGTGAGAAAACTAACTTCTGGTTGATAGCTAATAATGGGCAAAGAGCTTCAATATGTGCTGATGGTTTCCAAGTGGTCAGGAAATGGCACTTCCCCTGGAATCACTGGTAATGATCTGTTCAAAGAATATTGAGGATATCGGGCAGTTTGACATCTACTTGGATATGGCATTTATTTGCATGATTCACGATTGCTTCAGTTTCAATTGTCCAGAACACAAATGCTGAAAATAATTTAAAAACTAATATTATCTCATAAACTGTATAGATAATTGTTTTCTGAAGACATGTGATGCTTTTTAAATATTGATATTTTCAAGTTGAATCGATGTATCTTATGCTCTTAATTATGCGTCTTATGTTTTATAATAAGGTAAATAACTTTTGATACCGTTTGCCCATGTATGATTAGAATAAAACTTAATAAGGAATGTTTGCACTAGGGGATGCCTCTGATTTGGTATATATGGCACGAATTGAAAGTTGATCTAAGCTATCCGACTATCTATAGAGGTGAGGTGAGGTGAGTTGGTGTTTAACGCCGTTTTCAAAAGTATTTCACTTATATCGCGGCTGCTAGTATTATGCCATGTGGCTATGCTTTGCGGTGAAACCTGCGAGCATCAGCTTGAACTAGCGAACCATCGGTGGTAATACGCTGAAATTCAGTGTAGCATTGCACCCAAACCTTGCTGCTTGTAGAACAGTTCTCTACTGCAGACACGGCTGCCGTGCCCCTGGCGGATTTCGAACCCCGGACCTCTTGATCCGAAGCCGAACGCGCTAACCACTGCGCTATCCCGCCCCCTCTATCAAAAGAAGGGTGTGGATAGATTTATCTATTTTGTATAATTTAGTTAAGAGTTCATTCCTGTAAGTGGGTTATCAGCGCATTATATGTTCCATAGTGTAGCATTTTAATGACATGGGGAGCAAGTTCCAGATGTGGATTGTTTTTATTCAAAACTGTTCAAATTGTATTGTTGTAAATTATCTGATGAAAAGCTGAATACACCATTTCTCTTCTTCATTCCTTCATTTTTACAACATCAGAATTCTCAGAGATTAACAGCTTAAACCGTTTGAGCGTGAAGGGTATATACAGAGAGAATAGATTTCCTCATGCTGTTCTCAAAACGACAAACAAAACAGAACTGTTTGCAGACTCTTTACAGGGAGTAATGCAAAATGGACAACGTCGCTTGTAGATAAATGATAAATGATAGATTTGCCACCTTGTTCAAATGAAATTCAAAGGTTGAAACATCAAAGCTATGTGATATACCGGCAGTGTGAAAGGCATTAGACGAATTATAAATTGTGTTAACTTCTAATTTTTCCAGACCATTCCTGGTGATCGATTGATATCAATGCATATTTGAGTGACTTTTTTTGCTATTTTCATACTCATTAAGATCTAACACATCTGTTAAGAAATCTACTTTCAGCGAACTTCATCTAACTGCTGCTTAATTCAGTATGAGAATGTTACAAAGCAGTATTGAAAAATTCATGTGGATATACATAGCTTAAAGGCTATATGTTAATGAAGTGTGTAGAAATGTTCTGAGGCAGTTCTGTCCTTTCCCTAAATATAATTGGGACCAAAGTGATTTCATACAATAGATTGCATATTTTAAGCCGCTATTTTGGTCATGGAACAGAATGCTTGAGGCTATGAAAATAGATGAGATGTCACTGTACCAACTTTAATCAAGTCGTGTCAGTAATGGGAGGGTTATAGGGGCATACATGTTCTTGAATCTTGAAATCATATTCTATTCCACTGATGCTAACAACTGTATTACAGCTTGTGTTTCTGAGTGGTAAGTTTCTTTTGAAGATGGGATCCAAAAAGACATTTTTAAAGGCTCATTGCAATTACCAGTTTTTTTAAACTGGGAAGTTTCTTTTGAACGTCAGTATAATATATTTTAAACGTTATTTTTTTTAAATGTATATGTTCCCCTGTGGTACAGGTACAATGTATACTAGAATTAGCATTTATTTAATCAAGGACTTGTTCAAATATTACATTTAGCTCTATGCAGACGCAATACACCCATTTAGGTCAAATATTCAGTAAACTTACATTCTTCTGCACAGTTCTCGGGAAAAATCTTATGAAAATGATAACAAGCTGACATAAAAGGGATTGAAGTAGTTTTGTCTCACCGCTTCCTTGATTAACCAAACTAATAATAATCATAATAAATATACTTGAGTTTGTTTGGAATTTAAGGTCACGTTGTGATAACTACTTTTTACTGAAAACCACTTTATTTCCATGTTCAACTGTAGAATCTAAATGAAAATATTAAAATTGATATATTTCTGAATTTGAAGTATCTCCTTCGCTTGATTATTCGTAAGATTACAAGTATTCTCGCTGTAATTTTAAATGTTTTATGCTCAAACACTCAATTTTGACAGAGAATAACTACAGCGACATCTTCTCATTAAGAGATGATCTCGTCCAGTGTTCAAGGTACTGTTAAGTGCTTTTTGACAACTTGAGACTCTAACGTAGAAATTCTGTAATGGTAATACATTAAATCTAATGGAAAAACTCACTAAAGAAATGAAATATTCTTCAAGTTAAATCCGTCCATTAGTAATGTACCGATCAAGGAAGAGTCGTCTTGGTTTACTTCTATCCTACATTATAAACACATACAAGGCACGACTGAACGTAATCAGCAACTGACGTCATTGCATGAAAATTGTATCAATTCAATCTGCCTTCTCATAATATTGTTAGTAATGATAGGAAACGTGTCTATTTATCTAAGATGCAGAGATATAAATGTAGGACAAGTGTGCTGGGAAATGGAAGAGAGTGATAGAAAACACACATGTGCAGCTACATCGTGTGTCATTAACTTGATGACAAAATAATTATATTCACTTGATTTTATGTACAACATAAAGTTTGATGTTGCAACCGTTTCTACATAAATTCAATGTTTAAAACACCTTGACATATTTATGTAATTACTGCAAAATCAGAAAACCTAGTTGAGACATGAGGACATATAGGCCAATGCCATCCTGGAACTGTTTGTGTTCATAACATTATTCTCCCAAGGCGTTCACGGCTCTTTCGGTAGTGTCTCTCTCTTCATTATAGCTCATTACCACAGGCAACGATGTTTACAGGAGATCAATGAGTAGCTGAGGACACAGATGGTCCAGCATGATGAGAGTGTCACTCAAGGGCTATTGATACTATCAACTTGGTCAATGAATACAGTTTCGTATAAGGTATTGGTATCTGCATCTTATAAGGAGTGGAATTAGTCACATTAACTTCCTAACCCACAGATATTCTTTAAGCTCGTATACTTAACTTAAGTGTTTAAAGTAACATCCTCCATACTAGAATGGGGTCAAGCAATGGTTTCGTACACTGTTTGTCTCTTGAGTTAAACCGAGTCAGTCTTCTCAAACTAAGGATGGTTATTGGCAAACTAAAATGGCATGTGGTGTAACTGTGGTGTCAGGAATATCTACTTCATCAACAGAACTAATACAAACTTTCGATTTTATTATCATTAGTTTTTTTTCAAACTGCAAAATGACATGATATATTAAAACAAAGACAACAATCCGAAAACCAGGTTGTTATTTACATAAGTGTCAGTGAATTAGTCGAGTCATATTCAATGTTTCAGCCCTAGTGCGTGTAGATAAGGAATGTATGAAAACAAGTAACAGGAAAAAAGTAACCGTTTGTACATAAAGAACCAATAAAAAATATCGCATTGACTTGAATTAATGTTGATAATACTGTCATTGAAGAAGATTGTGAAAACAACATTGATACTACTATTGGGAGCATGGATTACGGTTACAATCACTAATAAATGAACAACACCTTCAAAGAGGAAATTGTGTTTATGTGACATTGTGCTTGTATATTATCCTATCCTAGCGAAAACTGTTACTTTTTACCATTACTTTTTTTCCTGTTTTGTTTTCCCGAACACTGTAGATAAGTTGGGTCATCTCTCCTTGAAGATCATTTACGTGGTGTAAACCCTGGTCAGTAAAGCTCTTTCGGACATTCATTATTCTTCAGAAAAGCTCTTTCGGACATTCATTATTCTTCAGATAGCAGTTGGATTCTCTACAGCATGAATTATTGGTGACTCGTACCAGCATGAATATCAGAGTGTATAGTTATGCTGATAAATGTAAGAGCAAATTGAACTCTTTGTTTTCAATCGTTTGTCGTGATTGCTATGAAACTTTCACAACAACAATTTCATACAAATATGTGTTGTTTGATTCCGCTGTTATTTGACATATATTTTATACTCAATATATACTCGGAACAATGAAGAGATTGACATCAAAGTCAGAAACTAATATTATAGAACACTAATATGAGTGTTCAGAACAATTTAAAGTTTTTATACTATCAGTCTAATTCAATTGTTACATGTATACAAATGAAGGATTTTTAAAAAATTTGTTTTGCATGACATTACAAATGGTGGCCGTTATAGATTAATCTCTGGCTTATCGTTTCGTTACCCTTCCAATATTCGTGATGTAGTATTTAGAACATGTAAGTCCCTCAGCCATCTGGAACATTACATTGCAAGTAGTGTTGATAAAAACATCTATAAATAAGATTCAATCACTAAGTCATGAACATCATCAATTACTGTGACTCCGACTGATTACTGTCATTTTAACATGTTTAAACTAATTTCTTACAACAATTGCAATAGAAACATACTATTACACTGTTAACAGAAAGTGACAATGTTGCAGTGGGGGAAATACAAACATTTATCATTGAAGAAGTAAACAAATGTATTGATTTTACTTATCTGACAATTTTATTTCTATTCTATTTTGTCATAGATGTTGCTTACAATCGGATATGTGAAGACATTTACAAGGAAATCGACTATTGTTAAGCATCACAACAACCTAAATCTAATCACTATGGTTGAAACATTGAATTATCCTACGATGTTTTAACGTATCAACCTTAACATTGATTACCAGACCACAGACAGGTCTAATGGATGAACACTACTAAAACTAAATAGTCAATTATTTACTAATGGAATTCAGGCTGTTTGCATAACTGGTTATTCAGTTTACCTTTGGTCTGTTCATTTACTAGAGGCGCCGCCCTTTCCTGTTTTATCATTGCTAAACGCGAAATAAAATCCATTAACTTGGTATACTAACAATTGGATGGATATAGCAAACCCTATTTGTTTATACCAGGGTGGTAGTCAATTATGGGTGTAAGGCCTCAGGAACTATTCTTGATCTTCTGTAATGTTCCTATAAACAAAGATGCCCCTCTAGTTATCTCGAAATCCTGAAAATGTCCTAATATTATGAAAGAAATGTAATCTTTAGCCTCAGCAATACACCTTCACTTAACATTCATTGATAAGACAAGTTATACGTATTGAAAAACTACAATTCATAAAATGATAGCGTGGCAGTTTATCTGCAATTTCATAGCTTTTTTAAGAATATTGTGTGAGTAAACTCAACTAATGACAACACAACAATGTTTTTATCATGTGTCGTATCTAACAATCAAGTTATCTATTTCTAAGAACATTGTTTAATTGATAATCAGTGATTGTCGAGTAAATGTCATCAGTAATATATCAATAATATTGTTATCACTTTCATGGTTCCGATTCAGTTCCTGATTTAGTCAGATATAGGGAGCCATGTAGAATGGATAAATACACAGTGTAGCTTTTTTCACGCGTAGATGTATAATATAGAGAGAAATGATACTGTGTAAACGTCAACTAAATGAATAGAGTTTACCTTAATTCTCAGTCAATCTAGAAGACAATGAAACGATGAATTGTTCATAAACACATCTTAAGGTGATCAAAGTAAGACTCTCACATTCATAATTTAATGGTGTAGATACCTCAAACTATATATACATTTTTGAAGGTGTTATACTAATGTCCTCAAACATATTTCAAGATCTAAAAGTAAATAAAACTCTTGAAATGTCAGTCTGGGATCGAATATATCAGAAGGTATAGTAGATACGGTTGGAGATTGATAATTTTAAGTGAATTTCAAGATACGAGGGGCGTTCAATAAGTGTTGCAAGCGGGGCATTGGTGTTTACATAAACAGTGTCAGCTTATAGCAGGTGTTACTATAGTCAAAACATAACATTGACACATGTAAAAACAATTTCTAGACATAACAATTATTTAGATATAATAGCTGCGCTGACCTAGGGGTCTCCATAATCATGGATTCTCTCAAACATGAACAACGCGCTGTGATCAAGTTCCTTACAAAAGAGGAGCAAAGCTACAGAAATACATAATCGTATGTGTAATGTGATGGGTAAGGATGCTCCTAACTTTTCAACAGTTTGTCGCTGGTCTCTTCAGTTCAAGCGGGGCAGGGAGTCCTTAGACGATGACCCACGGTCAGGCAGGCCATCTGAAGTCACCCGACCGGAAGTTATTGCCGCTATCGAAAGACGAATTTTAGCTGACCGCCGTGTTAAAGTTTCTGAACTGTCTTTGGAATTCCAGATATCAGTTGGAAGTGTTGAAAAAATAATTCATGACCATCTTGGTATGTCCAAGGTATCTGCAAGATGGGTACCCAGAAACCTCACAGCACAAGATCGCCAGAAAAGAACCGAAAGTTGCATGGAGCTCCTGGATCGGTTTAATGCGGATGAAGCCAGGTTTTTGTCTCGTCTGGTGACAGGTGACGAAACCTGGATCCACCACTGGGACCGGAAACTAAACTGGAATCCAAGCAATGGAAGCACCCGAGTTCACCGCCTCCCCTGAAGTTTCGCACTCAACCATCAGCTGGCAAGGTTATGGCGACAATCTTTTGGGATGCAAAAGGCATATTATTAATTGATTACTTGCCAACCAAAACTACAATGAATGGTCAATATTATGCCAACCTAATGCAAGAATTGCGAAAGACAATTCGACAGAAACGCCGTGGAATGTTGACACGTGGTGTTCTGATTTTGCATGACAACGCTCCAGTCCACAAGTCAAGAGTTGCACAGGCCGCTATACGTGATTGTGGATTCGAACAGCTTAACCACCCACCCTACAGCCCAGACCTAGCCCCAAGTGACTACTTCCTGTTCAGAAACCTGAAATCCGCCCTACGTGGAAGGCACTTCCGGGATGATCCGAAATAGGACAATTGACCCCATCCATGAAAAACTGGTGATAACTTATTGACCATTAAAGTTACAGGTCTGCCATTTTAGCACAAAACACTAAACTGATAGAGTGTTACAACACAACAAAGCAAATTCCTCTGAACACATAACTTTCTATGATATTCAAATTCAAAGAGGTGAAATATTTCTTTTGGCGTTCAGTTTATTTGTAATTATTTTAGTTCACATATTCCCTTCAATGCATTAACGTATTTGTCTTGTTGATGTTTATCAAAATTGTCTATCACAAATCAGTGCACGAAAGAGTATACCATTTTTCCTTGTTGTTGATAACGGGAACTTAATTTTTTCAAAGTACATCAATCATGTTATTAAAAGCTTTTATAGGAAGGAAATTGAAATAATTGCGACACAGATGAAGTTTTTCTTACAAAATTAATTTTTAAAATTAATCTTTGCCACATATTTTCAATAGCACCATCACACAGTATGACAGGATATGAGTTTTTATTCACTTTCTGTAAATATTGTTTGAGTTTATAATGCATTTTAGCCCTATTGTCTTACACTTATGATAGAATCAACAACTAGGACGAACCACACAGATTCGGTTCACACAAAAAAAGGAGAGTCTAGCATAGCATTATACCAATACTATGGACGCAAGACAAGAAGATCACAGTGAGTGGCGCTCTCTCATTGGGTGTTTAGGTACCTATGAAAGAAACTAACGTGATTTTGAAATTATGTCAATTTGAAGATGAAACATGATTTTGTTTCATAGCGATTAAAACCATTAATATTTGTTGAGGAAATACTTTTGTGCTAGAAGCATTAACATCTTTGTTTAGCATCTGTGTCCCTTAAAATTAATGATCGCAAATGTCTTATCACTTACAGAACATGTTCTTTAAATGACGCTTTCAGATAGAACTTACATCAATTCACACGAATATGAAACAAATAGAATAAGTTGAATATTTAACTCATTTTATTCTAATAAAAATATTACCGACTATCAAACAGTTATCCAGAGATAATGACTGATAAATGTATTTGTTATAACCAGTTTTACCCCTGACCGAACTAAAGAAGGGTATGTTTATGATAAAGGATCAAATTGAAAGAGGTCGTTGTATTCTTGCTCACCAAAAGAAATTTTTAAAGGTTTTTTCATCTAGGTTCAGTTATTGCACTCAAATTATGTTTCATTTGAAATGTTGCGTACACCATCATGTTTGTTACTCAAATAGTGTGTCATAACTGAAATATATTTTTTTATAATTTTTAGCGATAAATGACCATAATCTAAGGAGTTTCTAAAAATAGAACAGACTGTTTATTTAAAATCGCAATCGTGACGATTGGCATGTAGTTATTATTATGAAGTCTAACATCTTATTATCTGCTTTCTCTTTCTTATGAAGTCATAACAATATGTCATCCTCCATTTTTATTGTGTATTAGAAGGAATTCATGAAATCGACGTTAACTTACAATCTTGGATTGTCAGTAAGTATTGTCTACAAGCATTAAAGCACATATATACCATGGATAACATATTTTACTAAGGAACACCCAAATCACTTTAAATGTCCCCGAGCACTAAACGGTTTTCACTCTCCATCAAATGACACCCGAACCTGACAACTTGAAGTGTTGGATAAGTGAATGGGAAGTAGGGGATCAACTCTCATTATGGCATATTTCTGGCTACATCTACTCTGCGTTGTAGGGCTAGGGTGAAGAAAAACAACATTTCTCCCACACATCCCCCATCACTACAATGTCTGTTGACATTAATTTACCAAATCGATGAGATTAATTTCAGGATTCGTTCGTGTCTTGATTTGAGAGATCTTTAATTTAGTATACGTTGCCAAAATACTGCTTAGTGTTGTGTCTTGTGTTACTGTTTGAAAGAATGGAGAATTTGGAACAGAGGTTACGTTGAATGAAATGATTGAGTAACTTGTATGGGAGAGAAGGCCTCATAGTTGATTGAGTCCTATTCTTACGAGACATTTACGCGATCTTTTCGGTGGGTGTGTGTCATACCCGTTAAGACCTCTAACACATATTGATAAGCGTGTGTCAAGAGGAGGGCACATTACAACGAATAGAGCAGAACGTATCTTCACGTACATGGCAATCCATGTATAATAAGAGAGCCTGGAAGCTAGAATCATGTGTTGTTATTATTAAACCTTCTCCCACATGATGTTATGGTATTCAGGTTCAAGTCTTTGAAATATCCTTGACTCCGTTTCCTCACATTTGCTATGTTCTACATTTATGTATTGTACCTTGGTATACCCCACAGTCCACCTGATGAAGGAGTAAGCATATACCCCAAACGTTCTGTAATGTTCACAATAAAGAAGTTGCTATCCTGAGTGCCGTTCCACAAAACACTTACAATTGATGGTAGAGTGACAATCATTTGTAACCTATTTTAAAAAGAATTGGCTACAAATGATTGTGCTTGATTGTAATTCTAACATTGTCTTGCGAAACTGTGTCCATAATATCTCGTTTTCTTATCCATGTTATTTGCTACATGAAAACAGTTACCTCGTGTCACGCCAATGTCTCCATACATGTATTTATTCAAACACGATGCCTCGTTACTTTGTTTTGTGATTCAGAAGGGTTGAAATCATTGTATTTGCTCTCCTTAAAGTGTCTTTCCGTTGAGGGGCGATTTGCATGTTCTTGTACTTTTAAATCCATTCTTCTAAAACAGTGTTTCGATCAACAAGCACATTTACAATTCAATTGTTTCCTTTTCTCTAGAACAGAGTGTCAGAAAGGTTTACAATAATTGAAAGTTCCATTGAAGAGTTATTTCGCCTGTAAGAAAACTTAATAAGTATGCTCTGTGGATAAGTAATATTTGCATATCCTCTTTTTCCTCTATTTTTTTCTAAACTTAACTTTAGTGAAACAGCAAATTATTCGTGTGAATTTATTATAAATTTCTGTCCTTTTTTATACAAATTATATCCAGCGATATGTTTGTCAATGATGAATCGATAGTTAACAAAATGTATTCTGATAAATAAGGCATAAATAATCCCTACTGTCCTTAAACGTTGTGTTTTTGCTTCATTTCATATCATACTGAAATAAGATTTCTCAATACTGCTTGTTTCTATTGTAAGTTACTGATCAAGATTATATATATAAGTCGATGCAGCCATGGCAGTTTATTTTCAGTACGTGTACTACCCTCTTATGGTTACTCATATTCTATTATAATATGTAAAAAAGTCAAACAAGTTTCGGGAATACAATTCTGACATATGACATACATCAAACATTTCAATGCTCAAAGTCTAAGCTTTAACATTCATTTAAGTGACTGTAATGAAATGTGAAAAAGCACCAGACGATTAATCTGCTGTCACAAAACAATATCCTTTCAATCGTAAATATCAATTGCTGGGAAACATATTTTTAAGATGACCACAACATTTCGAAAAGTAATACTCAAAACTCTTTCAAGAGTATGAGTTCTGGTGAAAACCATTTTTTTTATAACACATTCCCCTTGTGCTTGCTCTATCCTATGATGCGGAGATGATACATAATAGGAAGCGATTATTCCAATTATTCATGTGCGAATTTATCAGACATGACATGAAGAATAAAACGTCATTGACCTCGATCTTCATCCCCATCGTCATTTCCTCTCCAGGCTCCCAAACAAAGACATGTTTGAGAAACTTTGTAAGTGCACTTCTTAAATATATGTTTATCTTGGAGGTGATTTAGGGGTTTCTTCCACTCTTTCTGCAGACAGGATAAAGTATACAATTAACAAATAGAACAAATGATAATACAGCAGTCCCACTAAATAGTTCTCAACATTTGACATTCTTCTTAACTTTATACATCTCTAGTGATGTCACTCTATTGTCTCAACAGGGTTTTCTTTTATCAACTAAACCTCTATTAGGAGTTTACTGGGCATCCTTTAACAAATTCTGTGGAAAGCCGTAGGAATGCCCGGTGGTAGTGAATTTTGAATAGCCATAAAATTCGATTTTTTTAATGAAATAGTTCTCCTACCGTCTACTACTATAAAGTATCATATCTTTGGAAAATCTAGTGATGATGTGTGGTTCCGATCTCTAGACCCTTCGTTCGCTACAGGGACGCCCTTACCAACTGAGCTACGCAGGATCACAATATCAGAGCTAGATCTAATTGTTTGTCAGTATGAACCCTGTGTTATACATCTCTCTCGGCCGTTATAATTCTATTTGATCTGTGTTCTGTGTAATCATATAGTCATTGTGTAGTCAATAGTCTGACCACAATCCTAACTCCCAGTAAACATATTCTGTAGGTGTCTAAGCATTCGTGAAGGTTTACATGTCTCTACTTTTGAAACTCGAAAATATAAACAAAGCCCAAAACATCCTTCAACTTATGGAAAATAAGAGCTTATGAAAACTTAAAATGTTTGAAACATAAGGAGGGTTCAAAAACTCTGATTCTAAACGTACAGTATGTATAGGAGGACATGCCATGTAAGGGAAAGTATGTCTATCACATACACATGTGATTTGATATTAAAAATTGTGTTGCCATGGCATTCTTTAAAATAATGATGTTGTTCCATGTTTAAATGCAGTTTTTCGGTCAGTTATGTTTTCAACAAACAAGGTCACCTGGAGTGCCTTAGCACAGATATACGATGCTGTTGAGGTTGAATAGACTGAAAACTGCCACTGGGAAACATATTTTTAAGATGACCACAACATTTCGAAAAGTAATACTCAAAACTCTTTCAAGAGTATGAGTTCTGGTGAAAACCATTTTTTTTATAACACATTCCCCTTGTGCTTCTCTATTAATTTCAATTGGTTTCTTTCCAGAATTCTTTGCAGGATCAATTCCTTTGTTTTATTGTGGCAAACCATATGTGGAATGGCTAAAGGCAGTTTTCCATCAGTTTTATATTACGTGATTATTCTGCTCTGTTTGCTCTATCCTATGATGCGGAGATGATACATAATAGGAAGCGATTATTCCAATTATTCATGTGCGAATTTATCAGGAACAATAACGACATCTTGAAAACCAAAACTATGAAACCGTTTTTTGAGTTTACGTATGTGTTTTGCCATTTATATTTAGTTATAGTTATATTTGGTCACTTAAAATTGAACAGAAGGAAGTTTATGTTTAGGTTTCACTGTTTATTTCACAGTATCTTTATCGGTAAATCTAGTTTTAACATTAACATTTAACATTAGTTTCATTAGTTTATCAAGGTTATGACATCGACCCTCTCAAATAGATGTACGTTAAAAGATTAATTGGGAAATAAAACAGATGAGTCACATTAATAATACTGGCAGTATATGCAATAGTAGAAACCTATTCTAAAACTGGTTTATAGTAATTGTTAAAGCATCAAAACAAATGAAGTAAAACTTTCAAGTCTATGTAATTCGTGCAGATATTCATTACTCTTCATTACAGAATCTTATCGGAGGGAAACAAACAAATGTTGGCTCCTGCATTACAGTTCATCACTCAAATATCAGTTTTGAGATGTAATGGTTATATCAACGTCTTGTGAAATCAACATTAAACAGTTGTATACGCCTCAATTAAAACCCCATTAATTGATAAAATCAGTATTCCGAATCAGTCACTGCATGGGCGTCTTCAAGACGACAAAACCACTAAGATGACAATCAAACTGATGTAAGTGTATGTTCAACAGCCTTCACAGAGTGATAGGCTCACCTTCCTGAAGTCAAGAAAAGCTTAAACTGCAAAGCCTTCATTTACTCTCATTTTCTTATAGATGTGTTCCATGAAGGCAGGATAAAATCTTAACCCAATGAGCATGTTTGTGCTGTTTTATCACTCTTTACATTGTACTGAGACCGCTGGTCTTCCTTTATCAGAAACACTAAATGGACGTTGTTAAACGTTATCAAGATACATATATACTGTACCACATCAAATCAACCAGGAACTTAAACAGTTTATTTTAAGCCATTGTAATTGACATGTTGTATAACTTTTTCTTGTACGATATATACCATACTAATTCAAATAGGCCTATATACTCATAAGTATGAGATAAGCATACATCGATCAGTTTCCTAATTAATATAGGTACATGTATTTCTATTACAAATATTTTGTGCAATGTACATTGCTTAGCCATAAAATCAAATGTGTGAGTACAAATTTAGGTACACATAGTGGTTTGAAAGATATTTCTCAAATGGTTTAATTAATATCGAAATGATTTTAGAAGGCTAAAACAAGAGCTCGTAAACAGTAAGTTCCTGACAATGATATGGTTAATTATTGTTTGTAAAACAAAAAATCTGTACCAGCTTGATAATATTTTGCATTACACTTTACTTCTAAACAGATGGGGCCTTTTGGTGAAATATTGGATTTCTTTCAATCTAAATGTTCAACCTATCTAAAGGATAGTCATAGTTAGGATGACTCCTGTCTTCAAATATCAGATGTTAGATCGAAAGTTTTTAGGAACCAATTCAGACCAAAATACATCTTTTCTCATATTCTAATGACGGATAACTCTGGCGATCTGTTCAAACGTGCTTTCATTCATATGCCTGAAATCCAGAAAGAAGCAGAGTCTTTCAGACTAATTAGTGTTTTTAAAAGTTGTTTCCTAGATAAGACCAACTATTCCTTGTCTGTTAGGACAATACGTTAGGAAGTCATAGCTACCTAGAATACATCAAAACCTGGTGCCATAATATTTACTCAATGATGTCTACATGTCTGACATTTTTAATTCAATTAATATAATTGTTCAATTCATTTGTATTGACAAACACATTATGTTTATTTTGACACATTTACGTCATACCATTATTTTAGCTAATTAGCATGGCATCCTTCTTTTTAATCCTTAATTGTGCTAGCAAGGAAATTACATCATTCTTTCTAAGAAGTTCCTAAGTTCTACATGTTATGTTCCATCAATCGTACCAACTCCATAGATATAACGTTTGACTCCATTTTATAAACAAATATAATATCCACACTACCTTCAAGTTGCAGGTTAACCATCGTGTCCAATTGTCTATGTCACATTGCTTGACCATGGCAGGATCCTCGCCATGTCAGCTTGTGGTTTGACCTTGCAAGCAGCTCTTGGACAGACATGAAGAATAAAACGTCATTGACCTCGATCTTCATCCCCATCGTCATTTCCTCTCCAGGCTCCCAAACAAAGACATGTTTGAGAAACTTTGTAAGTGCACTTCTTAAATATATGTTTATCTTGGAGGTGATTTAGGGGTTTCTTCCACTCTTTCTGCAGACAGGATAAAGTATACAATTAACAAATAGAACAAATGATAATACAGCAGTCCCACTAAATAGTTCTCAACATTTGACATTCTTCTTAACTTTATACATCTCTAGTGATGTCACTCTATTGTCTCAACAGGGTTTTCTTTTATCAACTAAACCTCTATTAGGAGTTTACTGGGCATCCTTTAACAAATTCTGTGGAAAGCCGTAGGAATGCCCGGTGGTAGTGAATTTTGAATAGCCATAAAATTCGATTTTTTTAATGAAATAGTTCTCCTACCGTCTACTACTATAAAGTATCATATCTTTGGAAAATCTAGTGATGATGTGTGGTTCCGATCTCTAGACCCTTCGTTCGCTACAGGGACGCCCTTACCAACTGAGCTACGCAGGATCACAATATCAGAGCTAGATCTAATTGTTTGTCAGTATGAACCCTGTGTTATACATCTCTCTCGGCCGTTATAATTCTATTTGATCTGTGTTCTGTGTAATCATATAGTCATTGTGTAGTCAATAGTCTGACCACAATCCTAACTCCCAGTAAACATATTCTGTAGGTGTCTAAGCATTCGTGAAGGTTTACATGTCTCTACTTTTGAAACTCGAAAATATAAACAAAGCCCAAAACATCCTTCAACTTATGGAAAATAAGAGCTTATGAAAACTTAAAATGTTTGAAACATAAGGAGGGTTCAAAAACTCTGATTCTAAACGTACAGTATGTATAGGATGACATGCCATGTAAGGGAAAGTGTGTCTATCACATACACATGTGATTTGATATTAAAAATTGTGTTGCCATGGCATTCTTTAAAATAATGATGTTGTTCCATGTTTAAATGCAGTTTTTCGGTCAGTTATGTTTTCAACAAACAAGGTCACCTGGAGTGCCTTAGCACAGATATACGATGCTGTTGAGGTTGAATAGACTGAAAACTGCCACTTCTTACAGAAATAGTTTATAATGACTATCATCTGTTTGAAACAAATAGTGTGAGCTCTCTCGTTTGACAGGATTAACTTCTGGTTGATAGCTAATAATTGGCAAAGAGCTTGACTATGTACTGATGGTTTCCATGTAGTCAGGAAATGGCACTTCCGCTGGAATCACTGCTAATGATCTGATTCAAAGAATATAGAGGATGTCGGGCAGTTTGACATCTACTGGGAAATGATATGTTTTTGGATGATTCCCGAGTGTTTCAGTTTGAATTGTCCAATCACAAAGAAGGTGTGCCAGACAGCATACTACAATTTAGTACCTCAATGATCAGCTGTGATTGATATGTGATTGTTCTGTGTTTAGGTTGCATGTTTCCTTTGATGACAAACACCACAACAAAGGCGTTAGGTTATCTATTGTTTGTGTAAGTTCGGCTGAGAACTTGCAATCAAGACGACCTGGTGAAGTTGAAAGATTTGCCATAGCATTTGTTGTCCACATGTATAAAATATACATTATGGAAACAGGATTCTTAATATCTTGTATATTTACTATGATTTATTATAGTGAAAAACCAATCAATAACATACTTATTTATAACAATGATATTGCGGATAAAAATGAAAAGTTTTCCTTTGCAAAGGAATAAACAATATATTGATGGTTATAAAAATGTTATATCGCCTGGACTAAACCTAAAAGAATGGTTATATACAAATCGACTCTCGAAGACAACACCCAAATCACATTCCAGTTTTTTTCGCGTGTTGTTATATCAATCTCTTATGATTATCTATAGTACGACCCTGACCATGCAAACAATTTGTTATTTTGTCAAACATTGTTTATCATGCAATTTTGAAATGTAATGTTTGAGTAATAAGGGCATACACAGTGTTTGTGTTGTTACCATCTATTCAAGGGCATACAAAGTGTTTGTGTTGTTACCATCTATTCAAGGGCATACAAAGTGTTTGTGTTGTTACCATCTATTCAAGGGCATACAAAGTGTTTGTGTTGTAACAATCTATTCAAGGGCATACAAAGTGTTTGTGCTGTTACCATCTTTTCAAGGGCATACAAAGTGTTTGTGTTGTTACCATCTATTCAAGGGCATACAAAGTGTTAGTGTTGTTACCATCTATTCAAGGGCATACACATTGTTAGTGTTGTTACCATCTATTCAAGGGCATACAAAGTGTTTGTGTTGTTACCATCTATTCAAGGGCATACAAAGTGTTTGTGTTGTTACCATCTATTCAAGGGCATACAAAGTGTTTGTGTTGTAACCATCTATTCAAGGGCATACAAAGTGTTTGTGCTGTTACCATCTTTTCAAGGGCATACAAAGTGTTTGTGTTGTTACCATCTATTCAAGGGCATACAAATTGTTTGTGCTGTTACCATCTTTTCAAGGGCATACAAAGTGTTTGTGTTGTTACCGTCTATTCAAGGGCATGTACTCGTATACTTGTGAAATACAGCAACAGAATAGATATTTCAGAATGCTAAAGCAAACACACACATTATTCTAAGAGCTAGTTGGAGTCAAATATTATTTTTTTTTATAATTGACCAGTTTATGTAAAATTATCTTTATAGGAATGTGTTTATAGTATATAAACGAAGTACAAACTTTGGAATAACAAACATCAACGCACGCTAAATATATTGTTTGATCTCTCAATTGGGTTCATAGAGTGTTTGCAGATGGTAATTTGAGTCTCAGATAAACACTTTTATGTAAGTGTGTTTGTGTAAGAGGTGAAACATCTCGACGCGCATATCTTAATAAATTGTTAAACTTGAATAACTTTACAATCAAAGCATACTACCAATCAACAAACGCCAACGGCGACACTAGTTTTATCAAAACCTTAATTAGGGATAGCATGGACCTATTTATCTATTTTGTATATTTTAGTTTAAAGTGAAGTAATTCCTGTAGGGGGTTATCGTCCCATATTGAAACATTTCTTAAATGTTCAAATTGTATTCTTGTAAATTATGTTTAAAATAAATAATTAACTATGAGAAAGTAGAAAGACCTTGTCAGAAATTGGTTTTTCTCGGAATTGAAATAGACAGTTTAGCAAAAACCTTGTCATTACCTGATGTTAAACTGTAGGCTTTAAGGGCGCTTCTTGATTCACGGTCTTGTAAGAAGAAAGCGACAAAGCATGAACTTCAAGTGCTTGTGGGAAAACTCAACTGGGCTTCCCGAGTAGTGTACGGTGGACGTACTTTCCTTCGTCGACTCATAGATATAATGAACTCTGTTAAGCGCAGCTCACATCATGTGCGATTGTCAAGTTCGATTGTCAAGTTCCGTTAGAAAAGATATTCAGTGGTGGATAACCTTTTGCCAAACCTTTAATGGTACCTGCAGCTTCCTAGAGGCTAACCCGGTGCCCGTGCATGATTTCTCCACTGATGCTTGTTCTACTGGGGGTGCAGCATACTTCAAGAATGACTGGTTCTATTGCAGCTTGGAATCTGATTTTCCAAATATGTCTCTTGAGCACATTAACTTAAAGGAACTATTCGTAGTTTATCTCTCAGCTAAACGCTGGTGCAAAGAGTGGCGAAATAAACATATTGTTGTGTTTACTGACAATGTTACAGCCAAAGCATATATCAATAAAGGAACTTGCAGCAATCCCCTTGCAATGTCTTGGCTTCGTGACTTGTTTTGGTTATCTTCTGTAAATAATTTCCGTCTATCAGCTAGACATATCCCAGGGACCCTTAATTTGGCAGCCGACTCATTGAGCCGTCTGCATGATCCTAGTCATCTAAAGAAAGCTCTGTCTTTCCTCCAGGCATTTCCATTAGACAGTTATTCATGCATGATTTGGGACAATCATATGACTGACAGTGCATTTACTTTTTTGCAGGACCAATGGCAGAACAATGGAAATTGCTTAAAACTGAGTTAGTTCATCTGAAGAGTTGCTGCTATGCTGAGTCGACAAAAAAGACTTACTCATCAATGCGGTCAGCATACCTGCGCTTTTGCCTGTACTTTGGACTGAGGCCAGTACCAGCTGAAATCCTTACTATCCTAGTGTATGTGGTGTTCCTTGCCCGGACACTAAAACCAACTAGTATTCCAAGCTATGTGAATGTTGTGCGCCTGATGCATGTGGAGTTGGGCCTCGCTAACCCAACTGACAACTGGGAGTATAAACTCCTACTGAAGGGTGTCAACAGATTGAAAGGTGTACCACCCAAACAGAAGTTGCCAATCACAATTCCAATTCTGATGGAGATATTTGATAAGATTGATACATCGGTGGCCTTTTATAAGGCATTCTGGGGAGCCTGTGTCATTGCCTTCTTTGGGTTTCTACGTAAATCCACCCTGTTGCCCCAGAAAGTGAGTGATAAACCCTGCCATTGTCTCCTAATGTCTGATGCCAGTTTGTCTGATGACAGGAAATCTGCAACCATTGTGATCAGACACACCAAAACAATTCAGTTTGGACAAAGAGTGCTCAGACTGCCCCTTTACTGGATCCCAGGCTCTCCTCTGTGCCCAGTTAAAGCTCTTGGTAACATACTTCAACTGTTTCCATCATCAATCTCACAGCAGAGCATTCCTCTGTTTTCCTACTTGGACAACCATGGAAACATCAAGTGCTTAACCCACAACACCTTTATGGGTACCCTGAAGCGAATCCTGACTCTATGTGGTTATAAGGCCAATGACTTTAGTGGACATTCATTCAGACGGGGCGGTTGCTCGTTCGCCTTTAAATCAGGACTTTCCGCACCCTTCATCAAACTGAGGGGGGACTGGAGATCAAATGCCTATGAACGTTACATCACTCTTGATGATGAGCTACATGAAAGAGTGTCACGAGTTCTAAGTTTAGCTATAGTCTAGTTTACTGATCTTTGGAGGTTTGGAGAAAAATTGCAGTTGTTAAAAAGTATTGGATTTTTGAATATTTGTATTTGTCAAGAATAAACTTGACCTGTTTCCCCCAAAGATCAGTTTCTGTTATTATTGGTAATGTTAATTTTTCTATAAGAAGAATGGAAGGTTTAAGTTTAAAATAAATAATTTTATTTGATGTTAAAACTGACAGTATTGCCTACTTGCATGTGTATAGCTAAAGGGGAATAACTCTTGGTTGGCTAAATTCCCCAACCTTGCAGACCTCTGCTCTAAGGGAGATAACTCTGCTTATTAAGGTGCTAAGGGGCTTCTTTAGATTTTATCAATGATGTAAGGGGCTCATAAGTTCAAGGTCACCTTTGAATTGCAGCAGACGAAAATACCCACCCTACCCTGCCCATTTGGTCATACTGTCTAGTTTGGTTTCAATAATTATATATGTACGTTTCATATTACATTATTGTGTTGTCAATGGAGAAAAATTGCAGTTGTTAAAAAGTATTGGATTTTTGAATATTTGTATTTGTCAAGAATAAACTTGACCTGTTTCCCCCAAAGATCAGTTTCTGTTATTATTGGTAATGTTCATTTTTCTATAAGAAGAATGGAAGGTTTAACTGGTGAAAAGCTAAATACACCATTTCTCTTTTTCGTTCCTAAAAAGAAAGATTTACAACATCATGATTCTCAGAGATTAACAACTGAAACCATTTGGGTGTGATGGGTGTTATAAACAGAGAGAATATATTTTTCAAGCTGCCCTGAAAAGGATAAACAAAACAGAAGTGAAAAGTTACTAATGACAAATAAGTCGCAAATGTAACCAAGCATCTAAAGGGGCTGTGGCACGTTTTTTGCAAATCTTATGTTTTCAAATTTCCTATTTATAATGATAGTTTATGTCATTCATATTTACTTTACACAAAAGGGTAAAATATCTTATTGCACAAACCAACGATCCAAAGTGGTAAAACGGCGTTGAGTATAAAGCATAAATTGTATAGCGGTCATTTTAATGTAAACACATTTAATTATTTCGAAATACAACGGCGAGGGCTTTATCGAACCATGTACATTATTTTTAACTTGATTTTCCCAAGAGAGAAAGGATTTTACTATTAGTGACATTATTTTTCAAATACATTGCATCAACTTATTTGAGCGAAAAAAACGTGCTATTGAGCCATTAAGGCATGAGACAGATTCTACCAAGTGATAACTCTATATATATGCTGACCTGCTGATCAATCTTAATCTCTCTTTGAACAGCGATATTAACTATCTAATACAACCAACAAACTGAATATACTTTTATGATATAATTCAATTAATACTAACATTGGCTGGTATTTTTACTTATTAGTAGGATTATGTAGAACTACTGCATTATAAAATAATCATGGGTCTTGCCTTTCCAAATACTAACACTAACTGGTTATGTTAGACATGAGACATAATGTGTGATTGTATCATCTGATAAGTCAGTCACATGCAATGGTCAAAAGAATATTTTCCATCGTGAATAAATTATTGATCGTGCCCATTTGATTGATTACAAGTTAAAAACGTAGCATTAACTATGTTAACAGTATCTACAAAATAACACACAATCGGTACATCTTTAAATGTCATGAGGAACTACAGGGATCATCTGTATAATCCAACAGTACAAACCGTTACAAATTGACCATATTTAAGACAGGTCACAGGCAGAAACAAAGCTCTGAGACGAGTGAAATCTTAATATAAGACATTTGAGATAATTGAAATTCAAGACTTGATTTTGTGCATTTGAATAATCAATATGGAACTGAAGTTTGTGGCAAATGAAAGACATTGAAATTCCAAGGTTTTTAAATGCAAATTGCGACTGCATAAGCATGAATATTTCAGAATCTCCATTTGATAAGGAAGACTTCCGTATTTGCCGTTTTTCCGCAAGTGAAATTGTATGAGATGATATCTATTTCTGTAATTTATTTTGGCAGACTTATTATCTTACAACTGTTCTCTTTCAAAATGGTACTTCTTTAGATTCATTGGGAATCGTGGAATCTTTCGAATTTGACTAATAAAATACTCTTGACAAAAATATTAGTGATCATTGATTAAAATAAAATCATTCTCCAAATATATATTGTTCCTTTCCATCTGGGAAAAGTGGGTAGCCGCTAGAACTGTGTATTGTGGTCAATATTGTGATACGATATATTGAGTTAGTATTGACAGGTAACATGCAAGACGATTATTATCATGATTCATGAGTGGCGAAACGATATATATCCGGATACTAGTTTATGTCAAACTTAATACAGAATGTTCTAATAGTATTTTTTGGAAAACTGAATAAGCTAATGGAAACTATTTTCAATTTGTCATTTTAACATATTCAACCCTGAAAGAAGACATTTAATGTATTATTCCCCGAAAAAGATTTCTTTCCTATTAAGCCAGAGATATTCTAGAATATCGATGTGATCTTTTCTCTTTCTGTAAAGCAAATAACCCGCAATTTAGCTTACAATCATTCACAGGTTTCCCTTTAAAACCTTCTCCATTTTCATCATAATATGATCCACAGGCCTACCAAAGGAAAGCTCGCATTGCATAAACAAGCAGGGAAACGTACACATTTTGAGACGAATTCGCATTGAAATTTAGCGACACAGAGTGAATTGAAGTGAATCTGCATACAAACGCGTAAAATTCATATCACATTATTTTTGAAAATGTATGTGTTTCCCCAAAGTACAGGTATATTAGAATTAGCATTTTAAGCAAGGACTAGTTCAAATATAAAATTTAGCTGTATGCAGAGGCAATACACACGTTTATGTTCAGCAAATATTCAGTAGACTTAAATTCTTCTACAGCATTCTAGGGAAAACATCTTATGCAAATGATAACAAGCTGACATATACGGGATTGAAGTAGTTTTGTCTCCCAGATTCGTTGATTCACCAAACCAGTGATAAGTATGTATACTAAATATACTTCAATACTTAACCATAACAGTATGCTTGGGATTTATGGTCAAGTTGTGATTACTGTTGTTTTCTGAAAACAAATTAATTCGGAAACCACTTTCCTGAAGTCATTTACAACTGTAAAACCTAAATGAAAATATTGAAATTAATATAATTTCAACTTTCAAGTATCTCTTGCGATTGTCGTTATTAGTAAGAAATCAAGTATTCTCGCTGTAATTTCAAATGTCTTATGTTCCACCACTCCATGTAGACGGAGACTAACTACAGCAGCACCTTCACTTTAAGAGATGAACTCATCCAATGTTCAGAGTATTCTTAAGTGCTTTTTGACAACTTGAGTCGCTAACATAGAAAACCTGTAATGGTAATACATTAAATATAATGGCACAACTTACTGAAGAAATGGCATATTCTTTAAGATGAATCCCTCCATTAGAAATGTTACGCTCAAGGAGATTAGGTGAGGTGAGTTGAGGTTTAACGCTGCTTTCAGAGTATTTCACTTATATCATGGCTGTTACTATTGCAGGGAGAAAACGTACAATGCCATGTGACTATCAATGGCTGTGAAGCCTGCGAGCGTCGGCTGGAACTAGCGAACAATGGGTGCACGATCACGTTAGAGTCGTCTTCATATACTTTGTCGTACATTACGAACACATACAACATACGATTAAATGTAACCAGTAGCATACGTAGCATTGAATGGAAATCGTTCCCAGCCAATCTCCATTCTCATAATATTGTGAGCTATGATAGGACACGCGACTGTTAATTTAAGATAAAGTGAAGAGAGATCAGTGTAGGACAAATGTAATTGATAATGAAGCAAAGTGATAGACAACACACGATCGTTTATGTACAGCTACATCGTATGTCATTAACTTGATGACTTTCTAGCAAAATAATTACATACACTTGATTTCAAGTAGAACTTGAGCCCATTCTATTACAAGTACTAGTGAGACTTGGAAATAACTGTCAAAATGTACATTGATATTCATCTTCTTTAAATTCTATTTTGATTGTAATGTATATTGACATCCCAAATGATTGTCAGAAAAATATTATTTGAGGACTTGAATCATATGACAAATTACTTTTAAAATTATTCCTGACAAAACACAATTTTATTGAACAGGATTAATTCAATAACAAAAATCATAATCACTGTAAAGCAATTTCGTCACCAGGTGTCTGCATGTCCCTGTTTGTCAGTTTCTTAAATTGTAAGTGAAATCAAATACATGTGTGAAACCATTGATAATACAACTTGAAATAGGATCAGGCATCATGGACATGAGTAAGTGGGAGGTAGCCCATGGGTGTCTATCATGAAACTTCAGAAAACATTTAGTAAGGCATAGTGCACCTTACAGGCAAATTAGGCTAATGTTGAGTTGAGGGGTAACAACTTCAAAGCATTTGATATAAGTGGTAAAAGTTACATTGTTACCTTGGGATTTCATAAATGCTACTGAAAATTGAAGGAAACTTCACCATCGCATATTTGAAGTAACTCTTCTTGTATATCTTCCTTGATTGATGAATGATCGTCTGAACCAAATTGATAACTCTAGTAGGTAAGGATAAAAAAATACTGAAAAAAATACAGATTTTATTATTAAAATTTGATGGATGTAACAGTTTACAATATTCAGGACTGGTTCCAACATCTTTACACGGATACACAACTACACAACAAATTTTCCAAATAAATTCAATGTTTATAACAGCATAAAATTTGACATATTAAATAAACTACTCGAAATCCGAATTCCTAGTTTACATGAAGACATGAGGCCAATGCCAGCCTGGTACTGTGTGTGTTCATAACATTATTCTTCTAAGGCTTTCACTGCTCTCTCGGTGATTAATACCGAAGGGCACTCATTTAATAATTTAATAATTGAAGGCCTTCCCATGTCTCTCTCTTCATCACAGCTCATTACCACAGGCAACGATGTTTGCAGGAGATCACTGAATAGTTAAGGGCACAGATAGTCCAGTGTGATGAGAGTGCCACTCAAGGGCTATTGATACTATCAACTTGGTCAATGAATACAGTTTCGTATAAGGTATTGGTATCTGACTCTTATAAGTGTAAGAAATTAAGATATAAGAGTGAAATTAGTCACATTAAATTCCTAACCCACAGATATTCTTTAAACTCTTATACTTTACGTAAGTGTCTAAAGTAACATCCTCCATACTTAAACGCGGTGAAGCAATGGTTTCCTACACATTGTCTGTCTCTTGCATAGTTGACTGAGTTTAACTGAGCAAGTCTTCACAAACTAAGGATGTTTATTTGCAACATAAAGTAATATCTGATGTAACTTTAGGAATTCTAAACTTCTTGATCACCAGAATACTAACTAATACGCTGGAAGCTGTAACCATAACATTAATGTATAAACAATACGTTTCCTATGTTGGTACAAGGTCAAGTTTATTGACATTTTGACCTCAATTTGACAAGTATGACAAAAAACTACTATACGCAACAATATGACCAACTTGAGACGCTGTCGCTTAAGTCTCTCTTTTCACAAACTTAGGTAGTTTCTGTGTGAAATTACGCTGCTCGTTTAACTTCAAATAATCAGATTATTTTCACAATAATAACTTTCGAATTTATTCTAATTAGTGTGTTTTGCAAACTGCAAACATGACATAATTTATGAAAACAAAGATAACGATCAGAAAAAACAGGTTGTTATTTACATAGTGACCGTGATTTGGTCGATACACATTACATATTCCATCAGTGCATGTAATAAGTTTTGAACTGACTGAAAGTGAACTGCGGGTCATATTCGAGGAAATACCGTATATCTTATACTCTTTATGGATTCGGAACAGTACATATTGGTCTCAAAGTAAGATATAGATGACAACTACTGAGTACTGCATCATTTGAAGTATTTCTCTGTGTCTGATTTCGTAGGCCATTGGCTTTTAGAATACTATAGAACACTGATATTATTGTTCCGAGAGTCAAAGCAATTTGACTTCATTTTTAAAATTAACCTCATAAAGTCATTAGTAAGTGTAATTCAACTGCAATATTAATGTAGGATATGAAACTTATTCAATAACATTAATTTTGCATTAACTCACAAATGGCAACTGTTATGCATTAATCTCTCTCCTCTTGTTTACTTTTCGATGGCCCTTCCCGGAATCAAGAACATTACATTATAGTTAACAGAGCTAGAGACACTTTTTAAGTCACATAACATCATTAATTCATGAACATCACCAGACCAGACTCCGACTAGTTACTGTCACTAAACCATAGAAACATGTTTCTAATATACTGTTGAAAGATACTGACATTGTTGCAGCAGGAAAAGACAAACTTTTATCATTCAAAGAGATTAATTGTGTCGAAACTATATCTGGTTTTACCCATCTGGCAATTTCAATTTGCCATGGGTATCGCTTATAATCACATATATGTGAAAATGTCTAATCACAATTATAAATACTTAGATTTATCTGAGGATGAAATATCATCCCTAGCCGTGATTACCTGACCACAGACAGTATTCAACAATAAGTCATGTATTTACTAATGGAATCTTGGCTGTTTGCTTTAGTGGTTATTTAATTTGCCTTTGGTCTGTTAATATACCAGAGGCGCTGCCCTTTCCTGTTTTATTACTAACACGAAATTAAAATCCATTAACTTTGTATAGGAATAGTTGGATGGGTATATAAACAATATTTATTTGTAATAATGTTAGTTTATACTAGGTCAATGGAAGATGGTAGGCCTTCAGACAAGTTTTGGATCTTCTGTAAAGTTCTAATAAACACAGATGCCTCTCGTGTTATCTCGTACTCGTGAAGATGTCCTAATGTTATGACAAGTACGGTCTTCAGCCTCAGCAATTATATTTCTCTAAGGATCCACTGATACTATATGTCTACTTATTCGTAACTTCAATTAATACAATTATTTATTGGCGCGGCAGTTTTGATTGTGTTGTCATAGGTTTTTAGAAGATATTTGTTTTGTGCATAGACAGATTCAACTAATGAAAACACTAAAACGCGTTTATCATTTTCCATATCTAAGTATCAAATTATTCATTTTCGATAGGATCGTGTATTTAATAATCAGAACTTGTCGAGTAGTTGTCATATTTTATATCAGAAAAGCAAAGACTTGACAGGTAATATGCTCTTATGTCCTCAATATCCTACCACGTTCATGGTTCCGTTTCCATTTGAATGTAGGATATGGTGATCATTTTTAATACATGTAGAAGAATGAATACATAGCGCAGCATTCTCGCATGTGAATGTAATTATTTAGACAGAAATAATATATCTACGTAAATTTCAACTAAGTGGCGAGAATTTACACTCTCAATAAATATAGGAGAGTGTCATAGACAATTGTTAACAAACAGCTTAAAGTTATCAGAGTAAAGCTCTCATGTTCATAATGTAATAGTGAAGATTATTCAAACTATATATATATATGTGTGTGTTTTACCAATGTCCTCAAACACATGTTAAAATTAAATATCCCATATAGTAAAATAATATCTTGAAAAATCAGCCCCTGGAGAAAACACAATATCTGAAGCTGAAGGTAGACACTGTTGGAGATTTATAACTTTAATTAACAACACCGGATTTGTAAACTATCAACATGTGTATAAGACAATGCTCTTTCCATCGTTAATAAATCTATCCATGTGTCTTTCCTGTTTCTAAAATTACCAGTCAATTATCAGTGATTATACCTCATATAAATTCATAAAACTTACTCGATTTATACTTCATAGACCTGCAGAATTACAATTGCAAATTACAAAATCAAGAATTGAGTTATTCATTATCTCCCGCAAGTAATGATATGGAACTAAATTGTCAACCACTGAGGAGTTTACGGACATGACTATGTTGAATGTAAGTGGTACATATATTCCGGCTGCAAATGGAACACACATAATAGTGAATAATAGCAAGATGCAATATTCTGTTTCAAATAGGAATTAATTGGCTTTAAAAAATAAGTTTGTTTTTTTTTAATTTGGAATCCAAAATATTTCCTAATGCTTAAAACATTGAGTTGTTTTTTGTTCTTTTTCTTTATTTTGAATGCACATATGGATGTATAAACAGTAGTCTTGGATGATCATATATTGAGAATCAGTACTGCTAGCTACATGTTCATGTAAATAGCATCAGCTGGATATTGAAATTGCATCTAACGATTATCTGAAAATCCATTACATCCCTTCAAAACAGGAACTTAAGGATCGTGTTATGTCTGTTTGTCACGGAAAATTCGGCACATTACAATATTCAGAATATGTTTTTATGAAATTTGCCTAAAGATAGCTTTCCACTGCGGAACCCAAATAACCTGCTATCGACCACAACCATGAACATTAGGAAGACTTTGAAAACTTGATAAAGACTACAACACATTCATTTTTTTTCAAAAAGGTTTTAAGAACTTATATACAAAGTTCCTACTTATACCACTAGGGAATTTGTTTTACATGTTCACATTCAAGGTCAAAGGTCAGGGTCACGAGTTCTGAAATCACTTTAAAATATCCTTGTCAATCCGATAACCTGAAAAGTTTGTAAATATCAACTATCGAGAATTGCCAAGATTTGAAAATGTTTTCGCTAAAATCCTTCAACGGTCAAGGTCACGGGGAGGTCGCGACTTAAGTATGCTTTTGCGAAAATGCCTTATTTTAATGATTATTGAATATTTTAAATCATCACGTGCACATGATCATCGCACAATGAAATGTGATCATATATGTGTGATCTTGAAGATGGGTTAAGGCCATATTAATACTTTGATCAAATTTTGAAATCAGAAATAGGTTGTTACAATTCAAATTAATAAGTTGTTAATCATACCCACTGAGGATTTTTTTGTCATGTTAACAATCAATATGAAACGTGTAGTGACCTCATTGATGATTGATTTAAACTTATTTGTTGTGACCGCAGTGATGAATCAACTTGTGTGAAGTGCCCCCAGTGAAAATTAAAGCTATTTCTATTCACTCCAAAGATAATCATGTGATAATAGTAAAAGTTATAGTCTTGCGATCTGAATGGTTCTGGTGGTAAATGTAATTTCCTGAATTTAATGTTCAGTTGTCTTTTGTAGTATGTTAAATTATAGATAAATTTGTGCAAAATATTGTGGCTGTGGAGAAGGCGAAACAGGGGTTGCACTGCTTTTGTGTTAAACTAGTTGAACTTTGTAGTTTTTATATCACCAATCTAATCTAATCTGTGTTGAATTATATGTAGTTACCATCAGGAGTACTACAATTGATGAAGCCATAACAAACTGACCTCATCTTTTTTCAGTCTATATTAGCACGAAGAATTACACTTTCTTTTGATCATAAATGTTGCGACATGATGCGAGTTGAACGACAGTGGATTACTGTACTATTGGTTGAAATTCAATATTCGAATTTATGAAAAATAAAAATAAGAAAGACATTGATCATTTTCAGCAACAGTCACTTCTTCTTCAACAACACCATTTATAACAACGGGAAGATTTTCTGAATTTCTGGATCATTTATAACTTTGACATATAGTGTCTCCGAAAACATACTTGCTGTCTCTTCACAAGGACAGCTGACAATGAATAGAACGATGGGCAACAAACAGTGCTCTATTCGTCTCCATATCAAGCAGGAAGCACACGCCACTGTCTCTCTATGTTCCCATCAAGGAGGAGGCTGTGGCTTGACAAATCAATTGATTAACAGATGTGAAAATAATGTTAGATACCTAAATTGATTCTTGATGGTTTCTTCAAAACGTCAAAGTGAAGTGTTAAACAATATGTATTTATTTGAATTAATATTATATTTAAGTACAAAAATGTAGTTACTAAGGTTTGCAACAATGCACATTAATTTTTTTTGTTAAATTGTAATGATCTCTGTGTAAAACAGTGATGTTGCATATTCTACCATGACATTTTAAAATCCTTGTTTTTGATTGGTTTATTTTATGGTCGAACGGAGGTTCGAACACGATTTTTGACAAATGCGATTTACCGCGTTTGGATACGTAAGATTCTAGGCCAAGCTATGTCATTGAAATAAACATGCGTAAATCAGTTATCTTCACTTTACGGTTTCCATTATGTGTTCCTTCTACGCAATTTAATCTGTGTACATGTATCTGTTTTGGAAAGTTATTCTAATTTGGACCGATGTTTTAAACAGTGAAACTGCAGTAGTCGATCAAGTCTGCGATAAGCCATGAACGAACCGGTTTCGGTTCGGATACAATGACGTCATAAGCTCAGTTACGACGTCACATGAATGGTCGCGTCAACTTGACTAGTGGTGGATGAAAGCTTTCAAGGCTGAGAAACGTTAAGATTTACAAACCTGTATCTTCTTTTTGATTAAAAAATATGTTATCACTTAATTATCATATTTTGATAAGAATGAATTGTTAATTTCACAAGTTAGTTAATTTCTACCGCATCGAACAACGGAAATGTGAAGAAAAATGGGTTCAACCGATTACCACATCACTCAGTTCACTTCCGCAGTGTCAAAGAAACACGTTTAAAATACGCTGCTAACTCGTCATGGTAGAATGGAGATACACCTACTGTTTTAATGATAAAAATCGGTGTCGGATCAACGTTAGACTCACAAAAAGTTAAAAACACAGTAGGTTTATCTCCTAATTTGCTGATATTTGAATCCTAATTGCATTTGGTTGATCTTGCACTGATGAAAAGGCACTGTAATGTGAATGTCAATGTGCATAATCACTGGCGCCTATTGCTTAACGGAATTTATGAATGTCAATACAGTGTGTATTAATATGTGTGTATACTAATATTGCGAGTAATAAACATTGTACAGAGAATAACTATCCGGCGTTTCTCATCAAGTGAAGTACAAAGTTATAATGTCACAAGCGGCAAATGATTTTGTCTACCCGACGTCGTGAGAAAATATTTTGTTAAATAACTTGCCAAAATATGCCTTTTCAGATGATGTATCTTTGTTATATTGTATATGTATGTTTATTATTGGAGTATTTAAATATTTTCTAGACAGAAAATATCGGGAAATTCATTAGATGGTGGCTCATTTACAATCTTGGATTCAAGTATTCAATATCACTCTGATTGTCCAGTATTTAACAATCATTTATTTATTCCTCATTTATTTAGGGTAAGTTGGTGTCATAGTTACTTGAAAAGTCATTATTACTTCAATCTTTCTCTTATCACTTTATAATAACTTTTTCTACAAGCATGCAATGTGTAGTATACCATGACGCCAACAGTATCTGCATGCGGGCGAGAATCAAATCTACTACTGAGGAACCCCCGCATCACGTTAAATGTCTCCGAACACTGAAGGGTTCCACTCTCCATCTATTGACAGGCGAAGCATGCTAACTTGAAGTGTTGGATAAGTGAATGAGAGGTTGGGGATTGACTCCCATTATGGCGTATCTACTGTGGGCTATAAAGCTGGGGGACTCTTAAATGACAGATTACTGCCATGTTCATAACACATCATGTCAAAGATTTGACGCAAAATCAATTTAGAATATGTTGGCATATACCAATTAGTGCTTAAAGACTTATGGTAATATAATATATATATATATATATATATATATATATATATATATATATATATATATATATATATAAAGAGAGAGAGAGGGGGGGGTCTAATAGGTGATTCTTCATTAACATCGCTCTTTCATAAGTGTTTGTCATACCTTTAAAGAACTCAATTAAGTGTTGATTGACTTGTTCGTTAAGAAAAGAGCACGAATAGAGCAGAACGCATGTACTGGTGTATAACCATCCATATAATAAGTGTGTCTGGAAGTCAGGATCATTTCTTTCATTGAACCTTGTCCCACATATCTTATTCGTGTATTTGAAATCTCTTGACTCCGTTTCCTCACATTTGCTATGTTCTACATTCTTGTATTCTACCTGTTATATCCTACAGTCCACCTGATGAAGGAGTAAGCATATACCCGAACGTTCTGTTATGTTCTCAATAAAGAAGTTGCTATCCTGGATGCCGTTCCTCAAACACATGCAGTTGATGGCAGAGTGACAATTAATTGCAATTTATATTAGAAGAATTTGCTGCACTTGAATTAATGCCCAATTGCTTTTTGGAACGAAGACCAGAAAATCTCGTTTTTTATCCATGCTGCTCCCGTGTCATTATTCATGACAACAAAATATTTTTAAAAAGTCCTACCACCTTCATCACTTTGGACAAAATTGTGCCCGAGAAACATATAACTTGTGTGCAGCCTTACAATACAAATGTGTTCTATGTTACTTACTAAAGGTAGGTGATTTTATCATCATTTTGTTAATTATTCTTGGCATTCTGATAAAAGTTTAATTTTCTCTTTAACCCCTTACAGTGGAAGTTATAATAAAAGGGTCACACTTATTGGGTGTTCTGATGAAGAGTTATTTCCCGGAGAGTAAACGTTAATGAGTATTCACTGTGGGATCATAACAGTTGTCTCCTCTTGTTATATATTTTATTATTCCTAGTTATGTTAGTGAAACAGTGAATTAAATGAACTTACTGCAAGGAGTGTTCTTTTTTAAATGACAAAATTCCGTTTTTAAATGGTGAATAGATTGTATTGAAATTATTTCTGCTAATTAAGGCGTGAATGATTACATAGTGTCTATAAAACGTATGTTTCTGTTTTCTTTCATCTCAAACTGAATTATTTTTATTCTCCAGTTGCTTGTAACATTTCTCAAATATGTTTGTTTCTGCTGTAAGTCATTGATCGAGATGACATATACAAGTCGATGCAGCCAAAACAGTAAATTAATTAATTAATCTATTAATGGATATCCTGGCCTCTTATGGTCGCGACGTGGTTCATTCTACATGCTCAAGATCTATTATCATCACTTGATTTATATCCAACCTGTCAATGATTTAACTAATATTCTTTGTTATGTAGTCGGGAACCTCAGGGTTATGCTGCATAAATCATGCAATGAAATAGCCATATATGTAAACGCAAAGACATTATTTTGTCTGTGTTTCATTGACTGCTTTGTATTATCAACTTCTATTGTGCAAAGTTTATACAAGATAGGCCATGCTTAACCACAGTGTTGAACATCCAGTGTCACAATATAAAATAAATCATCAACGTCGTATCTCAAGGAATCCTGCCGAATACTGGTCGTCGTTCCGTGCTGGTATCATTACACGGGTATTGAAACTATTCGTATTCAATGGACGCCATTTAAATAAGCTATCAAATTCAATGACGATACGTTGCATCCCTAGAGTCGTTGATTTATGCTTACAAACTGACATTCTATTATAATAAAGAAAATAAAAGAACGTTCAGAAAATACTATTATAACACATGATATGCATTTTAAATTATATTCACTTCAAATTTCAATGCTCAAAGATTTAGTTTCAACAGACCCTTCAGTAACTGTGATACAATACCAAAAAACACACCAGACGATTAATCTGCTGTCACAAAACTACAATGAAACAATATCCTTTCAATCGTAAATATCAATTGCTCAGAAGACGTTTTTAAGAATCCCACAAAATTACCAAAAGTAATATTCAAAACCAATTCAAGCGTGTGTTGATCCGTTGAAAACCGATCTTTTATAACACATTCACTTCTGTTCTCCTCTATTTATTCTAATTGGTTTCATTCCGGAATTCTTTTCAGGATCAATTCCTTGGTTTTACTGTTGAAAAACATACCTGGAATCACTAGAGGCAGTTTTCCATCAGTTTTATATCAAGTGATTATTCTGCTCTGTTTGCTCTATCCTTTGATGCGGAGATGATACATAATATTCCAATTATTCATCTGTAAGTTTTTTGTTGAACAATAACAACATATTGAAAACCAAAACTGTCAAACCGTTTTGAAAATAACATGAGTGTTGTGCCCTTTATATTGAGTTGCCTTCCAGAAGGAAGTTGATATTTAGGTTTTACTGTTTTCTTCACTTTATTCACAGTATCTTTATACGTCAATCTAGTTTTAACATGTAACTTTACTTTCATTTGTTTGTCAATGTAATGACATCGACCCTCTCAAATAAATGTACGTTAACAGATTAACTGGAATATTAAACAGGTGAGTCACATAGATATACTGGAAGTGATCATGAAGACAGTGAAGATAGTTTCCTTATAATTGTATGCAAATGATTAATTATATGAGAAATATTTCTAATCTTGTTTGAATATGATTATGAAACATTCAAATATACATAAATCCTACGTATGTTCCAACTTTTGGAGTGTATTACTGTCGTTTACAGTTTGTTTAGATAAACTTTATGGCACTGTCTGTAATGTTTGTTGATACTAAATGTTGACAAGTAATTGCCACTAACGTGACCATGTCCCCACCGCAATTAAGAAATGAGCTAAAGGGATGAACACACAGTTTTTACCGGGTAGTGATTATTACATGTTTGATTCAATCGTTATTATATCGGGCTAAGAACATTTTAAAAACTGGTCAAAGTCTCGCGGTCTCCTTGAAACTGAGGTTCAGGTTACCCAAATCGACTGGTGTCTTGGTACTCCTCCATTGAAGTCTACTGCCACATATCGACTGGTGTCTTGGTACTCCTCCATTGAAGTCTACTGCCACAAATCGACTGGTGTCTTGGTACTCCTCCATTGAAGTCTACTGCCACAAATCGACTGGTGTCTTGGTACTCCTCCATTGAAGTATACTGCCACATATCGACTGGTGTCTTGGTACTCCTCCATTGAAATATACTGCCACATATCGACTGGTGTCTTGGTACTCCTCCATTGAAGTCTACTGCCACAAATCGACTGGTGTCTTGGTACTCCTCCATTGAAGTATACTGCCACATATCGACTGGTGTCTTGATACTCCTCCATTGAAATATACTGCCACATATCGACTGGTGTCTTGGTACTCCTCCATTGAAGTCTACTGCCACATATCGACTGGTGTCTTGGTACTCCTCCATTGAAGTATACTGCCACATATCGACTGGTGTCTTGGTACTCCTCCATTGAAGTCTACTGCCACAAATCGACTGGTGTCTTGGTACTACTCCATTGAAGTATACTGCCACATATCGACTGGTGTCTTGGTACTCCTCCATTGAAGTCTACTGCCACAAATCGACTGGTGTCTTGGTACTCCTCCATTGAAGTCTACTGCCACACATCGACTGGTGTCTTGGTACTCCTCCATTGAAGTCTACTGCCACAAATCGACTTGTGTCTTGGTACTCCTCCATTGACGTCTACTGCCACATATCGACTGGTGTCTTGGTACTCCTCCATTGAAGTCTACTGCCACAAATCGACTGGTGTCTTGGTACTCCTCCATTGAAGTCTACTGCCACACATCGACTGGTGTCTTGGTACTCCTCCATTGAAGTCTACTACCACAAATCGACTGGTGTCTTGGTACTCCTCCATTGAAGTATACTGCCACATATCGACTGGTGTCTTGGTACTCCTCCATTGAAGTCTACTACCACATATCGACTGGTGTCTTGGTACTCCTCCATTGAAGTATACTGCCACATATCGACTGGTGTCTTGGTACTCCTCCATTGAAGTCTACTACCACATATCGACTGGTGTCTTGGTACTCCTCCATTGAAGTCTACTACCACATATCGACTGGTGTCTTGGTACTCCTCCATTGAAGTATACTGCCACATATCGACTGGTGTCTTGGTACTCCTCCATTGAAATATACTGCCACATATCGACTGGTGTCTTGGTACTCCTCCATTGAAGTCTACTGCCACATATCGACTGGTGTCTTGGTACTCCTCCAATGAAGTCTACTGCCACATAATGACTGGTGTCTTGGTACTCCTCCATTGAAGTCTTCTGCCACATATCGACTGGTGTCTTGGTACTCCTCCATTGAAGTCTACTGCCACATATCGACTGGTGTCTTGGTACTCCTCCATTGAAGTCTACTGCCACAAATCGACTGGTGTCTTGGTACTCCTCCATTGAAGTATACTGCCACATATCGACTGGTGTCTTGGTACTCCTCCATTGAAATATACTGCCACATATCGACTGGTGTCTTGGTACTCCTCCATTGAAGTCTACTGCCACATATCGACTGGTGTATTGGTACTCCTCCATTGAAGTATACTGCCACATATCGACTGGTGTCTTGGTACTCCTCCATTGAAGTCTACTGCCACAAATCGACTGGTGTCTTGGTACTACTCCATTGAAGTATACTGCCACATATCGACTTGTGTCTTGGTACTCCTCCATTGACGTCTACTGCCACATATCGACTGGTGTCTTGGTACTCCTCCATTGAAGTCTACTGCCACAAATCGACTGGTGTCTTGGTACTCCTCCATTGAAGTCTACTGCCACACATCGACTGGTGTCTTGGTACTCCTCCATTGAAGTCTACTGCCACAAATCGACTGGTGTCTTGGTACTCCTCCATTGAAGTATACTGCCACATATCGACTGGTGTCTTGGTACTCCTCCATTGAAGTCTACTACCACATATCGACTGGTGTCTTGGTACTCCTCCATTGAAGTATACTGCCACATATCGACTGGTGTCTTGGTACTCCTCCATTGAAGTCTACTACCACATATCGACTGGTGTCTTGGTACTCCTCCATTGAAGTCTACTACCACATATCGACTGGTGTCTTGGTACTCCTCCATTGAAGTATACTGCCACATATCGACTGGTGTCTTGGTACTCCTCCATTGAAATATACTGCCACATATCGACTGGTGTCTTGGTACTCCTCCATTGAAGTCTACTGCCACATATCGACTGGTGTCTTGGTACTCCTCCAATGAAGTCTACTGCCACATAATGACTGGTGTCTTGGTACTCCTCCATTGAAGTCTACTGCCACATATCGACTGGTGTCTTGGTACTCCTCCATTGAAGTCTACTGCCACATATCGACTGGTGTCTTGGTACTCCTCCATTGAAGTCTACTGCCACATATCGACTGGTGTCTTGGTACTCCTCCATTGAAGTCTACTGCCACATATCGACTGGTGTCTTGGTACTCCTCCATTGAAGTATACTGCCACATATCGACTGGTGTCTTGGTACTCCTCCATTGAAGTCTACTGCCATATATGAAGACTCTATGCGCAACGGTTCATGAGCAATCGCGCTAACAACGCTGCTGTCTGCATATTTCCCTAATGAAGACTGGTACCAATTTCGGATACTCTAGGTGCAGCGATTCATGACAATTTGCTCCTACAATATTTATAAATAACAATTTCAGTCTTGTAGTGACCTTGAAAATGAGCCGGATCGTTGGTCGGAGTATAATAATGGAGCAGAAAAAAACATAACAACCAAGCTCTAATGATCGATTGTTAATGTTTTGAGAGAAAAGAGCTAATCAGAGCTTCCCATCACGTCACTGACGTCTTCGTGTGAATGAGCTCATGGTAAAGAAATGCAGACACAGAGTCACTATTGTCATCGATTTTTATCATAAAACTAAATCATGTCTTGATGTTTACAAACAGAACACAATTTACCTCCAATTGCAAAGTTTTTACTGAGAAATTGATCACAATGAAAGCATAACTAAAAACATTAAAAGATAATGATGTTACATTACTGCTACATAATTTAATTTTGACTATCGAGGGATCACAAAAACGTGTTGAAACCCCATTTGAAATATTCTGTGCGGTTATAAATCTGTTTAAAAACAGTCATACATAACAAATTGCATTTTGTCAACCTTTTAACATTCGATATGGTTTAATTCGGGGTTATGTTTTCGGATGAAGTCTTCAAACAATTTATGTTGAATCGTTTGTATTCTATATCATTTTGAAACCTTCTACTTATCTATACTTTGATTGTACATATATAATGTCGCTGATGTAACATTTGGAAATATTTTTAAAAATAGTGTGAAGGTTGTTTGTTCTACATCTCAATGTGGAATTAAAAAACACAACTAGTTATGTATCGTATTATACCATATTCATTTGTTATGGAATAACCTGCAAATAACAATCATTAAATAAGATTAACACGTCTATGACAAATATCAACATTTAATGCTGCGACTCTCTCTGTGTCACTCTTGTCTCTTTCTCCCTGACACTCTCTCTTTCGCTCTACCTCTCTGAATCAGCAGCAGTATCTTAACGACTTAATGTTGACTCCTTCATAACAGTCACTCAATGTCAGTTTTGAGAAGTAATAGTTATATTAACATCCCGTAAAATAAGAATTAAACTGCTGTATACGCCTCAATTTGATACATTCAGTGTTCCCTGTCACTTACTGGTCCTCTTGAAAACGACAAACGAATTAACATGACAATTCAACAGATGTAAGTGTATGTTCAAAAACCTTCACATATTGACAGACCTCGTTCCCTGAAGTCAAGAAAAGTTAACTAAAAAAATGTCATTTTACATTAAACTGCAAGCCCTGTTCTTCCAATGGAAGACTGAACGTGATACATGTGCAGTAGTACATGTTGTACACGTGTTCATCTTTACTCATTCAAGCAAAACTAATGTTATCAAGATCAACACATGTATACTGTATCACATCGTATCAGGAAGCAGGAACATTTTTTAAAAGTTCATTTAAGGTCAGTATTATGGACATGTTGTATTGTTTCCCTTGTAAATGACATAATAATTATCTTATATATTATATTAATATCTTCCTGCACATATGCACATAGACGAAACATTAAAGCTATGTTATTAAAGTAATAGAAGTAATAGAGGTAAAAACCGTTGTTTGTTAACGTCTAAAAGGTCATATAACAACTGTGCGTGTAAATTCCGGTTTCTGCCATGTATAGGGATGAGGCTCGATTTTCATTGGAAACAAACAATTGTCATACATTTTGTGATATGGCATTAAAACACTTGATGTCTCTTTAAATCTTTCAAGTATGGGCTATTACTTTTCTACTGTGTTCTACCATTGATAATTTTACATTTGAAATCTTTTGTTTTGGCATGAATTGAATTGATAAATCTACTTAAGATAGGTACATGTATTTCTATTACAAATATGTGGTGCATTGTGGATAGCTATCCAACGTGAACTTTAAAGGCGCTGTAGCACTGTTTTTGGGGCATATTATGTTTTCTCAAATTTGCCATTTATTATAAGTTTTTTATACAATATATTGGTACGTAAATGAGTAAAACATCTTATTAAATGACCTGATAAGCCATATTCATATACAACAGCTATCCGTATTTTGAGAAACGATGTGACGTTAAAAGTGGTGTGGAACTTTTCAGTGTGAGAGGCAGATTTGTAGGTCTGATGCGAATTTTACTTGAGTGTTTAGGTATCGCTGCATCAATCAGATCACTTTAACTACCTTAGAGCTACAATTTGAATGTGAACACAATAAAATGGCCACTCGAAGGGAAAGGGACTCGCATGGGTTCACCGAACCATGAACATTCGTTTAAGAATTGTCTTTATTGATTGAGGGGTATTCTCTAGCCATTGGTAACACTTATTTGCCTTTTCGTGTGATCACTTAATTTCACCTAGAACGACGTTCTACAGCCCTTAACATGACCAACAAAATAACATACAATCGGAACTACAGGGATCATCGGTATAATCCAACAGTAAAAACCGATAAATATTGACCATATTTTAGCCAGTCACCGACAGAGACAATGCTCTGAGACGAGTGAAATCACAATATTTGACTTGATTTTGTACATTTGAATAATCAATATGGAACTGACGTTTGGCGCATATGAAAGACATTTAAATTCTTAGATTTTTAAATGCGAGTGACGACTGTATAAGCATGCCTATTTCAGAATATCCATTTAATGAGAGTTACGACTGTATAAGCATGCCTATTTCAGAATCTCCATTTAATGCGAATGACGACTGTATAAGCATGCCTATTTCAGAATCTCCATTTAATGCGAGTGACGACTGTATAAGCGTGCCTATTTCAGAATCTCCATTAAATGCGAGTTACGACTGTATAAGCATGCCTATTTCAGAATCTCCATTTAATGCGAGTTACGACTGTATAAGCATGCCTATTTCAGAATCTCCATTTAAAGCGAGTGACGACTGTATAAGCATGCCTATTTCAGAATCTCCATTAAATGCGAGTGACGACTGTATAAGCGTGCCTATTTCAGAATCTCCATTAAATGCGAGTTACGACTGTATAAGCATGCCTATTTCAGAATCTCCATTTAATGCGAGTGACGACTGTATAAGCATGCCTATTTCAGAATCTCCATTTAAAGCGAGTGACGACTGTATAAGCTTGCCTATTTAAGAATCTCCATTTAATGCGAGTGACGACTGTATAAGCATGCCTATTTCAGAATCTCCATTAAATGCGAGTTACGACTGTATAAGCGTGCCTATTTCATAATCTCCATTTAATGCGAGTGATGACTGTATAAGGAGGCCTATTTCAGAATCTCCATTTAATGCGAATGACGACTGTATAAGCATGCATATTTCAGAATCTCCATTAAATGCGATTTACTACTGTATAAGCATACCTTTTTCAGAATCTCCATTAAATGCGAGTTACGACTGTATAAGCGTGCCTATAATCTCCATTTAATGCGAGTGACGACTGTATAAGCATGCCTATTTCAGAATCTCCATTTAATGCGAGTGACGACTGTATACGTGTGCCTATTTCAGAATCTCTATTAAATGCGAGTTACGACTGTATAAGCGTACCTTTTCAGAATCTCCATTAAATGCGAGTTACGACTGTATAAGCGTGCCTATTTCATAATCTCCATTTAATGCGAGTGACGACTGTATAAGCATGCCTATTTCAGAATCTCCATTTAATGCGAATGACGACTGTATAATCATGCCTATTTCAGAATCTCCATTAAATGCGAGTTACGACTGTATAAGCATGCCTATTTCAGAATCTCCATTTAATGTGAGTGACGACTGTATAAGCATGCCTATTTCAGAATCTCCATTTAATGCGAGTGACGACTGTATAAGCATGCCTATTTCAGAATCTCCATTTAATGCGAGTGACGACTGTATAAGCATACCTATTTCAGAATCATCATTTAATAAGAACGATTTCCGTATTTACCGTTTTATAGTAATTGAAAGTGTAGAAGTTTCAAAGGATGTATCTATTTTTGTCATTCATTTTGGTAGAAATATTCTTTTTGGTATTACTAACATCTGCTCTCTTTCCAAATGTTTAAATGTATAGCTAAGCATTAACCCTTTCACGGGCGCATTTTGTTAAATTTATATATAATATACATTTGACATAAAATTACTTTCTGAATATACGTTCCAACTTTCGATTTGGGATAATTGAGAAGGTGCATAACCTTATTTGGTTTATTTGCCTTGATAATAATTTTAATAGTTCTTCTTTTGCAGCCTACGAAAACTACAGTTGCTGGCTTTAGTTTGGTTCCTTTACCAATCGAGCGGAGCATTGGGTTATTTTATAAGCTACAATATGCTTTGACATGAATAATTTCAATTGTAAATGTCACTATTATTTATTTTTTTGTTGTGCTTGATTTTAAGTTTCAAGAGGCCTGTATAGTTTGAGGTCTACTGAGTCAATATTTCTCATGGTGACTTTTTATTCATAATAGAATAATTGCATTATAACTTAGAAATTTTCAACATTGTTACTGGTTAACAGTTTTTAGAGGGAACAAAAATCGAGCTATCGTAAAATTTATAATTTTGTACATTTACAATTACTTACATTGAGACAGTTATTTTATTCAGTGTAATACAACTGTGGAGAAATGTGGCGGGTGAAAATGTCAAAAGATTTTAAAGTCTACAGTGATGTATCTATGATAAGGAATCATGATTAATTTCAAATCGAAATGAAAAGGGCGTTTTCTTTTTCGGTACACATTTTCTTTCAGATTCTGTTCCATCAATATCGTGTTATTTGGGTAAAATCGATGAAATGTTAATGTAGAATGCTTAAAATCTAGCTTTTAGTTCTATATTAATGCTATATTGTTCGGAAGTTAGTCATGTAATCAACACTCACTAATTGCGCTTAATGCATTAACACCTTTGCTTTGATACCAGATATCGGTCACTGGACTGGTTCAATTATATAAGAGGTGGCGCGTCAAGATATTGCCATTGTCTTGTCATATGACGTAACTGGTGATACTGAACTGGGCCTCCTTTCACAAAAGATACACATGTAGGCGGCATTCAGTCTGGACATAGTGAGCCAATCAAAATTAGGAATGTTATATTCAGCCAACGAACTTTAAGAATATTATGTTCTGTTGTTTCGTCGGTGATAGCAGCCGGTCATTCACTATTATGTATGATGCACACCGATGTACATGGATTAGCAGTCATATGGTGACAACAGGTTAGTTATTTAAATCAATAAGGACATCGTAAAGTGTTGTTTACATGCGAACTAGTTAGAAAATCATCACAATGTAGTGCAACAATTGATATGTATTTCTTTTAATTTGTAAAATGGTATAGATATATACGTCGCATAAGTCTCGTTTTTCGTTGAGTGGGATAAGCATGAATTCTGGTTTGTTTGCCTATCCAATTTTGTATAATTGTGGAAACACATTGTTTAATGAATTGATTTATTGAATCAAAATACTTTGAGATAGTATCCTACATATGTGCTGTTATTTCGTTTCAAATGTTTAATAATGGAATAGATAAACGTGAGACATAGTAACGAGATATGTATCCCGATCATTTGGTACATTCGCTTGTTCTTCATTCAAATCTTTGTTACCGCTTGACTTACGTTGTTCAAAGCGAGATCTCATTGCTAGAATAAGAGTCTGACATAACGGAAATTGTCAGTGATGGACATTCACGCAGTAACTCTATAGAACTGACACTTCAAAATGACACAAAGAAAAGACAATGGCAGTAGATTTACGCTGAAATATCCACTCGGCATTATCGATTACTAAACAATCTACACACATGTGTACAACAACCAAAGTTAATTAACGATTGAACAGAATATGCCGACATTGTTTCTAATAGCTTTGATCACGTTTAGGCTGTTTTGACAAGTGAAATCAGTGAAAAATACGTGACGGCTATACGAGTGTATAATGTAAACAACAACATAAGCCAGCTACTCGTTGAGCAGGACTCCTGAGTAACACGTCACACCTCTGCTAGCAGCTAATTGGCTAATGAAACGTTTGGCGGCTGTAAAAATGAAGTATTTTTTAAAAAACGTTTTTTTCTACTATTTTGGGGTGGATTTGTAATCCAATACTTTTTCAGCGTTATTCTTCACTGTTGTCAGAATCATTTCTGCGAAGCCTACCCCCTGAGGTTAGAATATCTTTAACGGATTTTCCCTCCCATCCCCATTTGCAAAATGATATGATCCATATATTTAAGTTTTTCATCTTAGCTTCAATTTATTCAAACAACCCCTATATAAGAGAAAAGACAGAGAGAAAATGCAAATGAACTGAAGTAAGTTTGATTTTCTATTAGAACTATCCTATTTTCAACGTCGTATTCTAAAACTGAAATGTTCATACTTCTCTGTGGCTTTTAAACTTTTTAAAACAAATTAAATTTTAGATTTATAAATTCTTCCAAAATTCATTTGGATAAAAACACAACTATTCATCAACATATAAGACATCTTCTATGTGGAAATCAAAACATGTCCTCATTATGCACATATTACAACCTTAAAACATGGTAGGAGTAATGTTGGTGTAAATTTCCTTCCTTGACCCTGTCTACATTAAACAAAGATATTTTAACTAAAACGTAACCAGTCACATATGTAATATCTTTAAACTACTGCTGAAAAGTGTTATTGTATCGTGCTATAATCAAATGCATCTCATTTCTTTTAAAATATTGAATTTACCGAAACATTTGACGTGTCGTCACAATGAGGTAGCACTACTGGCGAAGCCTTTGGGGATACTTACCAAAGGCGACTTTTTGCTATAAATGAATATCTGAGTGACAACTTTTGCTACTCATTCACAGGTAATACACAGGTAACAAACCAAATCTAGTTTCGGTGAACTTCCTCTGACTGTATCTTTATTCAGGATCAGACAATTTACCACAGCAGTATTGCAAATAGCCGGTCGATATACATAGCTTACAGGCTATATGTTAATGAAGATTGTAAATATGTTCTGAGGCTATTCTGTCCTTTCCCTAAATCTAATTGGGAACACATTGATTTCATACAATAGATTGCATATTCTAATCCACTATTTTGGTAATGGAACAGAATTCTTGTGGCTATGAAAATAGATGAGATGTCACTGGGCAAACTTCAATTTAGTCATATCAGTAATTGGAAGGTTATAGGGGTATACATGTGCTTGAATCTTTTTATGAATAAACCGTTGTGTCTTGAACACGTGTTAGGTGTATACTGACGTTCCCAACCAATTTGAAGGCTTGTTAAACAAACACTGTCATACAGTGTTTAGTATCAGTGGAATAAAACATTTCATGTTTTTCAAGCCACACAACAAATAATCAATAAATGAAGTTTTGAAGAAAGGTGGAATACAAAAAGTCCTTTTTAAAAGTTCATGACATTTACATGACCGTTTTTTAAAGTAGAGTTCTCTTTTGAGCTTTAGTATACATGTACATATCTCTTAAACATTATTTTTCAAAATGTACTTCAATTCTTAACATTAACAGTATGTTTGGGATGTGTGGTCATTTTGTGATTGCTGCTGTTTTCTGCAAACAGAATTAATTCGAAACCACTTTCTTAAAGTCATTTACAGCTGTAAAAACCTAAATGAAAATATTAAAATTAATTAAAAAAAAATTAAATTTAAAGTATCTTCTCTGTAATTTCAATGTCTTATGCTCCACCACGCCATGTAGACTGAGAATAACTACAGCCCCAGCTTCTCATTAAGAGATGATTAAGAGATTAATGTTCAGAGTGCAGTTAAGTGCTTTTTGACAACTTGAGACTCTAACATAGACATTCTGTAATGGCATACATTGAATCTAATGGCAAAATTCACTGAAGAAATTAAATATTCCTGAAGTTTAATCCGTCTATTAGTAATGTTATGCTGAATGGTAGTTTACTTCTATCGTTCGTTACAAAAACATACAAAACAAGACTGAATTTAACCAGCAGCATATGCCATTGCATGAAAATTGAAAATCGTTCCCAGCTAACTCTCTTCTCATAATATTGTGAGCTATGATAGGAAACGAGTCTGTTTATTTAAGATGAAGCGCAGAGAGATCATTGTAGGACAAATGTAATTGATAATGGAGCAGAGTGATAGACAACACACGAATGTGTATGTCCAGCTACATCGCATGTGGTTAACTTGATGTGTATCTTAAATTTACCTGATTCCATGTACAACTGTACACATCTTGATGTTTCTATCATAAGTACTAATGTGTCTTGGAAATAAGTTTTCCGAGCGAATGCCAAAATTAACATTGGTATTCATATTAAGAAGAAAAATATTTATGGATGATCAACTTCTTTATTAACAATAGCGACGTTTCGGTATATATCCTTATACCGTTATCAAGCATATGGAAGAGATGGTGAAACAGCAAGTTATATACAGGATCATCACACCAACTTCTAGAATTCCTGTATATAACCTGCTGTTTCACCATCTCTTCCATATGCTTAATAACGGTATATGGATGTGTGCCATGAAACTTTAGACAACATTTGACAAGGGATAGTACAGATTTACAAACAAATTAGAGCCGATGATCTGATATAAGTGATAAATGATACATTGTAAGTTGTGATTCGATGAATGTTATTGAAAGTCAAAGGAAACTTCACAATTGCAAATTTGAACTAACTATATACTTCGATATATGCACTTTGCTTGATGAATGATCGTCTGAACCAAATTGAATACTTAAGTAAGTCATGATCGTTATTAAGATGTTTCATTTGATATATTTTACAGAAAAATACATAATTCAGATTTCAATATCAAAACATTCGTATCGAACTAAGAATGTGTATTGGAAACAGGACATTCTGTTAAGACTTCACGGCTCTCTCGGTGGTTAATACCGAAGGGAACTCATTTAATAATTGGAGACCTTCCCATCTCTTTCTCTTCATCAAGCTCATTACCACAGGCAACGATGTTTGCATGAGATCAATGAGTTAGTTAAGGACACAGATAGTCCAGTGTGATGAGAGTACCACTTGGGGCAATGGATACTATCATCGTGGTCAATGAATACGATTTGGGTATTGGTATCTGTCTCACATAACATATAAGGATTGGAATAAGTCGAATTTGTAAACCTCCACATATTCTTTAAAATGTTACAATTTATTTAAGTAAGATCATCCATACTAAAACAAGGTCATGCACTGATTTGTTACATAGTATGTGTTACATAGTTAACTGAGTTAAACTGAGAAAATCTTCTCAAACTAAGAAATTTATTCGCAGCTGAAAGTAGCCTGTAATGTAAGTTCAGAAATACCAAACCTCTTGATCAGCAGGATAATCATTTCGATTATAATATGATTAATGTTGTTATGCAAACTGCAAGCATGACATAATTATGGAAAAAAAGACAACAATAAGAAAAACAGAAAGTCATTTACATAAGTGGAAGTGATTTAGTTTATTCATAGAGCAATATTCCAGCGGTGCGTGTAGATAAGTGAGGGACATCTCTTCTTGAAGATCATTTACATGGTATTAAAACCCTGATCAGTAAAGCTTCTGACATTCATTATTCTGCAGATAATATAACAGTTTGATTCTTTATCGCATTAACTACCCTACATTTATATTGATTATTCCTACCAGCAATCATATCAGAGTCTATATAGTTGTGATTAGTGTTTACAAGAGCAAACTGAACTCTCTATTTTCAATTTTTTGTCGCGATTGCTATCAAACTATTACAACACGTTTTATGCAAATATGTGTTGTTTGAATCCGATGATATATATCTTATACTCAATATATACCGGGAACAATGAAGATATTGGCATCAAATCAGAAATCCTCTTTGTGTGATTGTCCATTGGCATCTGGCATGCTATAGAACACTAGTATTAGTGTTTGAACCGTCAGAATATTTGTTCATGACATAAAAAATTGCGTTTGTTATATATTAATGTTTTAACCTTTCGATAGCCTACCAGAAGCGCAATGTAGTATTTTAAACATGTAAGTAAGTCCATTAGCCATGTTGAACATTAAAGTGCAATTAATGTTGAAATAAAAACTTTGTAAGGAGGATTCCATCATTAAGTCATGAACATCATCAATTACTGTGACTCTGGTTGTTTAAAGTCATTAAAACTGATTTTCTTAAAATTTGGTAATTTGTAAAGCATATTTTAGTTAAACTTACATCATTTGTGACCAGTCCTGACACAACAAATATAAATTTTACAAAAAATTTATTTGAATTTCAAATAATAATAGAAAAAAATATATTTGAAATACAATGCCATGTCTCAACTCAACATACTCCCCACTAACAATATACACATAAAGGGAGATAACTCCTCGATATAACCTGGCTTCGTACACTGAGCAAGACTGATGGTAGCGACCCCTGTCGCTACAAAGTCACATGACTGGTCACATGATTACACTTTAGTTAAACTTACATCATTTGTGACCAGTCATGACACAACAAATATAAATTTTACAAACAATTTATTTGAATTTCAAATAATAATAGAAAAAAATATATTTGAAATACAATGCCATGATAAAGAGTAAAGACAAGAAATCCTAATTTCCTTTTCAAACATTATTCAAGATACATCTTAATGAATGTATTTAAAGAGGATAAACACATAAAACTGTAATTTCATGAAACCTATAAACTTTAACATTAGCCAAACAATAATGGCAGAGTGAAATACAACCAATAAAACAGAAATATACCAACTTGAACTGACAGTTATCCTGTAGAAAACTTCTTAACCCTCCAACAGTGAATCTACATATGAGGCTGGGGTTCTGGAGTGAACATAATGTCTATAAAAGACATCAGCTGACTTCCAACGTCCTATCTTCTGAACAATATGAGGGTCAAAACCCTTATCAACTGCAACTGTAGCCCCAGTAGGGCGAAATGACTTGGCCGTAAAACCAAACTTACTTAGGCCTGCCTCCCTAATACCATCCTCCATAACACGGGCAATGCCACTTGAGTCTAGCGCATTGAAAGGTTTACAAAGAGTGAGAAAAACTGCATTATGTGACGGGCGGTCACAGGAGGTCCTTTCCATATAACTGACTAATGTGTTAACAGGACACAACTTTGCATTCTCAGAAGGGGGCAAGGTGACAGTGAAGCCTGTTCTCTGGAGATCATTCTTTATCCCAAATAGAGTAATTCTTGCACCACCATTGTCTTGAAGCTGTACATGTTCACATGTGAAAAGCTGTCTGTCCACAGAAGTACTATCAGGATTGTAGACCACAATCCTAGGGGCAATATCAGAGGGCCTCAACATGAGGGAAAGACCCAACAAACAAACACACTTTAATCTCAACTGCTTCACTGAAAGATTGTCATTGTCAGGCCACAACATAAACAATTTATTGAATGCTGACACAGGCATAACCTCGGAGTTTCTCATACACCTTGTAGTGCTAGACTTTATAAGAGCTGATACTAGCAATTTAATATGAGGGTCATACACCAAATTGTCTATCTGATAAGCAGCATATACATGACCCAAAGCAGCCAAAGTTGTATTAAGCATAGATCTAGGTCTGTTTGAAGCATCTGCAATAGAACAAAGAAAATCTGCTAAACATGATGTAGATTTAGGTGGGAAATCATGATCATTTAGTTCACAGAAACTTTTCAACTTTTGAAGAACACTGTTATAAGACTTCCTTGTACTTTCCGCCAGACATAAGGGTATCTGAGTAACAGTTCTCTGGGACCACTTAAGATCTAAGAGACAAGACCGCCATAGACCCTCCAGGCAAAAAACTTCTGTTTTTGAGAGGCTCTGGGTTCAGACCCATGGACTGGAATGTCTTTGGGTTGTTGGGTATCCGCAGAGGAGCGTCTATCAGTATCTGTCTTAGAAGACTGAACCACTGTTGACTTGGCCACAGCGGAGCAATAACAGTTGCGAATGCCTTTTGTTTGACTATGACATCTAACACTTTCTGAAGAATACAAAAAGGAGCATTTACAAAATTGTTTTCTACTGTCCAGTCCCTCTGAGCAAGGGCGTCCACTCCCTCTGCAAGCGGTTCCCAAAACCGACTGTCGAATCTGGGTAGCTGAGTATTTGTCACACTTGCGAAACGATCGACACTGTGAGGTCCCCACAACTTGTTTATGTATTGAAAAAGTCTTGGGTTTAACATCCAATTGTGGTTGTCTTTTCTGCGGGACAACATGTCCGCCTGTCCATTGCTGCTGCCGGCAATGTGATTGCAATGCAGAGAGGCTCCAATCTCTGTTGCTACTGACCAAACACTTTTGGCCAACACTGTTAAAGGGTGGGAAGGACCCCCTTTGTTGTTGATGTAGGCAAGAGCGGTACTGTTGTCTGTGAGAATATGTATATTGAGATTGTGAATAAGTGGCATAAAAGCCATTATCACCATTAATATAGCAAACAGTTCCCTGAAGTTTGATGACTTGTTTGAAATTTCTGAACTCCAGTTGCCGGAGGCTTGGAGGATCTCTGATATATGAAGAGTACCACCCCATCCTATCTTAGAGGCATCAGTAATTATCTGAGCGTCATAAGTCTTTTTGGATACCTCTCTGCAATTGAAATTATCCACAGAATCTAGCCACCACTGAAGTTCATTGATAACATCACTTGTAAGAGATAGGCGAGAGTCCCAAGTTTCCCGCGTACTAAGTAGTCTATAACTAGCTCTAAGAAACAACTTTCCTGGACCAACTGCCCACGAAACAGACACACACTGTCCACAAACACGAGCCAAACACCGAGCTGTAACAGTCTGTTTGTGTAAAGTTCTACGTATATCTCGCTTGATGCACTGAATCCGCTTCTGAGTAGCCTTAATCTCAACAAAACCACTTTCTGTATTTGAAAATATTGTAAATCCTAAATACTCAACACATTGAGAAGGATCTAAAACACTCTTCTGAAAATTTACTCTTATGCCTAGATCTTCGAGAGTATGCAACAATAGGTCTTTATGGTCTGTAATTTGCCTACTATCTGACATAAGTATAAAATCATCTACATAAACAACAACTCTAAGGCCAACAGAGCGAAGATACTTGATGACAGGTCTAAGGAATTTGGTGAAATAATAAGGACTGCAACTCAAGCCAAATGGTAAAACGCACCATCTAAATACTCGTCCAGCCCACCTAAAAGCTAAATAGTCACGGTCATCAGGGTGAACAGGGACATGATGAAAACCATTCTTAATATCAAGTGTTACCATAAAATCATGTGGTTTAATAACATCTGAAACGTCTCTAATATCTTCATTTCTGAAAGATGACACATTACAAAAAGTATTTAAATGTCTCAAGTTATGAATAAGTCTTAGCTTTCCGTTTTTCTTTGGCACACAACCAATGGGTGATACAAAGTCAGTGTTACTACATGATTCAATAGCTCCACTTGCGAGCAAGTCTTTTATCTCACAGTCAATAAAAGAACCCTCTTTTAATGAAAAAGAAGGATTGTGAAAGTCAAACTTTGTAGGAAAGTTCACAAACGGTATCCTAATTCCATCGCGAATCCAGTCAATAACAGTCTCTGGAGAGTCGATCTGTTCCCATGCTGACACACGATGTAAACAGTTCACCATGCCAAGGGAGGCAACTCTAACGTCTATTACTGGTCGTCGCTTTCGTTCCGTGCCTGGCCACTGTTGTTGTGAGATCGAGTCTGGGGAAAGGAACGACTCGAAAATTGTGAATATACATCGTGTCCACCACGTCCTCTATTGAATCTCCGTCGGTGTTGAAAGTTATTTTGATGTCTGTTTTGCTGTCCTGTAATAGCGGCAATCGAAGCAGCACTTCGCAGCGACTCCAAAGCACTAGGAGAAAAGCCGCTAGTATTGTTCTGCAAAGCAAGAAAAAATCTGGACGTGCTAGGGTCAAACTGTCCCTGCACTAGTAGAGCGGCATGCTCATCCTGGAGATAACACATGTGAGCCTTCAGAATCACAAATAACGATGCAAGCTGGTCACGACTCGGTGTTCTGTCCTCCTCACAGGACGCTAAGAGCTTGAGTGCCGTTTTCACGTAGCGTGCCGTCCGCGTCAACGTGTTGAAGTGGGATTTGTCGTTAGCGCGCACACCTCGCCTTGACTCGTTGAGTCGAAGTTCTGGGGGAAGTCTGATTCTCTGAAGGCTATCCCTTATAGCTTGGAACTGGCCTTGCAAATCCTGATCCACGAAGTCACCATCAGACGACTGAGTAGATCGCTGCCGGTCATCGGTTATGGTAGCACTGGCTGAGGTCCCAACGTCAATCCCGCCGCCATTACCACGTGGGTCACCTTCCGTTGGTTTCGGTGGGCCGCAAGCGTTGAAATTCTGATCAAACCGGCGTTCCAGGTACTCCTGACGCTGGATAATGCTTTCAATTGACCTGAGATTTCTTCAAAATAGAAAGAACTATCCTTTTCCTCGCACATGCTCACATCAAGCAACGTTCAAACTAACGTTCAAACGTACGTCTGCTCGTGGGGAGTACACTGAGCAAGACTGATGGTAGCGACCCCTGTCGCTACAAAGTCACATGACTGGTCACATGATTACACTTCTGGATGATCTCACATTAGGAGTCTGTACTGTTTGCTACATGTTCATGTAAATAGCATCAGCTCGATATTAAGAAATCCATATAATTATTTTCTGACAATCCTTTACATCCGTTCAAAGAAGGAACTTGAGGAACGTGTCTGTTTGTCACGGAAAATGCACCTCATTTCAATATTCAGAAATGTTTTTGTGAAATTTGCCAAAGAAAGAGACCAAAATAACCTGCTATCAACCACTGGAATGGTCATAGGGATGATGTATTTTCATTCTACAACATGTTGTTTATTTGATATGCCTTAACACTTTTGAAACTACATGTAAAATTAGGTACCATCGTTTATTCTTGATGAGATTGCCACATAACACATCATACAGTTGTGACATATTTGTTCTATTGAGATATAATTATTATATTATATATAAAAATTAAATATGTTCTCTTATGATTATGACTCCCAATTCAGCCTTTGTCATGCCAGTTGCCAGTCATCTAAATGTCCATAAAACAACGATCTCCCCCTACTTCCATTCTACCGGGACTGATGCCTTGAAGATTTGTTTCACTCATTTACCAAGTGAACTGTTTGATGAAGACAGAACAGTTTCAATAATATCTGTCACGCTTAGGATAGCACACTGATTTCTCTGTTAAAGGCAATCTGAACTATTAACAACTACGTGTCATATGTCAGTTCTGTATTTTCTTAATTAGGAAACTACTCTATTGTTATTGTCATATTTAAACTATATTCACAACATAGCATCTTTGAATATCATAATGAATAATTCGCTATAATACTGAGCAAAGTTAACCTTTATTAACAAATGAAAAGCGACCTTGAACCTAACCAGGCATGTTCCTATATACCAACCAACTTACTGGCCGTGACATAGAGTTTCCATTGCACAGCGTTCATAGTGGATATACAGAAACTGGGAATTATGAGAAAACAAAGCATTTAGATACCAAATTAATGATAGGTAATAAACAGGTTTAAACAATAACAGTCCGATATGGCTCTTTATTGATCTAGGTTTCCTCACGTTCATTGTCAGATGTCAATTCCTTGTTGCAATTTGTTAAATCAATATTTGTGCAACATTATTCAAATATTTGCTCTGCCATTGACACTTTACGTAATAAACTTCATGACACAGTAAAATTATTCTTGTTCCTACAATTTTGTTTTCCGAAACAGTAATTTTTTTGATGAATTCGGCAGTTTATGATGTAGGTGTCATAGCAGTCTTGATCTGTTTAGAAAATATTTGAATATCTAACATAGACAGCAGGTTGAAACCAACACTAAATCTAAATATGGAAACCATGTTGAAACCTACAGTAATCCAAAACATTGAAACCACATGGAAACTTACAATAAACCTTAACATGGAAATCAAGTTGAAACCAACAGTAAATAGTAACAAGGAAACCAGGTTGAAACCAACAGTAAGCCTCAACACTGAGGTGAGGTGAGGTGATTTGGGGTTTAACGCCGCTTTCAAGAGTATTTCACTTATATCGCGGCTGCTGGTGTTATGGCAGGGAGAAAGCCCGCAACGCAATGTGGCTATGCATTGCGGTGAAACCTGCGAGCATTGACTGGAACTAGCGAACCATGGATGGTACTACGCCGAAATTCAGTGTAGCATTGCACCCAAACCTTACTGCGTGTAAAACAGTTCTCTACTGCAGAGAAAATTGCCGTGCCCCTGGCGGGATTCGAACCCCGGACCTTTGATCAGCTTTAACATTGAAACTAAATGGAAACTTACAATAAATCATAACACGTAAGCCAATGGAAACCAGTTGGAGACTTATCATAAGTTAACAAATATGGAAAACATATTTAAACCAAGTGTAATCCTTAATAATTAAACTGAGTTGAAACCTTCAATAAACTTATTCATGGAAAGCAGATTGATTCCACTTGGAGGAGTGGGTAGTGAGCCGCAGTGGATACCATCCGGATACTGGTGTAAGAGCAATTTCAGTGTGAGCGGAAACCACAATGCAACTGTTAATAACTGTCTGGATACCAAGTTGAAATACTGGTTTCAATTGAGTTTCTTCTCAGTTTAAATGTTCCAGAAACAGCTCATGTTTGCCTTGTATAGCCTTTCTTTAGTCCAGTGTTATCAAGTCTGATAAAGTATGTAACATGTTATAAAGTCCAGATTATTAGATTCGTTATAGCAGAGAGTAATCTAATGAAATTATAATTGATGTAGTTCAAATATTCCCTTAAATATGCACTTCTGTCCTTTTTGTTTGTCTTGATGATGTCTGTAAAAAGGTATTTCTATCACAAATCAGTGCCTGGAAAAGTATACTGTTGATCGTTATCTCAGTTTGAGTTTGTTTTATAATTCCTTTCTCGACAACATGTCGATAACAGGAACTTATTTTTTCAAAACACATCAATCATTTGTATTAATAACTTGTATAGGAAGGAAGTTGGGACACAGATGAAGTTTTTCTGAAAAATTAAGTGAAAAGGAATGTTATATTTGCAACATATGTTAATATTTTCAATTGAAACTCACCAGCACACAGTAGGACAGGACGTGAGTTTTTGTATACTTTCTGCAAGGAGTGTTGGGGCTTATAATGCAACTCAGCACCATATTTGATCTATTCCTTATGATAAATAAACCATGTAACTAGAACCATATACACATGTACATGTATATGATTCCAGTTCACGCAAAACAAGAATACTCTCGCATAAAATCGAGCATAAAATCGAGCTTTAAAACAAAATGTTATAATATTGAAATTATATCAGGATATAGAGGAAACGTGATTCATTTCTAGTGATTACAACTATTCACCTGTATTGATAAAAAAAAAATTGCATAAGAAACATTAACATACTCTGAACTGAAGGACTCTTCCCGTTGGTGAAACAGGTCGCCCAAACACAAATTGGATTCAATGCGTGCAGCATTATTGCATTGACTTTGACTATTGTCAGAATGAATTTGTTGATCGTTGGGGCAACATGTGCTCTATGCACTCTATGCATACAAAACAAAGTAACTTTTAATAATAAGTATTAATCACATTTGGTGATAGAAATGGCTATGTTATCACACTTGGTGATTCGTAGATAATTAATATCTACACTTATGTAGAATTTGGAAACTATTTTGTAAATATTATATATGATAACTTTAAGGGGGAAAATTAAAAGGTTAATTTTGAATTTCTCTTTTGTTCTTTCTAAACACTAGAAGTGGTCTGCACTCCATTTTTTTGGTAGAAGAGCGTGGTTTATTGGTTTGTTGGTTTATTGGTAAATTTTGGCATGTTACTCTTTTGAACGAGGGTTTTGCTAAAAATGAAATCTTTGAAAATATCATAAACATTGCAATCTCTTTCTATGGCCGACTTTAATCAAACGAAAAGTTCTCAGCCAATAGAGGTAAAATCAGAAGTAGTAAACGATTTTGAAGAACAAATTCGTAAGCTCAAACAAAACAAAACAAAACTAAAGCAAAATGTGCTTTCACAAAAGCCAAAAATAAATTGACTTCTTTAGTTGAGGAAGTTGGTGATATACCACGAAAGGTGGTACGGGATGGTATAGACCAGGTTATGTCTTTGTAGGTCAAAGCAACTGATATCATGGTTGATCTTGCTAAAGCCTACAGTCAAGCTAAAGATAAAATAAAGAAAGTTGGACAAGTGTCTTAAATTCCTTCACTGCACCCAATAAATCGGTGCCATTGTCAGAAAGAATGACTCTGGGAAGTCCCCTTCTATTAACCATTCTGAAAAAGGCATTTAAAAAGAAGTCAGTATCTAAACCAAATGCAATTTCCAAATGGACAGCACGAGTTTTGAGACGTTGCAGACGTTGAATTAGGAACATTAGATAGTGAAGCTGATGAGATGGTAAAGTTAGCACAAGGTTATCTAAGTAAATGTTCAAATAGCAGTTTGTCCAGTTACATACTTTCAAGGGTATTTAAAACTGAGACACACTCCAATGAAGCAACTGATCAAATTGACGCTCTAAATAAGTCTGGTTTGAACTACAAGCTGCAATCTACTCACCACAAAGGTCAAATTGAAAAACCCAAAGAAGATCAAACTTCAGTAAAGCTGAAGACAAACCAACATGATATACCTCAATCAAGGTAATCACCAGATGTTTTCAGGTGATGTTAGGACTTATCAAACATGGAAATATGCCTTTATGACTTGCATTGATTAATCATCCGCTACTCCTGTGTACAAGTGATTACAATTGAGGCAGTATCTTGCAGATGAAGCACTGAAGGTTGTTGATAGTCTTGGGCACAGTGCTGTTGCTTATGATGTTGCTTTAGAATGTTTAGAGAGAAAGTACGGTGCTAAGCGGCCCTTTTTATTGCTCTTCAAATGGAAGAGTTGCAGAATTTCAAACCAATTAGAGAAGGTCATGCTCACGATGTAGAGAGGTTTGCAGATCTTTTAGATGTTGCAGTGGTCCATTTGATTGAGACTGATAGAGTTGAAGAATTAGGAAATGGCTTATTCTATACAACGCTTCTAACAAAAATGACTCAAACAATGGTTGTAAACGTTCAGAGATGGGTATTTGAGAAGGACAGACAAGAGTCTGTGGAAGTTTCACGCGAATGGGTCTTGCAAGAGGTAGAATTCTTGACAGTTGCTTCTGAAGTTGCTCATGGGGTTGGTCGAAGGAGTTTAAAACATGATAGCAAGCTTTCTTTTGACTCAAAGAAAAAGTTGTCCTGCTTTGTTAGTTCAAATATTGAATCAAACACTAAACAATTCAACAAGAGCAATCAATGTGGCATTTGTAGTTCAGAGAATGAGATTTGGCGCTGTAGAACCTTTCGGACAATGAAAGTTCCTGATAGGTGGAAAACATTTACAAAGCAGAAGCTTTGTTATCTCTGTCTTGGCAAAGGGCATAGCTCAAAATCCTGTACACGTCTAGTTGAGTGTGGCATAAATGGTTGTCACAAGAAGCACAACATGATGCTTCATACCGAGTCACGTGATGGTAATGGAACCAGTGAACCTGTTAGTATAGGTATAGCAAGCACAAAATGTGATCCTGATGAATCTGAAGTTAAAGTTGTTGAAGGTGAAAGGTCTCATTCAACAATGCCTTGTGTATTCCAAAGATCAGTTATAGCTCTTAGAACTGTTCCAGTTGTTGTTATGAATGGCAAGAACAGTATGACTGTAAATGAGTTGCTAGACGATGCTAGTACTCGTTCGTACGTAAATGTTAATGTTAATGTTTTAAATGGTAAAACAGAAACCTTTGAAACACAACCAGTTGAGTTCATGCTTCAGAGTATTGATGGCACTGTGAAAATCAAAATGAGTGCATTGACAACAACCAAAGTTACTGGTAACATGGGTGTTATCAATTGGCAAAAACACAAAAACAAATGGAAACATTTGAAGAATATTGATTTCCCAAAAGTAGCTTCGTGTCCAAAAGTTGACATTTTGATTGGCATAGACTACTCAGATCTTCATTGCTCATACAAAGAAGTTCGTGGTGATCCAGGAGAACTCCATTGGGATGGACTTGTATTGGGAACGTTGGTTCTAAAGGTTCTCACTCTGGATTTTCTGATGTGTGCTTCACAAATGAAATTGATGTCGAACTGAATGCATTGATGCACAGGTTTTGGGATGTTGATGATTTCAAAAACGATAGTTCAATTACATTGTCTCCTGATGATAAAATAGCGTTGACGAAGGTACAAGAGACATTTGTGTATGAAAATGGATCCTATGAAGTTGGTATACCGTGGAAAATAGATACCACAACATTGCCAGATAACTATGACATGTCAGTCAGTCAGTTTATGAACATAGAAAAGAAACTATGCAAAACGCAAAGTGTTGCAGATGCTTTTGAAGGGATTATTCAACAATATATTCAAAAGGGTTATATTCGCAAAGTGCCTGCACATGAAGCAGAACAAAAGGGGCAATGGTTTCTTCCACACTTTCCAATAGTCAAACCAGATAGGTTAACAACGAAAGCTCGTTTGGTTTATGATGCTTCAGCAAAATATGAGGGTAGTTCACTGAATGACGCAATTTACTAAGGTCCCAAACCACCATGTGGGATACTGGATGTGCTTCTTCGTTTCAGACATCATACAATAGCTTTAGTGTGTAACATTGAAGCAATGTATTTGCAGATCAAAATTCCAGTTTCTGATAGGCCTTATCATAGATCCCTTTGGCGTTCAATTGACAGAAATGTTCCTCCTGAAGTCTATGAATTTAGCAGGGTTGTGTTTTGAGTGACATATTCTCCTTTCCTTGCACAATATGTGACACGGGAACATGCCAAGGTTCATGCTAAACAATTTCCCTTAGCAGCAGAAACTGTCACCAAATCAACCTATATGGACGATGGAATGGACTTTGTTGAGAATGAGGATAAAGGTGTTGAGCTGTATAGACAGCTGTCAGAGTCAAAAGCTGGTATGCATGCGCGGAAGTGGCTGTCTGATTCACTTCATGTTCTTGAGCGTATTCCCCCACAAGACAGGGCATCTGAGGTTGATCTTTGAAAAGGTCACCTGCCTGCAACAAAAACATTAGGGTTATTGTGGAAAGCTGAAAAAGATATGTTCACGTTCAAATCTGATAAACCTTCTAAGTCTGAAAAAGTAACAAAGAGAAGCTTCCTGAGTGATGTAGCCAAACTCTTTGATCCTTTAGGATTTGTGCCTCCATTTGCTGTAACAGCAAAGATCCTTTTGCAGCATACTTGGATGGCTGGTATCAGTTGGGATGATGACATCTCTGGAGATCTGAAAGAGAAGATGACAGATTTGAAAGAGTTGAAAGATTTAGAAATACCTAGATGGTTATGCATTGAAGATACTTACCTTGTGTCTTACCATGTTTTTTGTGGATGCATCAAAAGATGCGTTTGGAGCTGTTGTGTATGCTGTGCACACATATGTAAATGATACAAAGTCCAGTACATTGGTAGTAGCGTTGCTCCATTGAAGGCAGTCAGCATAAGAAGACTGGAGTTAATGGCTGCTGTGGTTGGTTTGCGGTTAGCTACAACAGTATCAAAAGCTTTGAATTTTGAAATACAAAGTGTAACATTTTGGTCAGACAGTTTGAATGGCCTTTGTTGAATCAAGAACAAAAGTATATCGTTCAAGCCATAAGTTGCAAACAATTGGTGAAATACAATCAATTACCAATCCTCAATGGCTTCACATTCCAGCTGAATTGAATCCTGCTGATATGATATCAAAAGGTGTGTCTGCTTCACAATTGATGAGCAATTCATGCTGGTGGTCTGGGCCTTCTTTCTTAGAACAAGATGAATCAAAATGGCCTCCCCAAAGAATAGTTGATGAAAAGTCTGAAGTTCAAGAGTCAACTTTAGTGGCTGTATCATCAAATAAAATAGCTGGCAAAGACTTTTGAGAGTAACAGCATGGGTGTATAGGTTTTTACACAAGCTTGTCAGTTCCTGAAACAAAAAAGATAGATGAATTGTCAGTAGATGAATCAGAGATGCTGAAATGAAAATACTTACAAAAATACAGAAAGATGAATTCATTGATGAGTATCAAGTGTGTCCAAAGGGAAGATGATATCTTCAAACTCAAAGCTCATCGGGGTGGGATAGCGCAGTGGTTAGCGCATTCGGCTTTGGATCAAGAGGTCGAGGTTTCGAATCCCGCCAGGGGCACGGCAACTTTGTCTGCAGTAGAGAACTGTTATTCACGCAGTAAGGTTTGGGTGCACTGCTATACTGAATTTCAGCGTAGTACCACCCATGGTTCGCTAGTTCCAACTGTTGCTCGCAGGTTTCACCGCAATACATAGCCACGTGGCGTTGCGGGCTTTCTCCCTGCAATAACAATAGCAGCCGTAATATAAGTGAAATACTCTTGAAAGCGGCGTTAAACCCTAACTCACTCACTCACTCACTCAAAGCTCATCTGTCTAAAACCAGTACTTGATGATGACGGAGTAATAAGGCTACACGGTAGATTAGAACTTGCAGAATGCTTGTCCATGGAATCCAGGTTTCCAATAATCCTGCCATGTCACAATTGTGTGACCAAGTTAATTGTTAAACACTACCATGAGATGGGCCGCCATGTAATAGGCACAAACCAAACTTTGGCTTTGATCTCGGCTAGGTATTGGATAATATCTGGCAGAGAAGCAATCCGGGCATGGGAACACGAATGTTCAAAGTGTAGAAAAGATAAGGCAAAACCAGTTCAGCCAATAATGGCACCATTGCCATACTGGGCAAGTGTGATGTCACTAATAAAGATCTCTTGACGGCCATGACTGGTGCTGAAGCTATCAAACTCCAGACCTCTTACCTATAAATCAGCACATCCGAATGATGAGAATCCTCTCACACCAAACCATTTTCTTCATGGACAAGTTGGAGGAGTCTTTGCTCCAGAATCTGTTGACGCAACTGAATTTCATCCTCAGAGTTAGTTCGCGCAGGTGGATGAGAGAATGGTTACCAGGTTTAAACTCTCGCAAAAAGTGGCAGACACCAAAACCATATCTTCGAGTCAATGATGTTGTTTTGGTCATTTCACCAAACACTCCCAGAGGACAATGGCAACTTGCCATAATCCTGAAAACGTACGCTGGAGTTGATGGTGCTGTACTATTCGTTGATGTATAGGTGGGCAAGTCTATACTCACCAGGGCAGTCAGTCGGCTTTGCCCTCTGGAATGGAATCCCTTGGATGATGACTCTCTGGACAAGGATTCTGGATGAAGAGGACACTTGGAGCGGGAAAGAGGGCGCTTGGATCAAAGAAGAGGAACTAAGGAGAATGGATTTAGGGCCTTAGATGAAGAATCTTCGAGGATGATGATTCCTGTATAAAGATTGATTCCAAGATGAAGAATGATTCTTGGGTGAGGATAATTCATGGATGAAGAATATCATTCGAGGATGGACATTCATGGATCGTGAGTTATATGAATGTGTAAATATATATATATAAAAATGTGTGAAATGAAATAATAATGATATGTAAAAAAATGTGATTCAAAAAGATGTCATGAAAATTGTGTAGTGAAATGTGAAGTGCAAAAATATGTGCAGTGTGATTCATGGATTTCATGGAGTATTATGTGGTGTGAGTATGAACTGTATGCCATGTGTTTTTTATTTCAGAATTTGACATTATTTTGTTTATTTGTAAATAATAATACTTTGTCAGAATGACTTTGTTGACCGTTGGGGCAACATGTGCTTTTTGCACTCTATGAATACAAAACAAATTGACTTTGAATAATTATTAATCACATTTGGTGATAAAAATGGCTATGTTGTCACACTTGATGATTCATAGATAATTAATATCTACACTTATGTAGAATTTGGAAACTATTTTGAAAATATTGTATATAATAACTTTAATAATTTCTCTTCTGTTCTTTCTAAACACTAGGAGTGGTCTGCACTCCATACTAATTTTAAAGTTTCATACTCCCCATATTTTGTCAATATCAAAACAAAAGACAATAACAATGACTTGAAAAAGGTGAAACCCTGATGACAATGCCTGATCAGAACATTTGTGTTAAGTACACTTGCAGATAGAACTTACATCAGAGAGATATTTATATAGGGGTTACCGTACCCTGTTTATCAATCCCCCTTTCCATGAACTGGAAAATACATACCGTTTAAATCACGTATATCAATGCAGTCGACTGTGAAACAAATCCGTTATCTGTTGTAGCAAGCCTATAAGCGTCACACTGAAAGAGCACGTTAAGGCACCAGTAATTCTTCATTTATATCTATAACTTGTGCCGCACTATGCGTTGCACAATGTCTGTTTTGTCATTTCTCAAATTAATATTTAGGAAATATTTACGCATGTATATTTACATGAAACTCTGTCGGTTAGTACAGGCGTTGGAAATGTTAACGCGTATCAAATCATTTTAAGTTTTAAAAGAGCTTCGGTCACTTGACCTCTGTAATTTGCATCTTGACCCGAATGGATATAGAAAATATCCGTTGCCTTTATCCTGCCGAGAACACCAATTGTATGATAAATACATGTATACTACGTTGTTAAATCCTAAATTTCACCTCATGAAGTAATAAAAATATACTGGGAACGTTCTCTAACGTTCACAATAAAGAGGTTGCTATCCTGGATGCCGTACCTCAAGACACTTACACTTGATGGAAGAATAACGATTTATTGTAACCTATGTTAAAATAATGGTGCCTCGTTGTTTTTCGTTATGATGAAGAAGAATTTACACCATTGTTTGTTAGTCATTAAGTTGTCTTCTTGTTGAGGGTTGCAATGTTCTTGTTTCTGTCCATTGTTCTCAAACAGTGGTTCAATCGGCAGGCACACTTAGGCTGAATAAAAATCGGCACATCACTTTTTAGTCCACGCAACAGCTTTTTAGTGTCATTTTTTTAAATAAATTATGAATTTGTCCACAAAACTATATGAGTCTGCGGGAACAGATGTGCTTCCGTTGTGTATTATTCTTCCACTTGTAAACTACATTTAGATGCGGAAAGTAAAGTGTACTCTTTCCGTGTCATTATTCTTGACAACAAACTTTAAAAAGAAACTCCTACCGTCCTCATCACTCACCAAAAAATGAGCCAAAGAAACATTGAACTTTTTTGCAGCCTTACAATTCAAAAGAGTTTTATATTACTTACTACAGGAAGGTGATTTTATTATCATTTTGATTTTCTCATAAAGTTAAATTCTCTCTTTTAACTCTTAGAGTGTTAGATATACATGTAAGTTCCAATGAAGAGTTATTCCCCGGAGAGTAAACGTTAATGAGTATTCACTGTGGGATGATAACAGTTATCTCCTCTTGTTGCTCCTCGGTAAATTTAGTGAAACAGTGACGTAAATAAATTTTCTATAAAATGTGTCCATCTTGAAATTATAAAATTCCTTTTTGAATATTTAATCGATAGTTTTAAAATTGTTGTTCTGATAATTGAGGCGTGAATTATTACATAGTGTCTTCAGAATGTATGTTTCTGTTTCATATCAAGCTAAACTACTTTTATTCTCCAGTTGCTTGTAACATTTCTCAAATATGTTTGTTTCTACTGTAAGTTATTGACCGAGATGACATATACAAGTCGATGCAGCCAAAACAGTACATTTTCAGTACTAGTCTATTCATGGATATCCTCTTATTGTCCGCGACGTGGTTCATTCTACATGCTCAAGATCTATTATCATCACTTGATTTATATTTATCTTGTCTATGATTTAACTAATGTTCTCGTTATGTAGTCGGGAACCTCAGGGTTATCCTGCATAAATCATGCAATGAAATAGCCATGTATGTAAACGCAAAGACATTATTTTGTCTGTGTTTTGTATTATCAAGTTATCTTGTGCATAGTTTATACAAGATAGGCCATGCTTAACAACACTGTTTAGCAACCAGTGTCACAACATAAAATAAATCCTCAATTTCGTATAAAATATAAAACTATAAACTGTTAATATGATATAGCGCTAATTTTAATTAAAAAATCTTCAATATTGCTGTACGAATTAAGCTGTCAAATTTATATGACGATACGTTGCATCCCTGCTGACAAACACTCATATTCTATTATAATAAATAAACGTAAAGAAAGTTTCGGAAATACTATTATAACACATAATATACATTTAAGATTATATTCACTTCAAATTTCAATGCTCAAAGTTTAAGTTACAACATTCCCTTCAGTTACTGTAATGCAATGCGGAAAAAGCACCAGACGATTAATCTGCTTTCATAAAACTACAATGAAACAATATCCTTTCAATCGTAAATATCAATTGCTCAGAAGAAGTTTTTAAGAATCCCACAAAATTACTAAAAGTAATATTCAAAGCCAATTCAAGCGTGTGTTGATCCGTTGAAAACCGATCTTTTATAACACATTCACTTCTGTTCTCCTCTATTTATTCTAATTGGTTTCATTCCGGAATTCTTTTCAGGATCAATTCCTTGGTTTTACTGTTGAAAAACATATGTGGAATCACTAGAGGCAGTTTTCCATCAGTTTTATATCAAGTGATTATTCTGCTCTGTTTGCTCTATCCTTTGATACCGATAATCAGTAAAAGAAATGGATTGTTCCAATTATTCATCTGTAATTTATCATGAACAACGACATATTGTAAACCAAATGTGTTATGAACTAAGATGCGTTGTCGCTAGTTTAAAGATAATAATAACAATATACTCTTTATTGTCCGCAATACAGTGAACATTGGGCAATCATTTTCTTCATTTTAGACCCGACAGCAAAAGAACAGCGCCAAAGCTTTGTTCCGTTTTTATAATGTTGAGTGTCAAGCAAGAAAGCAACAGCTCAAACCTTTAACGTATGTTGGAATGACGCGGTACCAACTGCACTATGTCCTCTGGGCTATATTCAGATGTAGATTCAACAGTATACTTATAACCTTCGAACAGAAGGACGTCCTTATTTTCTTTGCACTGTTAACTGCACTTGATTTATATTGAGTATGTTTATGGTAAATCTACTTCTAAAACATAAGTTTCATAATAGCGGTATAGACCAACTAAAATAGAGAGAGGGTAAAATATAATTGGGATATATATATAAAACAAATCAGTCACATTAATATACTGGTAGTGACGGTAGTTTCGTGATAATTGTAATAAAATGGTAAATAAAATAATAAAACAATTATTTAAAAAAATTTATCTAGCAAGAACATCGATGTAGATGCACGTATGTCGTTGCGGAGTAACTGATCGGTTTTTTTCGGCAAAAATGGCGTCAATTTGCGACAGCGATAACGATGATGATATTTTGGAACTCACAGCAATCTGCCCTCTTGCCGACATACAGCTAGAAAAAATGGAAAGATAGTGTATTCCCGTGGATAGTTAGACAAACTGTAGTAGCCAATAAACTGTTCTGTTTTTACTCCTGGTCAGTTCAACTTCTTCGAACTGGCGTTTTCATTGTTCTAAACAAAATGTGACAGGCGAGTGAAAACGTCACGTTACAACTAAACTCGTTTTGATTGGCTACGTTCATGCATAGTGTTACATGAAAATAGTGCTTGTCCTATTCCCAAGGTTACAACTCGTTTCCCACATGTTGTATGCAAAATACATTTTACAGTCTCAGGGGTTCACAGGTTTGAATATGGTGTAAGCCACAAGTTGAATACAACAAATTGCACCAAGGGAACCAGCCTTAATTAATTTTGAATGAGGAAAGTGTTAATAAACACCACAGAGTTCCTAGACACCTATCCAATAAGTTGAGTAGGATCTGTAAAATATAGCAAAGGATTGCTCTGGCTTATTTGAAGAAGTATTTATGTAACACTTACTTTATAACTGACAGGTCCAGTAAAATCAAAAGCTGTATTTTGCCGGTGTTATTGCTCAAATTATGAACATGTTGCATTTGCATGTTCCCTCCTCAAATTTATAGTGTTAAACTTTTTTTCTAACTTGTATTTTTTAAAAGATCAAAGTATATGATTGAAAAATCAGTATAAAAAAATAGGGGGTAGTGTGGGTTTTTTCGAGATATGACGCCTGTAAGATAGTGGGGTGATGTACAATTTTAACATGGGAGTTTATGGGGAAAGGAGAAAAAACTGCTAAAAACTTTAAAATACTACATTTCTTGCATATAAGGTTTTTTTTTCTTTTTTGATATGTTACAAAGTTCATGTTCCCAAACCGAAATCGATGAAAAAATATATGTAGCTGATGTAGAATATCATGAAGAAAATAAAAAATGACAACAAATCTTTACTTAATCATATTGCATTTTTGAAGTTCAACAGGAAGGAGCGAACATCCTTAAGACGTTTTCAGAAGGAAGATCAATTACAATGTCTGTCATGTAATAGTTTTGGCGCCATCAGATGCACAAAGTAATGGGCTTTGTAACTGGGTTACTGATCACGCAGGACATGTTAAGATTTTATTATTATATATTTCAAGCGATTTTATCGTCAAAAACCTTGGAATGTTGCTTAACATGCTTGTATGCAATTTTTTAAAGCTTTGTTTCTATTTCAAAGTAAATGTATTTGCTTTGACTTGAGATATAATATTGAAGGATAATAGGATGACGACATTCTGAAATATAATTTCAAACGGACATGGAGTGTATAGGGGACTGGATAGTAAACTGTTTATATATGCTTTCTAGTCGTTAGTTTTCGACACTTCCCCTGTGACCGTAAATAATTTCATGAACGTTAAATGTAAGTACTCAATTGCAAACATTGAGAAGATATACAAGCAACATGAATTCAATCTTTTAAGTCCATCTCATACATATATCATATCTATTTTTGTGTTATTTCATTTTGAGGGAAGACACTGCCATAAAGGCAATTTTTGGTACTTTAAAATGTGGTTTATGTGTAAACAGGCGTTTAAATATGACTGCCACATACAGGATATTTTATTTATATCTATAACTATATATAACTATCTATTATCTATATCTGTTTAACTATACAACTTGCTTCACAAAACTTGATACACAATCTCTAGATTCGTCCTTTTGGGGGGAACACCAACATCAAATTCTAATGTTTGCCTGAAACTTGAGTAAAGAAGAAGTAATTTTGTCAACAGTATAGCAGCTTCACTAAACGTTATGTACTTCTCAAGCGTGATTCCTACATAATCCTGTTTTGGTTAGGGCATGTTGATATAAGTGTTAGTGGTTTTTATCGAACCACGACTTACAATACATTTACGGCTGTCAATAGTAAAGTGCATCTCTGGAAATATACCTCAACATAACACACTGTAATTCATTACAAACAAAATTGTGACAATTGCTATATTGTTTCCTTTACAAAACTGCAGAAGACCAGCTAACTTGTATTTCGTGTGAATTTCTGCAAAATGTATATATTTAGATAACGGCACTTGAAAATGCATAAAATATATTTTAGAGTACAAGAAATACATCAAACGTTTTTACCGTTTGGAAATTCGAATTGTAAGTTAAAGACGTGTTTGGGCCCATTGTCAAAGTCCATATCCATTTATTGTTTTTGGCACTGCATCTCCCCTAATCGTGTCGATGTGTGAGATGATGAAACAGTTTGTCTGTAATCATTCGGGCAACACTGTGCTATGACACACGGGCGGACTCCTTGGTATTGATATTCATATGCATCTCTCCGGACCGTCGGTCGTGGGTATAAAAGTGTATCAGCAAACTCTAATAATAGATAGTTTATGTGTTGAGTGGCGATCACTAACCATAGCTTCCCACCACTTCCCTGACTTCCTTGTTCGTGGTGAAGAAATACAAGACACATAGTTGCTGTAGCTATCGATTGGATGCTTACATTATAAACAATTGAATTTCTCGATGTTTACAAACAGAACTCAATTTACCTCAAAAAACTTTGCTTCAAGGTTTTACTAAGAATTTCCAACAATGAACTTAATGACACAATGAAAGCACAACTAAAAACATCAAAGGATAACTTTGTTACAGTATTGCTACAGAATTTAATGTGTGCGATTGTGGAATGACAAAAACGTCTTGCAACCCTATTAGAAATCCTCTGTGCGTTCATAAATCTGTTGAAAAACCAGCCGCACATAGCAATTTTGTCAACCTTTTAACATATTTGAATTGGTTTAACTCGAGGTTATGATTTGTATCAGCTGGTAAGTCGAATCTTTGTTGGCATTCAATGTTAGTTTGAAACCATCTGATAAATTAAATCCCTTGGTTTGGTTTATCCTTTGAAAGAAAAAAAAAGAATGTTATTATGGACACCAAAATAATGAATATAACATATTTCTATTTACATGATCAAATGTATTTTCGTCAAGTAGTATCAAATCGATGTTTGGGTTTTCCTAGATTATTTTAGCATATAGATTGAAGTAGAAATGTATAAAGGATATTTGGCTTTGCAGTGTCGAGTTTCTTTTTTAAGTGAGGTGAGGTGAGTTTGGGTTTAACGTCGCTTTCAACTTCAACTTATATCGTGGCTGCTAGTATTATGGCAGGGAGAAAGCCCGCAACGCCATGTGGCTATGCTTTGCTTCTTTTTTTAAGAGTATATTATACCCATTATGTTCAATAATAAATTGCCACGATAATTGTTAGGATACTGCGGGTTACCTTCCTTATACAATGGTATGTTTCTTCAGCAATTCTAAATTTTGAATTTATAAAATAACAAGCTATGTTTCGTCATTTGCCTGAGTTTCTGGTAGTTAATGGAACTGACAGGAAATCTTCAGTGTCTATGAGGACAGGGCTTTTCTAAATGTGTGGAAATTAGAAGGGTATATATAAACAAACAACTATTACGGCAGATATTTAAGTGAGGTGAGGTGAGTTGGTGTTAAACGCCGCTTTCAAGAGTATTTCACTTACGTATGTCGCGGCTGCTAGTATTATGGCAGTGAGAAAAGCCTGCAACGCCATGCGGCTATGCATTACGATGAAACCTGCGAGCATCGGCTGGAACTAGCAAACCATGAGTGCTATTACGCTGAAATTCTGTATAGCATTGCACCCAAACCTTACCGCATGTAGAACAGTTCTCTACTGCGGACACAGATATTCAAGTGAATAAAGTGACATCCCTTTGCTTAAATTACGTCACAAGTATTGCGACAGTTTTGTAATTAAAAACGTTTTCAATTTGACAACGAAAGGCACTACTCACTTATATAACCCGGACTTCACTATCTCTGGACAAATATTTCCATGGAAAATCAACAAGACACAAATAAACATTTTAATACATCGACGATAGGTGTACAGCTTATCAGATGTTAAAGATATCTATTTCAGTGGTTCTTCTCCATTTTAAAACACGTCCTTTTGACATGGACAATGGATCTATTGAATTAACAAGGCTCTATGAAACCTGTAAACTGAAAAACAATACCATTAAAACTACCAGGTCGAATAAAACCATTGCATTCAGAAATAGATTGATAATGAGTACGACAGTCTGATTAAAATCGACCTTGTTCCGAGGAATAAAATTTGCAAAATGTTGCATCTACCGGGATACGAACAGGTTCTGTAGATTCCTCGCCACAAGGTCTGAAAACACCCCATACAGGCGCGTGTTCAGAACCAGTTTAGCGCAGCCAAAGCCCAGTCAAATAGCTGACCAATCACATCATAGTATTTAAACGGTCGCTGTTTTGAAAGCATTCGGAACAGACAAAAGGATAGCTGTTTGGAGTTATCTGCCCCTAGCTTCTCGCACCGAAAGCATTTGTTGGACGTCTTTTGATTGGCTAGCTGAATTGCGCCCGAACACGCTAGTGTACGCGGTGTTTTCAGACGGTTTAGCGTGGAAACCTCCAAACGATAGGTCACGAGTTCGTATCCCGGTAGATGCACTATTTTGCAATTTTTATTCCACGGAAAACCGTCGATTTTAATCAGACTGATGAGTACGATTGCAATGTTACGAATGAAATTAAGGATTCCATGTTAGTGTTGTATAACAAATAAATGATTAATTACATCGGCAGACTAAATACCATGAACGTTACACACATAAGCTTCATGTAAATAACATTTGACTATAATGTTCAAATTCCTAGGGGGCATTTCACTTCCTTCAGAATTCAACATTCTCATATTAAGCAACGACATTGAGGCAACTGCGCTTCATGTTGAAACTATAGATAGATTGCGTGTCCGCTTTACTAGTTTTAGTAACACTTAGCAGCGAGATTCAATTATGATATATATAGTATAAAGAAGATTTCTTATCAGAAGGTTTCGTATAACTGGATTTTGTCGTTATTCGTTTAACCCTTTATTCAATAGAAAGACAAATCAGTCTCATAAAGCATTAGGTTGAACAGTGGTAATACACGTCAATAGGCTAAGGACTTTCATTCTTTTCTCACAGAGGTTAGATTTTCTATCGTCACCTCTATTGCATATCGATCACTTTCTTGGCTATAAACAGGCAATCCTGACTGCTTACATCATACAGTTAGTTGTGCAATCATCGACGATGGTTCAAATTGAGGGTTCCGTAACTGTCGAAATGACTAGCGTTGCTTTATCTTCGCGGTGCGCACATATTGATTACAAGTCATAATTCAGTCGTCGATGTAAACCGGGTTCTCTTCCCAAAGAGGTTACTCCCTTCAGATTTCCGATCCTAACCTCTGTTCATTTTCGCTTGAAATCGAGGGCAGAAAGAGAGTGTCCTGATTGGCTGCAACTGAATATAATTGTGCAGTCAGCCGTTGTAAAAGCGACATTTGCCAGTGACGTGATATTTGATTTTGTGAAAACTTTTGAACATTAACATGCTTATGAATAAAGATGACCAAATCAGAGACAAATACCAAAAATATTAAATGTGTGTTATTTACATCAGACATATTCGAAGGACATATGCTAATGAGCAAGACCCTTAAGAGTAAATGCCTAGATCTTTGAAGTCACTCGGTCGACATAAAAGATGAGTTTTCATTGGTTAAGAGTGAGTGAGTGAGTTGGGGTTTAACGCCGCTTTCAAGAGTATTTCACTTATATCGCGGCTGCTAGTATTATGGCAGGGAGAAAGCCCGCAACGCCATGTGGCTATGCATTGCGGTGAAACCTGCGAGCATCGGCTGGAACTAGCGAACCATGCATTGGTTAAGAAGCAGTGATAGAGTTTGAGGTTCCGCTTTCCTTCGCTAGGGGAGTTTGATTCTGCTTTATATTTCGAGGTTAGGATCGGAAATATGTGGGAGTAACCAGTGTGGGAAGAGAATGTGTAAACCGATGTTTGGGGAAACAAGGTTCGGTGTAACCAGATCATGCAAGAAGAGTGAATAGAAATATGTAATAGAGGGTACAATACAACATCTGAATGTACGTAGTAACCTCTGTGGAAAGAGAAACTAGGAGTCTAAGCCTAAGAGAAAATGAAAAAGGGTTTTAGGTCGTGACTCATGTGGCCAATATATCCGGCAATATAATTGGATTGAAATCCTTTCACATTCTAATAATTATTTTCGTTGATAGATGATATGTTCCGTCTATATTCGTATATACATCAGTGGGCCAATTTACAGACCGTGTTAAAATCAGGGTGCATAGACACTTCATTAGCTGTTTTTCCAACAGCAGGGATATGAGCAGTTGTTGTTTTTTTTGGTTATAAAAAACCGCGTGATGTTATTAGGTTTGAGCTTTGGAGATTCCCTAACGAGCAGCAACTCGCCTAATCAAGCATGATGACTCTACAGAAGACAAGAGGAAGAAGACGCCTTCACACACGGATATGAATAATAGCTGAATGTGCAGACAGTTCAAGTGAAATCCTCCAGCAGCACTGACTCCCAACCCTAGTTTTTTTAAACCAGGATTATTATTCACTCAAGATACGTTCATAATTCAAGACCTGTATGGACATGTTGATGATAAGCTGAAGTATGCATTGTAGGTGCCAACTCTTCTGAAATAATGAGTTAAGGGGTCACATACCGAACCGCCGAATTTTCAGAGAAGTAATGACAATGACATTAGCCGTTATTAGCTGACATGACACTGGAAATTTGACTCTAAGTCTGCATACATACATGTACAACAACATGAAACTTTGAATATGAATATGCATATCTATTAAATAAGAGTAAAGCTTCATGTTGTTGAAAGATTTACAATCAGGTCAAACATTGTCACAGTCACAGTCACAACACTGCCAATTCCGTTCCGAAGACACTTTCTGCTAATGTTAGGGGCGGGTTGTTCATGAATTGTTGATGGGGAACTTGCCATGTATGTACACAAAGTGAATATCGTTCATCTACTTTGGGATCACGACTCAACATTGTGATCCATGTCCATAGTTGACTTCAGGAGGAGCACATTAGAACGAAAGAGTGATAGTATTTGGTGCCAATTTCTCACTATAAGCATAGTTAAGTAAGCTCCTAGTAGTAGCTCATAATGTTCAAAACCAAAGCTTTTAACGATCGTTAAAATACACTCATGGAAATGAATAAAAACACATAAAGTGTGAACATTTCCTTGAGGGATAACACCATGTCAGGACGCCCAGTACGACTAACATGTTGGGGTTAGGTCACAAAATCAGACACATACCTTGAAGCATGTGCATCTTCATTTTGAGTTGAAAATCATGATCACCTGGGTTTTTAATGCTTTAGAAGGGAGAAACGTAAGTCATCTGTCACACCTCTGAACGAGGTCAAGACAGTACTCGACAAATGTTCCAAAATGACAAGCCATAGGCCAGATCATTGAGGCATTATACAAACGGCCCGGGACTACAAATCCAAGAGTGTGATTTAAATAATCTGGAACCTCTATCGACGGACAAATGACGTCATCATCCAAAATTAACATTAGGTTCCGTCAGATTACTTGTGTACAGGTTTCAAATTGAACTCTGAGAAATTGACTGAAAGCAACAGGTCTGAACACACGTCGTCCATTTGTTGGTGAGCTCAACACAAACGTCTATGAATGAGTGGGCTATAGAGCTCATCATTGTCTGCTGCGACATTCGCGCTACCCGATGTTTAGCAATATCGCTTTAACATTGACTTTGCAACCGACAGATTTGCGTCTGGAGGCAACGTAATGAGCGTTACACTGCGTGCTACGCCCATCTGTATGATGGGTATGGGGGCGGCTCTGTTATGGTGTTTGGCGGGATAACGTACGATGGTAGAACTTAACTTTAACATGTTGCAGGCAGACATGCTTGTGTTCGTTACATTGGACGTAACTTTTGGTTAGTGCAAAATAATATTAATGGCTGACGCAACAACGCTCAAGTTTCAAGGCAGTATCTGCGGAATAACATTATGCAGATTCTGCCTTGGCCATCTACAAGTCCCGACAATACTCCTTTAGAGCATCTCTACAATGGTCTGGATCACATAGTTCTAGAATACAAAAACCAGCCCCAGAAACTCAACCTGCTGTATGCTGTTCTTGTAGAAGATTGGCATACTTTTCCTAGAGCAGGAAACTCATACACATTATACCAAATAGCGGTGCTGCAGTAATCAACTCTCACTGGGGACACACATGATACCGACTTTTGACAATTTACAGCTCTAGGTTTCGGTGACACAGCTTTCAAACTTCATACAGGATCATTAAAACATCCTGAGCTAACCAATCGTTTCCTTATTCATTTCTGTCAGTATACAACATATATATAATAGAACGTTTGTCCTGTTTCATTTATAACAGAAGGAGCACTAGCAGCCACTCCACGCTGTTAAATATATCGAAATAATGACTCTTGGTGCTGAAATAAGGATATGTATGTGGTAATAGTATGTACATAATATCACATAATAGCAATATATACTGATGTCCAAAAGACAATCATAAAAAACCTGTTTTATTGAAAATGAGGCATTTTCTGTATTCAGAATGAAAACATCTACATATTAATATCAACTACAAAACGAAAACAATCGACAAAAAGCACTTTAGTCATTACATCTTGGCAAAACATTGTAAGAATGAAAAACATGCTTATAAGTCGAGAATACCGTACCGAAATGTTACGATGTATTGAAATGAAATTAACAATGTTTTAAGAGAATTAGTTTTCTTACGAAATAAACATTTCATTTTATCCTGAATGTCTTAGTTTTTCTTCAGGGTTTTTTGAAGACGTTGACAACTTCTTTTGGACAGTAGTATAATACAATATGATGATAAATGAAAAACAAAACTAGATTACAATCATAGTCTATGACACGAATCAAGTAGTTGTTTAAGAAAAAGGTAATGGACGAACTAGTCAGTACTTATCATATATCTAGACTCAAAGGATTTTAAGTCTGTCAACAATAATGTTGTTTTCAAAATATTAAATATCAGGAATATTCAGGTCACTTTTACAGCACATGTGCAGACTCAATGCATTTTGTTCGTTGGTTTGAGGAGCACAGCGACCTTTCATATTTTACACAATTGAATCCGTCAACACAAAAATTCAAAACAAAAGTCATCTTCAATCCCACTAAACCTTTTAATTTGTGAAATAAAACTGAATGCAATTTTCTGCAATGGAAGTCGAAATAAATGCATTCACAGTTTAAATTGATTTGACAAAAGTACAACAAAACAATACGTTTTGCACAACAAATGTCAATAAATCACAACAAAAATAGCAATGTTCATTTTGATCGCGTGCATGAACTAGTTGAAACAATTTTCATTCGACAACTTTTAAGATTCCAATTTGTTTCATACTGCCTTGTTGTTCTAGGTCAAATCCTTGACTTTTAAAATTATGTAAACCAGTTTAAAAGAGATGCTATTAGTTTATGTGATTACCCGCTCTGGTATCTCTATCTTTTATCGCCGCTAATGGCTGCAATACTGCCGAAGCGGCATTAAACAATAACTCACTCACTCTCTATCTTTTAAATAGTGAGATGTCATGACATATGATCTCAAGGTGGAACTGACTCTAATCTCCGTTCCTTTTTGTGTTACAGTTATGACACATGGATAATCGCATTATAAGCCAACGCGAAACCCTTTCCTTTAAATTTATTAAATAAAACCAAATGGCATTAGGATGGTATGGTAAAATATTAAGATAAGGTGAATTGGAGTTCAAGGGTATTTCATGTATATGACGGTTGCTAGTATTAATTGCAGGGAGGAAGCCCGCAACGTCCTTGTGACTATGCATTGAAAGCTCCGACCATTGGCTGGAACGCGAACCATGGGTGATCATAGCGGTACTGCACTGAAATTTAGTGTAGCATTGCACCCAAACTTTACTGCAAGTAAGACAATTTCCACAGCCCGGGCCTCTAAATCCGAAGCCGAACGCGCTGACAACTAGGCTGTCCCGCCCCTAACATGTTGAAATAGGTGACTAATCAAACGTCGGAACGAACGTGTATTACTTGTATCCTTAACAATGAATTATTGACACTGGTGCTTTATATAATATCCTTCCACACGGCGGGATTTAGATATATTCGTCAAGAGTTTCAGGCTATAGATTCTGGGGAAGAGTTTCTCTTAATCAACGATGTATTAGAAGAAAGAATATCGGCCTTCACCACCATGGACAACCTGCAAACATCATAGCTGCAGCCGATATGATCTTTGCTGTTGTTTTACGTAGTTTTTGTCATTGTCTATACCTTGGTTACCATCCATGTAATTGGCAGCAACAACATGGTGTATCTTCTGCTGTCTGACAAGACCGACGCGTACGCATTCCTCAGAACCTACCGTCCTGATAAGGCTTCCACTGCAAACAGGGGAATTCATCTAAACCCGCTTAGTTATGTTATATGAACCCGTTATGAACTAGTTGTAAAGACCGTTACAATTATAATGTATCATGTGGATGCTGTTAAATGAAGTATGCTGTATTATACTTGATATTATTTAAATATTGTAATCTATTTTTCAGATTGATTACGTAGCGGTTAACAGGGTAAACCAGGGACCGATATTGACCAGGACAGCAACCGATATTGACCGGGACGGCAACGGACAAGACAAGACCGACATACTGTGCAACTTCGTGTTCAGGACCGCAAATTGCCACCTACCAATGTTGTTGCTGCTGTGAGGAAGAGACATGGGAACATCAGTACGGACTGTTTTAAATTGTAGATTTGGTGACCCCGTGATCCAAAATAGGGTCGCAATGGTCGCCACTTTAAAAACCTACTTCAATCCTCCTCTCCAGTACCAAGAGGTCCAGAAAGCTGAAATGTTGTGTCCCGACTCCTTAGCCAAAGGGGATTCTAAATTGTAGATATGTGACCCCAAATTTGTGTGAACAATCTATTACTAAAAATTGCTTTGATCTTTTACTTTAAATAATAAATCACCGAGGCCTTGATGAGCTAGAGCGCCCACGACTCTTTTTTTTTTTTTGTTATTCTATGACACAGATAATGAGATATATCGATAAAATGACTACCACTTCTAACTCAGCTTTCCATGTATTTGGTCATTTTCTCTGAACTGAAGGTGGCGGGATAGCGCAGTGGTTAGCGCGTTCGGCTTCGGATCAAGAGGTCCGGGGTTCGAATCCCGCCAGGGGCACGGCAACTTGTCTGCAGTAGAGAACTGTTCTACACGCAGTAAGGTTTGGGTGCAATGCTACACTGAATTTCAGCGTAGTACCACCCATGGTTGGCTAGTTCCAGCCGCTGCTCGCAGGTTTCACCGCAATGCATACCCACATGGCTTTGCGGGCTTTCTCCCTGCCATAATATTAGAAGCCGCGATATAAGTGAAATAATCTTGAAAGCGGCGTTTAACCCCAACTCACTCACTCACTCACTCTGAACTGAAATAGATCAGCCAACGGGACATTTACCGATTCCAAAAGTGTGTAGCAGTGTCTGATCGTGTGTTTTCTATATGCTTGAATGAATGGTTGAGCCATGTTAGAGTGATTTAGATTGCATGCCGTCTAAACTCAAACGACGGAAAGGCATCATGTCCCGTCTGTTAAGAGATTTGAATCAACTTATACTTTCCACACAGGCGAGGACATGTATATATATCACACGAAGAAGAGTACTAGTTGACGACAGGACAAATTCCTTATGTTTGTGAGTCTGCAGCTTCAAACATTTGCATAAGTGAAAACAAAAAAAATCATTAATTAGCTATCTTAGAACCAAAATGGTACACGCCAATAGGTAAATCTGAATTGAAATAGAGACGCTCCTGATAAACTGCTGCTTGTGGGTATCAATCTGGTCATCACTCTTCTACAAGTGGTTGTCCACAGGCCCTGAAGGGCATTCACTCACTCAAGTACTGACACTCAAGACATGTTAGCTTTAAATTGTTGGATAAATGAATGAGTGGTAGGGGATTAACCCTCATTATGGCGTATCTGACTACATCTACTGTCCGCTGTGGGTGGAGTGAGGGGAACCAACACCCTTTCCTCACCTCCTTCATTACTTCAATCATACAGGTTTGGGAGACTCATTTCCCTTTGACCAACCACATGCACCCTCACTATAGTCATGTATTGTGGCTATAAGGCTGGCCTGAAACGAATCAACATCTCTCTCACCACCTTCGTTTTTCAGGAGAATCGGTTATATAGCAGATCGTTGTGAGAGGAATATACATGTAACAGATCGTTGTGAGAGGAATATACATGTAACAGTTCGTTGTGAGAGGAGTATACATGTAACAGTTCGTTGTGAGAGGAATATACATGTAACAGATCGTTGTGAGAGGAATATACATGTAACAGTTCGTTGTGAGAGGAATATACATGTAACAGTTCGTTGTGAGAGGAATATACATGTAACAGTTCGTTGTGAGAGGAATATACATGTAACAGATCGTTGTGAGAGGAATATACATGTAACAGATCGTTGTGAGAGGAATATACATGTAACAGATCGTTGTGAGAGGAATATACCTGTAACAGATCGTTGTGAGAGGAATATACATGTAACAGATCGTTGTGAGAGGAATATACATGTAACAGATCGTTGTGAGAGGAATATACATGTAACAGTTCGTTGTGAGAGGAATATACATGTAACAGATCGTTGTGAGAGGAATATACATGTAACAGTTCGTTGTGAGAGGAGTATACATGTAACAGTTCGTTGTGAGAGGAATATACATGTAACAGATCGTTGTGAGAGGAATATACATGTAACAGATCGTTGTGAGAGGAATATACATGTAACAGATCGTTGTGAGAGGAATATACATGTAACAGATCGTTGTGAGAGGAATATACATGTAACAGTTCGTTGTGAGAGGAATATACATGTAACAGTTCGTTGTGAGAGGAATATACATGTAACAGTTCGTTGTGAGAGGAATATACATGTAACAGATCGTTGTGAGAGGAATATACATGTAACAGTTCGTTGTGAGAGGAATATACATGTAACAGATCGTTGTGAGAGGAATATACATGTAACAGATCGTTGTGAGAGGAATATACATGTAACAGATCGTTGTGAGAGGAATATACATGTAACAAATCGTTGTGAGAGGAATATACATGTAACAGATCGTTGTGAGAGGAATATACATGTAACAGTTCGTTGTGAGAGGAATATACATGTAACAGATCGTTGTGAGAGGAATATACATGTAACAGATCGTTGTGAGAGGAATATACATGTAACAGATCGTTGTGAGAGGAATATACATGTAACAGATCGTTGTGAGAGGAATATACATGTAACAGATCGTTGTGAGAGGAATATACATGTAACAGATCGTTGTGAGAGGAATATACATGTAACAGATCGTTGTGAGAGGAATATACATGTAACAGTTCGTTGTGAGAGGAATATACATGTAACAGATCGTTGTGAGAGGAATATACATGTAACATATCGTTGTGAGAGGAATATACATGTAACAGATCGTTGTGAGAGGAATATACATGTAACAGTTCGTTGTGAGAGGAATATACATGTAACAGATCGTTGTGAGAGGAATATACATGTAACAGATCGTTGTGAGAGGAATATACATGTAACAGATCGTTGTGAGAGGAATATACATGTAACAGATCGTTGTGAGAGGAATATACATGTAACAGTTCGTTGTGAGAGGAATATACATGTAACAGATCGTTGTGAGAGGAATATACATGTAACATATCGTTGTGAGAGGAATATACATGTAACAGTTCGTTGTGAGAGGAATATACATGTAACAGATCGTTGTGAGAGGAATATACATGTAACAGATCGTTGTGAGAGGAATATACACGTAACAGATCGTTGTGAGAGGAATATACATGTAACCTTTACAAAGAGTAGCCTATCAGATACACAGGAAGTCATAAACTGCCTGCATCATTGAATGTATAATATTTCAGACTATTTGGTTACTATTTTGTTCCTTGTATAACGAGATAAAGATGATATGTTGTTACACTACTTCTAAATTAGATACATAGTGAAACACCTAACATGAGGCTTTAAGACATTACATGCCGAATCGAACAGGCTCAAGAAAGTGCTAATATTCACATGGAAAAAATCTTCTAAATTCATTTCGGTTATAAGAAGTAATTTTACTGAAATTTGGAGCATTCTGAATATGATTCTATCTTTACCTGACATTTATACATAATTGACGCATGTAGTAATGATCACACTTCTTATATGGTCTCATAAAACGTAAACAATTTCTCAATGGATTATGTCAATTGTTTACACTTAATGAAGTATGTACATGTAGATTGTTGGAATGTGTTAATATTTGTTTAGAATATCATGAGCGGTATTATTTTATTTTGAAGAATATAATAACAGATACATGTAGAGTTTTGTTTATCATATTGTTTCGTTTTTCTCCACAAATGATTAAATGCTTATCAAATGTCAGTTTACCAATGATAAAAAAAGAAGGAATCGATATGAATCTACGTGGTGAAGCAAGTCAACATATTTCAGTTTATTCAAAACTTCCGATTTTGCCTACATGCATGCGTCAATCAACATTACCAGCCTACGGGGAGACCATGTTCAACAAACACGGAACCTATTTCATGTTCTCGTTAATACCTTCATTTTTGCTCTTTGTGGGCTTAGTTTTTAACACCAGCGCTGAGTGATTGTTTTAAGGTTACTTCATTGCCATCCAAGGGAATGGCGTTCTGACATGACAGACAAACAGGCAGATTAATGTGTTCTGTGAAGATTTGTACCGTTAATGCCATGAGAACAGTTTATTATGATCCCCAATTATCGTATTGTCTAAACATCAAAGAATGTGTTCTTGTTAAACCTTTGAAGTATCAACTTTTACATGAGATGGCATGCTACTGGATATGTTATCTCAAATTTCACTGCCTCAGACTGCTAGGGTTGAAATGAATCTCCCAGTATTCAGGTTGTAGCTAGGGTTGAAATGGGTCTCAGCATTCAGTCTGTGGCTAGGGTTGAATTGTTCTCTCAGCATTCAGACTGTAGCTAGGATTGAAATGGACCCCTTAGGGGTTAGAATTTTAAGATATATTCTAAAGAGCTTATACAGCATGAGCAATATATTCAAACTGATTTTGATAAACAACATTTATATGCAACAAGTCTTCGGAACGTTCAGCATCGCATTATTCTATTGTTCATGTGAATGTGTATATATTTACTGCATATGGATGGAGACTATTTTCTAGATGCTGCTTTATCCTTTAGTGGAAACTCTAGTTAAGGCAATAACCAGAACATGTTACAAGTCCTCTTCAACACATAGGCGATGGGTATTATACAGACCACATGAATACTTCTTGAAACCAGAATACATTGACCATGTTTGTGAGTCTGCAGCTTCAAAATATTTGCAACATTTCTCTCCCCACATTTCTCGGTACAGTATAATAGGTTACATAGATCAGTGAATGGTAACAACATTAATTTACTAAATCGATGAGATAAATTTGACGATTCCTCCGTGTCTTAAACCACAGTACTGCCAACTCAATTTAGTATGTGTTGCCATTGTACTAATTAGTGGTAAAAGGTGAGTTGGCTTTCGGTGAGTTGGAGTTTATACGCCTAGTATTTCACTTATATAAGGGCTACTAATATTATGGCATTGAGAAAGCCAACGATGACATGTGGTTATGTATTATGGTTATGAAACCTGCAAGCATCGGCTGGAATTAGCGAACCATGGTTGGTATTACAGCGTGGAGTAACAGTTGTCTAATGCAGACACAGTTGCCGTGCCTCTGACAGGATTAGAACCCTCGACATCTTTATCCGAAGCCAAACGCGCTAACCACTGCGCCACCCCGTCCCCATATATATATGTAAAAGACGGGATTTTGTCCTGATTTAAGAGCGTGATACCAGTTTGCCTTGTGTAATTTAACAGTGTTTATGATTATATCTTTAAATCCGGTGTCCCTGACCAACTTGTGCTTGTTAAATTCACGGGTGAACTTTCAACCAACTGATCCACGGGTCATTTCAACTCTCAACCTTACTGCATCCCGTTTCGAGATGTAGCCCGTGATCAACAATATACAAATTTATTACCGTTCACAATTTTATTACTAAAAACATCAAACAAAACAAAATATCAGCAAAATCTGCAGAAATAATTCCGAGAAGCTATCAAAATTAAAATTAACTCCACAAACTCTTGAAAACAATTATATTGCACCCCCATGCCAGTTCCTAATGATGACACGTCTTCATAACTAATTTCTACACCTACATATATAATTTCTCCCCACACCACCCTGTCCTACCTACCTTAGTTTACTGCCTATCCCTATACCTACATCTATATAACTAATCTACATGTATATAACCAAGCAAGATAATGCCTAAGGCGAACATCGCTCTTCTCATACCCGCATTTTATAGCGTATCCCATTCCCAATATAACACCCCTATTCCTATGCAATAGACCCGTTCCGCGTGTGAGGCCAATCACTGACACGGGGTAGCGACTCGTGCCATACAACCTACAGCTCCGTCAATAACCGTCCCTATTCACAAGTACCTAACTGTAACTTGTATAATTTATTCTTAAAACACCTACAACATCCCAAAATAATAATATTGTACCCAAAAATCAATAACTTAGATGAAGACCAGTCCAACGTAAACTCTTGATCCTTAACATAAACATCATATCAATCTTTTGAAGATTAGCAGAAATCCTAAGATTTTCACAGGCAAAAACAAAGTTGTTCTGTATCGACCTCTGTGACCATTCAACGTACTCTGCTGGACATTCAGCCCGAAGAACTCCCGGCGGATCACACACCATCTAAGGGCATCCTGACCTCTCTACCAGTCATAAATAAGTTAGGACTATACTCTGTGCTATCATGAACACTAGCCCGAAGAGCCATGAGAAGGAACTCATCCCAATTTCAATTCTTTGTGAACAAAGATAGAAAGCATATGACGAAGAATCTTTGAACTAGTCCATCAGACTGTGGGTGATATGGAGTTGTACTTATTCACACCTAGCCTCTGTCTTATATCATTATTAATATTTCCCTTTAACCAACCACCTGCAACCTCATTGTATTCAGTTGCCTATACATTATTATTAAACAATTTCACCAATATTCAAATTGGTATTTACCAATGATATTTGACGTTTAAGATGATGAATTAACGACCACCTATGTATTAAAGACAAATACACTAATGATCATTTGCCCACTACAACTGGTAATGGGTTATTCAACATTCTACCGTAACACAAATAGATCTAAACTATGATGCAAAAGAGTCGTTTATTACCTGTGATTGTGACAAAATCAGATCGCAGAAATTACTAAATCACGCGTCAGTGTTACTGCAGTCAGATCTCAGAAAAACAGCAACTTTAATCCACTGACTTTTGTCCGTCACTCTTCACATCGCAATATGGTCGCGTGCGGCAGTCAAAGGAGTCATTAAAACATAAAAAGTGCACGCATGTGTTGCTTACTGATTGACATTTCCTGGGAGATGTTATTTGGTATTTCCTGAGTGAAAATTTCAGATAAAATGTTCAGTTTTTCAATGACATGTACTAATTGAATTTCGGGTAGAGTTGGTCCAGCTACTGTTCATAAAGCATAATCTTTTTAATTTGTTCCATGGAGACAGTGTGTAATAAAACAACATAGATGGCTCTTTGGAACATAAACACGTCCTGTAATTTCCAAATTAATGTGTACATCATTCACTTCCCATTAGTGTTTTCTTATATATGACTGACTACTGTAAATACGTATGGCTATTATTTGAATCTTTCGGTTTTGAATGGGTTTCTACAATGTATTCTATACGTATTCTTAAGAAACACCAAGAATACTGCAAAACTTACTTCAGTAAAATAATATTGTCATTGTTTATCGGTTCACACAAATACAGACGTGAATATTGACAGAGGACAGGGCTTAGCCAGATATGTTAAAACTTCCAAATAAATAGAGAATACTAAACGATGTTCTGTTTAATAACATATTTATGAAACGAGTGAGGGGTTTGATATTTAACGAGCGAAAGCGACTTAAATACAAATACCATCTCATGAGTTTAGTTTTTCAATTATTATTCGCTGATTTAAATCCCACGTAATTCCACGAACTCGTCACTAAATGGGACACACTCAATTGCGACTGCAGCGCTAATATTGTGACGTCATATCTATGCCATTATGACGTCACGTCAATCGGCAGCACGTGATGTTTTTACATAATGTGTTATAACATTGTAGATTTATTAAACAGCAATATATTCAACGGGCTGCTAATAATGTTCAAATATAAATAAGATATTTAGCAAAATATGCCTCATATAGGATATTGTCAGTTTTCACTGAATGATATATAAATTGTTCCATTCGATCACATTCTCGTAAGTTTTGAGGATGAACCTCAATTGAAAATGATCTATAGTACACAGGTTTTCCTATACATAATAACTGCCTCGTTACGACCTCGCGGTTACTACTCTTTACCATCTTGAAATAACGTGTAGAGTACAGGTTTATGAACTAATCTTATCACTATTATACAACCCCAACCAATATAGGACCTAGCACAGAGAGCTGCACACTAAAAACAGTAGCTACTGACGCTCAGAAGAGAGCACACTCTCTCGCTCATCCACATCCCCAGGCTGACATCTTTCTTCTAGATCTGTCGGTAATTAGTGCCCAGTTTAACAACATTATGAGGGTTCTACTCCTACTTCTGAAGACAGCTAAGTATCCCTGGCTGGCACTAACGAAAATGTATGACCCAAGTGGGCGTCATTTAATCAGCATGAAATCCTCCACACTTATGTAGTTTTAACACTCAGGACATCATTTCTGTATAACAGAGTGCACCGTGCTCAGGTGTGTGTCATGTGACGTTTGATTTTTGTTCTTTATACAAAGGTTCATAATACAGGAAATAGTAGGTATCTGTTGTTAAAAGATGGACAGATACTATAATGAACTTAGTTGTTTCAACATTATATAACTTTTCAAACCGAGAAGTGATGTTTTGTTAATAACTGTGGTAAATATCGTGTAACCTGGAGGTATACGTTCATTTAATGTAAATATTGAAACTATTTTAAGGTATCTGTTTTATTATTGTACTTAATGATGATGAAATATTATTTCACTCCAGTAGGTTACCCAATGAATATTGAAAAATAATGTGTTCCTTTTAAATAAATTTGATTACGGTATCATTTTGTTATCGTTTTAAAAAAATGTATCTTTATTGTCTATTCAAAGTTGATCCATGTAAAAAAAATAGAGATAATCGAAATGATTAAGAAACATGTCAACGTATTGGAGTTTATTCACGAGTTTCGATCTTGCCTTCATTAACACGAACATTCTGTCAATCAACATTAACAGCTCATGCTAAACTCATGTTCAACAAGAATAGGATTGCTTTCAAGTTCACTTAAAAACTTGTAGAGCCTTCTTTAAACATTCTTTCATGTCATTAGTTCCCATTATGTAAATCGTTGCTGTTTGTGGCCTTATGCTTGCGGACCAGTGCTGCGTGATTGTTTTTACGGTTAAGGGACTAATCTTTCAGCACGATTCACAGATTAATGTGTTCTGTGCAAATTTGTGTTGTTACATCGTATTATTCAAACATCAAAGACTTATTCAGGTTAAACCTTTGATGAATGAATTATGAGATATGATATCGTGTGTTGCACTTGGCTAATGTCATTTGGTAAAATTAGGATGAATTCCATTATATTGATAAAAAATACGATATTGAGATGTCATATTCATTTCTTCGTAATTATTAGGAAGACATTTATATTCATGCATTAATGTTCATTTATGAATTTGGGCCATGACCTAAAAACGTAGTTTTTGTGAACAATCTATTACTTAAAATTGCTTTGATCTTCTACTTTAGATAATAAATCACCGAGGCCCTGATGAGCTACAGCGCCCACGACTTTTTTTGTTATTCTATGACACAGATAATGAGATATATCGATAAAATGACTACCACTTCTAACTCTGCTTTCCATGTATTTGGTCATTTTCTCTGAACTGAAATAGATCAGCCAACGGGACATTTACCGGTTCCAAAAGTGTGTAGCTGTGTCTGATCGTGTGTTTTCTATATGCTTGAATGAATGGTTGAGCCATGTTAGAGTGATTTAGATTGCATGCCATCTAAACTCAAACGACGGAAAGGCGTCATGTCCCGTCTGTTTAGAGATTTGAAACAAGTTAGACTTTCAAAACAGGCGAGGACATGTATATATATCACACGAATAAGACTACTAGTTGAAGATAGGACAAAATCCATATGTTTGTGAGTCTGCAGCTTGAAACATTTGCATAAGTGAATAGACCCAACAAAATTTAAAATCATCTTAGAACCAAAATGGTACACGCCAATAGGTAAATCTGAATTGAAATAGAGACGCTCCTGATAAATTGCTGCTTGTGGAAATCACACTGGTCATCACTCTTCTACAAGTGGTTGTCCACAGGCCCTGAAGGGCATTCACTCACTCAAGTACTGACACTCAAGACATGTTAGCTTTAAATTGTTGGATAAATGAATGAGTGGTAGGGGATTAACCCTCATTATGGCGTATCTGACTACATCTACTGTCCGCTGTGGGTGGAGTGAGGGGATCCAACACCCTTTCCTCACCTCCTTCATTACTTCAATCATACAGGTTTGGGAGACTGATTTCCCTTTGACCAACCACATGCAACCTCACTATAGTCATGTACTGTGGCTATAAGGCTGGCGTGAAACGAATCAACCACCTTCGTTTTTCAGGAGAATCAGTTATATAGCAGTAAGAGTAGCCTATCAAATACACAGGAAGTTATAAACTGCCTGCATCATTGAATGTATAATATTTCAGTCTATTTGGTTACTATTTTGTTCCTTGTATAACGAGATTAAGGTGGTATGTTGTTATACTAGTCCTAAATTAGATACATAGTGAAACACCTAACATGAGGCTTTAAGACATTACATGCCGAATCGAACAGTCTCAAGAAAGTGCTAATATTCACATGGAAGAAATCTTCTAAATTAATTTCGGTTATAAGATGTTTTACTGAAATTTGGAGCATTCTGAATATGATTCCATCTTTACCTGACATTTATACATAATTGACGCAAGTAGTAATGATCACACTTCTTAAAGGGTCTCATAAACACGTAAACAATTTCTGAATGCATTATGTCAATTGTTTACACTTAATGAAGTATGTACATGTAGATTGTTGGAATGTATTAATATTTTTTTAGAATATCATGAGCGGTATTATTTTATTTTGAAGAATATAATAACAAATACATGTAGAGTTTTTTTTATCATATTGTTTTGTTTTTCCCCACACATGACTTAATGCTTGTCAAATGTCAGTTTACCAATGATAAAAAAAGAAGGAATCGATATGAATCTACGTGATGAAACAAGTCAACATATTTCAGTTTATTCAAAACTTCCGATTTTGGCTACATCCATGTGTCAATCATCATTACCAGCCTACGGCGAGACCATGTTCAACAAACATGGAACCTCTTTCATGTTCTCGTTAATACCTACATTTTTGCTCTTTGTGGACTTAGTTTTTAACACCAGCGCTGGGTGAGTGTTTTAGGGTTACTTCATTACCATCCAAGGGAATAGCGTTCTGACATGACAGACAGACAGGCAGATTAATGTGTTCTGTGAAGATTTGTACCGTTAATGCCATGAGAACAGTTTATTGTGATCCCCAATTATCGTATTGTCTAAACATCAAAGAATGTGTTCTTGATAAACCTTTGAAGTATCAACTTCTACATGAGATGGCATGCTACTGGATATGTTATCTCAAATTTCACTGCCTCAGACTGCTAGGGTTGAAATGGGTCGCTCAGCATTCAGACTGTGGCTAGGGTTGAATTGTTCTCTCAGCATTCAGACTGTAGCTAGGATTGAAATGGATCCCTTAGGGGTTAGAATTTTAAGATATATTCTAAAGAGCTTATACAGCATGAACAATATATTCAAACTGATGTTTGATTAACAACATTTATATGCAACAAGTTTTCGGAACGTTCAGCATCGCATTATTCTATTGTTCATGTGAATGTGTATATACTTACTTCATATGGGTGGAGACTATTTTCTAGGTGTTGGCCTATCCTTTAGTGGATACTCTAGTTAAGGCAATAGACAGAACATGTTACAAGTCCTCTTCAACACATAGGCGATGGGTATTATACAGATCACATGAATACTTCTTGAAACCAGAATACATTGAACATGTTTGTGAGTTTGCAGCTTCAAAATATTTGCATTTCCTTGTGTGATTTGTACTGTAATATCCAATAATACTATAAAGAATTATCAATAAACTGCTATCTTAAAACCAACATGGTACACGATAATAGATAAATCTGAATTAAACTAGAGACGCTCCTGATACACTATTGCCTGTGGGTATCACACCGATCATCACTCTTTAGTAAGTGGTTGTTAATTGTTGTTGTTGAGAGCATTAACTCGTCCAAGTACTGACACTCCAGACATGTTAGGGTAACATGTTGGATAAGTGAATGAGAGGTAGGGGATTAACTCTCATTATAGAGTGTCTGGCCACATTCACTGTGTGCTATAAGGCTGGAGTGAAGAGAAGCAACATTTCTCTCCCCACATTTCTCGGTACAGTATAATAGGTTACATAGATCAGTGAATGGTAACAACATTAATTTACCAAATCGATGAGATAAATTTGACGATTCCTCCGTGTCTTAAACCACAGTACTGCCAACTCAATTTAGTATGTGTTGCCATTGTACTTATTAGTGGTAAAAGGTGAGTTGGCTTTCGGTGAGTTGGAGTTTATACGCCTAGTATTTCACTTATATAAGGGCTACTAATATTATGGCATTGAGAAAGCCAACGATGACATGTGGTTATGTATTGCGATGAAACCTGCAAGCATCGGCTGGAACTAGCGAACCATGGTTGTTATTACAGCGTGGAGTAACAGTTTTCTAATGCAGACACAGTTGCCGTGCCCCTGACGGGATTAGAACCATAGACATCTTTATCCTAACCACTGCGCTACCCCGTCCCCATATATATATGTAAAAGACGTGATTTTGTCCTGATTTAAGATATCAGATTGCCTTGTGTAATTTAACAGTTTTTATGATTATGTCTTTAAATCTGGTGTCCCTGACCAACTTGTGCTTGTTAAATTCACAGGTGAACTTTCAACCAACTTATCCACGGGTCATTTCAACTCTAAACCTTACTGCATCCCGTTTCGAGATGTAGCCCGTGATCAACAATATACAAATTTATTACCGTTCACAATTTTATTACTTAAGACATCAAACAAAACAAAATAACAACAAAATCTGCAGAAATAATTCCGAGAAGCTATCAAACTGAAATTAACTCAACAAACTCTTGAAAACAATTATATTCCACCCCCATGCCAGTTCTTAATGATGACACGTCTTCATAACAAATTGCTACACCTACCTATAATTTCTTCCCACACCAACTTGTCCTACCTACCATAGTTTATTGCCTATCCCTATACCTACATCTATATAACTTATCTACATGTATATCACCAAGCGAGATAATGCCTAAGGCGAACATCGCTCTTTTTATACCCGCATTTTATAGCGTATCCCATTCCCAATATAACACCCCTATTCCTATGCAATAGACCCGTTCCGCGTGTGAGGCCAATCACTGACACTGGGTAGCGACTCGTTCCATACAACCTACCCGTCCGTCAATAACTGTCCCTTTTCGTAAGTACCTAACTTTAACTTGTATAATTTATTCTTAAAACACCTACAACATCCGAATATAATAATATTGTACCCAGAAATCAATAACTTAGATGAGGACCAGTCCAACCTAAACTCTCGATTCTGAACATTAACATCATATCAATCTTTTGAAGATTAGCAGAAATCCTAAGATTTTCACAGGCAAAAACAAAGTTGTTCTTTATCGACCTCTGTAACCATTGAACGTACTCAACTGGACATTCAGCCCGAAAGAACTCCCGGCGGATCACCCACCATCTAAGGGCATCCTGACCTCTCTACCAGTCATAATAAGTTAGGACTTCACCCTGTGCTATCATGAACACTAGCCCGAAGAGCCATGAGAAGAAACTCCAACTTATCATCCCAATTTCAAGTCTTTGTGAACAAAGATAGAAAGCATATGACGAAGAATATTTGAACTAGTCCATCAGACTGTGGGTGATATGGAGTAGTACGTATTCACACCTAGCCTCTGTCTTATATCATTATTAATATTTCCCTTTAACCAACCACCTGCAACTTCATTGTATTCAGCTGCCTATAAATTATTATTAAAAAATGTCACCAATATTCAAATTGGTATTTACCCATGATATTTGACGTTTAAGATGATGAATTAACGACCACCTATGTATTAAAGACAAATACACTAATGATCCTTTGCCCACTACAGTAGTTAACCAATCAACTGGTAATGGGTTATTCAACATTCTACCGTAACACAATTAGATCTAAATTATGGTGCAAAAGAGTCGCTTATTACCTGTGATTGTGACAAAATCAGATCGCAGAAATTACTAAATCACGCGTCAGTGTTACTGCAGTCAGATCTCAGAAAAAACTGCAATTTTAATCCACTGACTTTTGTCCGTCACTCTTCACATCGCAATATGGTCGCGTGCGGCAGTCAAAGGAGTCATTAAAACATAAAAAGTGCATGCATGTGTTGCTTACTGATTGACATTTCCTGGGAGATGTTATTTGGTATTTCCTGAGTGAAAATTTCAGATGAACATAGTTCAGTTTTTCCATGACATGTACTAATTGAATTTCGGGTAGAGTTGGTCCAGCTACTGTTCATAATCCATAATCTGTTTAATTTGTTCCATGGAGACAGTAAATAGATGGCTCCTTGGAACATAAAAACGTCCTGTAATTTCCAAATTAACGTGTACATCATTCACTTCCCATTAGTGTTTTCTTATATATGACTGACTACTGAAAATAAGTATGGCTATTATTTAAATCTTTCGGTTTTGAATGTGTTTCTAGAATGTATTCTAGATGTATTCTTAAGAAACACCAAGAATACTGCAAACATTACTTCAGTAAAATTATATTGTCATTGTATATCGGTTCACACAAATACAGACGTGAATATTGACAGGGCTTAGCCAGATATGTTAAAACTTCCAAATAAATAGAGAACACTAAAAGATGTTCTGTTTAATAACATATTTATGAAACGAGTGAGGGGTTTGATATTTAACGAGCGAAAGCGACTTAAATACAAATACTATCTCATGAATTAAGTTTTTCAGTAATTACTTGCTGATTTAAATCCCACGTAATTCCACGAACTCGTCGATAAATGGGACACACTCAATTTCTACCGCAGCGCTAACATTATGACGTCATATCTATGCCATTATGACGGCACGTCAATCAGCAGCACGCAATGTTTGTACACAATGTGTAATAACATTGTAGATTTATTAAACAGCAATATATTCAACGGGCTGCTAATAATGATCAAATATAAATTCGTGTAAGATATTTGTCAAAATATGTCTCATATAGGATATTGTCAGCTTTGTTTCATTCGATCACATTCTCGTAAGTTTTGAGGATGAACATCAATTGAAAATTATCTATAGTACACAAGTTTTCCAATACATAATAACTGCCTCGTTACGACCTCGCGGTTACTTCTCTTCACCGTCTTGAAATAACGTGTAGAGTACAAGTTTATGAACTAATCTTATCACTATTATACAACCCCAACCAATATAGGACCTGGCACAGAGAGCTGCACACTAAAAACAGTAGCTACTGACGCTCAGAAGAGAGCACACTCTCTCGCTCATCCACATCCCCAGGGTGACAGCTTGCTTCTAGATCTGTCGGTAATTAGTGCCCAGTTTAACAACATTATGAGGGTTCTTCTCCTACTTCTGAAGACAGCTAAGTATCCCTGGCTGGCACTAACGAAAATGTATGACCCAAGTGGGCGTCATTTAATCAGCATGAAATCTTCCACGGTTATGTAGTTTTAACACTCAGGACATCATTTCTGTATAACAGAGTGCACAGTGCTCAGGTGTGTGTCATGTGACGTTTGATTTTTGTTCTTTATACAAAGGTTCATAATACAGGAAATATTAGATATCTGTTGTTAAAAGATGGACAGATACTATAATGAAGTTAGTTGTTTCAACATAATAAATCTATACTTTTTAGAACCGAGAAGTGATGTTTTGTTAATAACTGTGGTAAATATCGTGTAACCTGGAGGTATACGTTCATTTAATGTAAATATTGAAACTATTTTAAGGTATCTGTTTTATTATTGTACTTAATGATGATGAAATATTATTTCACTCCAGTAGGTTACCCAATGAATATTGAAAAATAATGTGTTCCTTTTAAATAAGTTTGATTACGGTATCGTTTTGTTATCGTTTTAAAAAAAAATGTATCTTTATTGTCTATTCAAAGTTGACCGATGTAAAAAAAATTAGAGAGAATCGAAATGATTAAGAAACATGTCAACGTATTGGAGTTTATTCACGAGTTTCGATCTTGCCTTCATTAACACGAACATTCTGTCAATCAACATTAACAGCCCATGCTAAACTCATGTTCAACAAGAAAAGGATTGCTTTCAAGTTCACTTAAAAACTTGTAGAGCCTTCTTTAAACATTCTTTCATGTCATTAGTTCCCATCCTGTAAATCGTTGCTGTTTGTGGCATTATGCTTGCGGACCAGTGCTGCGTGATTGTTTTTACGGTTAAGGGACTAATCTTCCAACACGAAAGACAGATTAATGTCTTCTGTGCAAATTTGTGTTGTTAAATCGTATTATTCAAACATCAAAGACTTATTCAGGTTAACCCTTTGATGAATGAATTATGAGATATGATATCGTGTGTGTTGCACTTGGCTAATGCCATTTGGTAAACTTAGGATGAATTCCATTATATTGATAAAAAATACGATATTGAGATGTCATATTCATTTCTTCGTAATTATTAGGAAGACATTTATATTCATGCATTAATGTTCATTTATGAAGGAATGGAATGTGTTCAGTCGTAATGTTGAATTGAAAATAACCAGGTTCTTGCTTCTTTCGTACCTATTAATTGTAATATTATCAAAGCAATATTATTTATTCACTCACTAGCCGAGAGCCTTGATCTAGGAACCTCAAAAGCAATTTGAGACTGGACAGCCCTGTGTGACATAGATTACCATGTTTTCAAACTCAACTTGGAAACACGGAGCGCCATGGGCATACACTGGCGTGTGGATATGGCACCATATTTCTTTCGAAATTTGCAAAGTCCAAGTAAAGAAATAAAAGGAGTTTCCCGATCAAATTATTGTCATATACCAATGTTAAATTATGAAATCTAATCATCCAGTCAGTGTATTTTTAGGTCTTCAAGACTACGTCTGGAAGACCTATTGTTCTTAACGTGTTTTTTTGTTTTGTTTTGGTTTGTTTTGTTTTGTTTTGTTTTTTTTATTATTATTATTTGACCTTTTTTGTCTGAAGGATTCCCGCTTAACCGCTTGACCGATTTTCATGAAATTTTCAGTGATGATAGCCTATGACCTGAACCAGTGCACTACGAAGCCCGATTTAAGATTGACGACTTCTTTCGCGAGTAATCTTCCCTTGAAGTTGAAACTGTAAACCTTGATAGCTCGGGAACTATATATTTGCACAAAACTTTCACCACTATGTGGGCAACAACATTCCTCATCGATTAGGCCTATAGCAGTGTTCAGTCGTAATAATAGATTTTTTGCTAACCCGAAAAAACTGAAAAGGTTTTGAGGATACGCGTCTTTGAAAATCTTCTTCTAATTCATAGCAATACATGCAGCTATGTGTGATAGCTTATTTTAAAGCTGAATAACAACTCCACAGAATGCTCTAGCCCGAATTTTGAATTTCGTCCAGAAACTAAAATGATCTGCCCTTGAGTGATCTGCCCATTTTTCGGCTCCATGTTCAAAGTGACATAACTCTGTCTGGAATAAAGTTATGACAAAGTTATATAAGGCAATATGTTTATAATAGCCAGCTTAACAATGCCATAAAATATCATTATCATATAAAAGTTGATAGTTTCTTCATAATTTCGACATATTTCCAAAAAAGTAAAATTTTGTGATTTGGACCATTTTTGAAGGGTCCATCCTTTGGAGAATTATTGATCGTAAACTACTGAAGACGTTTTATAGCTCATTTTCAATTAGAAATGTCATTTATGAAGGAAAATAAATGCCAAGCACTTATCTGTCATAGTTTGCATATGATATATATATGATATGTCATAGAAGATTGTCATTTAAGCATTTCAGCATTTTCAGCAAGGTTCAAACAAGCATAAGTATGTAACTAATTTAGCTATTGACATTCTGTGCATACCTCCTTATGCACAATTTCAAGACGAACAACCTTTCTGTTGAATCCTTTCATCAAAAAGTTGATAGTTAAGCTCCGAACATCGCAAACGTTGTCTAGGGGTCCAAATTTGAGCATTTTTGAGTATTTTCTTAAATATTCTGAAAAAGATAACACATTAATTATGTATGCAACCTAAATGATGATTACATTTACTTAAGTGAAATTAAAGCACACTAGTTTGTATGTTGCAATTTAGTATGAAAATGTTAATCATTTTGTCTTAATCGTGAGAAAGGTCATGTAGGGATCCTTTAATAAGTGATTCTTCCATTTTCAGAGGGTCATGGTCTTTGCAGATTTTTTGTAAAATAACTGCTGAAGATAGAGACATGTTTGATAGCTCATTTTAAAGCAGAGAAACTGATGAATAATAATATTTTTTTGCTATTTTCGGGGTTTTGAGGGTATGCGTCTTTGAAAATGTACTCCTCCTTCAACTTTATAAGTAGAGCTATGTCTGATAGGTTATAATGAAGATAAATGAACTGTTAAGAGCGCTCTTTTGGCCGAATTTTGAATGTCGTGCTTGAATTTCGGTTATCATCCCTTCAACATGGTCCTTTTGAATAAGTTCGAATTTCGGCATCATGTTCAAAGGGACGTAACTCTGTTACAAATAAAGATACGTCAAAGTTACTTATTGCAATCAGATGCAGCTACATTACCTAACAATTCTGTTTGATCTTTATCATGTAAAAGTTGATCAGTTGAAAGTTTAATCACAAATTTATCATTTGCCAAAAGATATGAAATTTCGTGATTTTGTGAACTTTTAAGGGGCATATTTTTAGAAGAATTTTCGATCGCAAACCACTGAAGATACAAACATGTTTAATAGCTCATTTTGAAGGAGAGATATCAGTTTATTAAGGACAATAACTTTCAAGCATGTGTCTGTCATAGTTTGACAGTTTAGAAGATTGTCATTTTTCGAAAATCGCCATTTTCAGCAAACATCAAAGGATCATGACTGCTTAACTAATTGAGCTATTGAAATGTTATTGACACCTTTGTATGCACAATTTCAAGATCTACATCCTTTATATTGTACTCTTTCATCAAAAAGTTGATAGTTAAGCTGCGAACATCGTAAACGTTGTATAGGGGTCAAAATTTAAGCGTTTTTAGTATTTTCTGGAATATTTAGAACAACATAACTTATTACTTATGTATGTAATCTAAGTGATGATTACATCTACTTAAGTCGAAATTAAAGCACAACATTTTCTGTATCACACCTAAGTATGAACATATTAGCCATTTTGTCTTAATCGTGAGAAAGGTCATGTAGGGATCTATTAATAAGTGATTGTTCCATTTTCAGAGGGCCATTGTCTTTGGAGAATTTTGGTAAAAAAAATACTGAAGATAGAGACATGTTCGATAGCTCGTTTTAAAGAAGAGAAACTGATGAATAACCGAGAGTCCAACATGGAGTTCAAGGTCAAGCAGAAGTCTTGAAGACCTTAGTATTGCCCGTGGCAATCCTAGTTTATTATTTGTATCATTTTCAAATAATTTGCCGAAATCGCTGATCTGAAAAACTGGCCCGACTCGAATCCTAATCGGCCTTTGGCTATTAATAACTACAATAAATAATACATATTCACACACGAAGTTTTACCAACGTATTCTTCATCAAATAAATTGTTGATTTTAATTAAATCAAACCTAACGGTGTCTTCATAATGTTTTAATTAGTTATATTTCAGGTGTAAGTTGACGATTTCGTTTGTTTTTCCATTGATTGCGCGTGCGCACCGAAACGTAAAGACACAACGAGTGAACTTGACCTCTCATGCCAGAGAAAACCACCCAGTCTTAGGCTAATTATTTAGATTTTTATGACTGGAGACAGTAAGAATTAGTTTTGAAAAATAAGTCGTTGTAATAATAAATGAAACATCTATTCAGTTACAGTCGTTCAACCAGTGACAGTTGACAAACTACGAGATATGGGATGTCAAATTGACCCAAACTCAACATGTGCTTTTTGAAATGACACTGTGTCAACATAATGCTCCTTGATGGTCAGCACACCATAAAATTATAGAAGTAACGTTATCATGTAGTATTTGATAGGAATTATATGTGACCATTATTCTATCAAAATTTAATTAAGTACAGATTTTGTTGAGTTAATATTATTTAAACATTGATTTGATATGTATCAGTAATATGTGGGTCTAACTTTTCTCTTCACAATATTCATCATAATTGTCTGTTATTACAGGAAGCCAGTTAAACTCAATTAACAAGGTTTCGTAGATCATGTGGAGTTAATTAAATAATCCTGTCAAGAAATTTGGATAAGCATGGGAACCCAAATTAATTTTCATTTCACATCACATCATTTTAGCTCTTCCCACAGAATTTACTGCCTTCACATTTAGGATAAGAGATAAGATAACATTTTATAACCAAAACGGAATTCTTTTAACATCGTTTAAAGGATAGATGAAATGACATATGGTCCAAATCGGATTCATTAAAATGGGATGTCAATTTGACAATTGCTCGATTTTAAATTTCTGAAATCGGTCCATAAATTACTTATATACGGCTTTTTAAAAAACCGCCTGATTTAGCCCCTGCGATCAGAATGAAAGTCTGCGGGGGTGTGACCCGTGAAGGGATGACTTCTGTGACGTATGTGGAGGAATTTGATTTTCGGCAATAGTCACAATTCAACGTAATTTCGCAACATTTTGATTGTTAATTTCACAAAGAAACCTTCAATAAACCAACTTACATTTCCCATATATCGAATGTTTAGATATCCAACTAGGTAATTCCGCAGATGACAATAACACAATTATTACATAAACATGTCGTTTTGGCGATGTAATACACCTCATAAATTCATTTAGCGGCAGTGATAATCATCATTAATTAATTAACGAGACACTGGCGGGGTAGCTGTCTAGACTAGGCCTGTCGCTTATCACAGTCACGCCTCAGTGAGCATTTTCAAAAGGATTCGCAGAACAAATTGCGGTAGTGTTAAAACGGGTGAATTAAAATCGTCTTAATTATCAATTGCAAGTGTATATTGTCTCGATTTTATGCTCAATTGATTCCGATATACAATATACGTAGAGGTAATCATCTGTCATTCTTGAGAAAAATGCATTTCATCTATCCTTTAACGTCATCCTGAAGAGTAAACTCTCTGGAAAGAGCATGACATTACATTACATTGCCAAAGACAACCACTACTTTCTTAATAAAATTTTAGAATTAGATTTAAAGAAATAACATAGTATTAATTAACTTAATTTATTCATTCATAGTTCTCAGTTGCTACCAACAGATACATGCATGTGAGGTGTGCTTATTACAATTACACAGTGCTCATATACAGTACAGTGTGTCCAAAATTGGATAATGTCATTGACAGCTAATAAATTATATCCATTCTTTTATGGATTAGTACATTTATGCTAAAGTTTCTCTGTGTCTGGTTCTATGTTTCCTCCACCAATTTCCAAATTATTGTAATAATTACTGTTAAAAAGACCTAATAGTTTTCACATTGAAACTTGCTATAATTAAAATAACAAACAATACAATTGTGAAAATAAAATTGAATTGAAATATTTATCCTGTAGATATTTATATTAAGATTTACTTACCCTTAAACTTACCTGTATTTCAAATTGAATACATATATGTTCTTAAAGTCAGAAAAACAAAATGATTGTAATGTATTAGGGCACTAAGTTATTTTTGAAGTTCTTGGAAATGAGTGTACATCTACACTGGAAGAAAGGAAAGGGCGACATTAACAAAATAGATCATGTAGTTTGTTGATTATTCATCTGACTGATTGTAACTCAGGTGTCCTTATATACATGTAGCTGGGATTGATATATCACACAACTTTGGAGAAGATGAAAGTATGAAGCAGCACCATCCAAGCAACAGCCTGTAACACAATACTCCCTGGTTCAAGTGAATAAACTCAGAGGGAAGAACAATGCATACCATGATATTTTCAGAAGCTAAATGAACAAATATATTTAGGCTAATCAACATTACTATTTTCTGGACACTTTGAAAACCATGAATTTGAATCAAAATTGACTTAATGGACAGCTCGGATACCAATTTACTATTCTCAAATTACAGACACATAGCTGATGTTGACTAGTTATATAAGTAACTTATAGTACTAGTAACATATTATAGCAGTATATTTTTTACTGAAAGCTAGTTAAAACTTCAATGAGGTATTTCATGAAAACACTACAAAAATGTGCATGCACATTAATTTAAAATTCTAATTTTATTTTGGAAATAATAGGCATAATGAAAGCCTCAAATTGGTATTTGTTCAAAAATTATTGCTCAATATTTAGAAGATTATTGTACATTTAAATAGTAGACTGGATTGTTTGAATAAAGTAGAATATGTAAGATATTATAAAATAAAGGCCCTAGAACTAAATATCAATTAATTCAATACTGTAGGCCTAAGGAAATTATTTTCTTGATTATTTATTGTTCACCTTTGTCAACAGCTCAATATTCTAAAACAGATTGCACTGATTTCCATTTAAAATATTTTTCAATTTTATAAATATATAGTCTACCATACTAGATTTGACTTTGGATAATGTAACTTTGAAATTGACTGTCAAAAGTTGTAGCGACGTCCAGCTGATACTTGAATATGCAGTGCGGATGCGCAAACCAACTATGCAATTTATGGAGGTTTCAAACAAACAAACTGGGATCACTTGAAAAATTAGAGTGAAGTATTTACCTCGTTAGCGACATGATTAAAATCTCCTAGTTAACTTATCATCATGAACGGTCTTGGTTTCAATTGTGTGCATAAGAATAAATAGGAGCTTCATTTGAGAAAGTCCCCCTTTTTTGATAGGACGGCACCTCGTAGTGGGAACGGAGGTTTACCGGAGATAGTCACGGCGAGCATTACATTGTCTAAGCGCCATACAAATGGACATGTTATTGTTAAATATTAATAATTCAAAATTATGATTAAGATATAAATTCACCGGTGACCGGTTCACACTGTGTGGGCGTATGACATGTGAAGCACCCACCAATTAGCAATCTAGTTTGTTTTACTGATTGATATCCATCGCGTTTTTCCTGATCAGCTAGTTGTTGTTTATGTAGTGAAGTATTGATATGTATTCAGTAATAAATTAATATACTAAACTCATGGTAATGTGATAGCATATTTATGCAACTCATGAATAGAATTTGGTATAAGACTCACTTTTGTTCGTCTGATACCAAATTCTATTCACTTGTTGCACATAATGTTGTCACATCACCATTCGTATTCTATATGTATATGGTTAATTAAAACATAATTTTACAGATTTCAGTATCCAGTAAGAGGGAATTTTACAACAAATTTATGCATATGTAAGTGAAATGTTCGACTCGAATAACACAGAGTTCATAAGGACCTCTTGACTTCAACTAATGCAGATGAAGTTTTTGTTCTGTTTTGTTTTCAATTTCTCAATTCAAAGAGATTGATCTTGTTTTCTGATAATATAAAATAAAATATCTACTGACATCATCCTTATTTGTACCTTGAATTTATACACCGCTCAATTTTCATTAAACTTAGCAATAATAGCTTATTAATACTTAATCAGTGCTATCTGTACTTGGTCAAATACCAAATATTTGGTGAGCTTCCCCTCCCTGTACATGTATACCTAATGTTTCGCTGATTTGTTCGACCAAAAAAAAAAACAGAGAAACTAATAAGTTAAGGTGTATTTGTCAGTTTGATTATTGATCAAATCTATTTTTCAAGCGCCACACTGTAGACAAACAAACAAAAGATAAACATACAGTCAGGCCTCGATAATCCGAACGCTTCCGTTTTTTATCAAAAACGTTCGGATAGTGAAATGTTCGTACTACTGAGTACTGAGGACTACTAACGAGATTAGTTTGGTTACATCTTCCTACTGTTCGGAAACTGCGAGATTCGGATTATCGGTGGCCGGATTATCGCGGTTTGACTGCTTGAAATCTTATAATCAAGGCGAATATCTACTTGCAATTGACAATCATCAATTACAGAGACTACTATACAGGAAAAAACGTGGAATGACATCAGATTCATGGGCGAACACTAATCAAGATTGTAGGTTACATCGAATTGTCGTGAAAAGAATAGTATTATATATTATTAAAAACACTAATATAACATATTTAATGCCTCTTTAACAGAGAACTTATTCAACACGTTTTCCTATTCCAAAATATGTTTATCTTCAATCATATCAGTTAATGTAGTCGTGAATGATTGTTTACAATTTGATTAGACTGAACTTTAACACTGACTTTTATTTTGGAAGAATATAAATAAATTAGTACTAAGCGCCCATAATTAACGAAATGCACTGTAATATTGATTAACAGAATCATTTACACACATGTTCATATTCAGTCTCGTTTTCTGACATGTTCTTACTGCATCGAAAGGTCAAGCCATTTCAGAAAATGTAATTCAGTTTAGTCCCATTGTTTAAAAGCCTTTATTTGACACAAGGTCATATAAACAACAAGGTCGATATCATGAACTGGCACACGGTGGACTAATGTTGAAAGCATTTAGCTAAAACCCTTGTTAAGTCATGTGATACTGTAACTCATCCTCCCATCCGCAGTGTAATCATCTAGAGACGTGTTGCTATACTGGAGATTGTGACCAGTATGGTAGAGAGCATGGTACTAACTGAAACATCAATAAACAATCAACAACATGTCTCCGGCGTTGCTTAAAGGTCAGACGATGAAGAAAGGGTCGTACCATTATTCGAAGATTTTTAACATTTTGCTAATCAACAAATGTGTATGATTTAATTGAAGTTTTCTTTTTACGATTTGCCCAGTGTGTTTGAAGACTCCAGGAATGTATTGTCACGTTGTGATGAGAGTGACACTGTGTAACTCCCTCCGGACATGCAGCAGTTCACTGACACTGTTTCCGCTCCTCTACTCAGCTTATTCACTGAGGTCTTGTCTCAACATCTTAACTTGGTACCCGCAAGCCTTCAGCAGCTACAGTTTCTCGGAGAAAAAAATTAGTAAGCTCTTGAGAAATTGGATTTTGAGTTAAAACCCATCTGTAATATTTGCTTGTATTTCATGTACACATTTTCACTCTCACATAGATACAGATTCCCTTGAAAAGATTTACCTCGAAGAGATGTAAACTAGTGGGCAGCCCATTTCCAGGTGCAAGGGGAAAACGTGTTGAATATATATTTGGAGAAAGCTGTCAGGGTATCATCGAACCTGTCTGAGATAAATGAACAATGTTTCACTATAATTATACACGTAACTACAACTCGTGTTGTCCCCAGTCACAACAAGGTGCTGGAGATATAGAAATGACCTCTGTCCGTGCGTCCGTACTTTCGTTTCGGTCTTTGCCTAGCTCAATGAAACTTGATATTTTTAACAGTCACCGTGTGTAGATGCGCCTTAAGGATTTTCAACAACTTAAACATTTTTAGTTCCATGGAACACAACTTACAACTCAAACTCAAACTTAAAATCTGTAAGGCCTGTAAGTGAATCCGTGGTTGTACAGGAAGCCAGAGTGGTTCTTAAAGGATCAGGGTGATAAGTCAGATTTGGGGGTGAGTGAAATAGCTACTGTATTCTCAGCTGATTGTATGGGAACTGGAGTAAAAAATTGAGAAATGACTGAAACATATTCTGCGGCAAGCAAGGCGCTTATAGCATTGTCCAGTATGTGGAACAATCACGTGTAGATGAGGGGATGATAACTGATGCAATACCTGATACACTACAGAATCAATTACTCGATTTTTAAATGTGTCCATGGAAATACATCTTACAAGTTTTTTTTCCGGAGCAGAACTTATTGTACTGAAAACGCAAAATATTCTGTTTATTATATGCTTTTGTGGTCGGAAATATGGTGTTCTTCGTCCAAAACTGCATCGCATTGATTGTAAATGTGACGTCATACCATTGTACACATGACGCCATCCCTACTGTGATATTTCACTGTGTTGAGAAAGTGATATCAAACTACAGTGATGAGAGCACATTTCAAACTGAGAAACCTCAGTCTCACATCGTTTAGCATATAATAATACTTTTTTCACTTGGCGGGGAATATAGTCGACTGGGGCGTGGTTGAAACGTCATCGATAACGACGTCACAGTATTTATTTGATATGAGATACATAGAGAACTACAAACCTGAGCATGAAGATGTAAAATGTTTTTTAAAAAGACATTTCTCTTTAAGACGATAGTTTTCCTTTGCGAATTTGTAAAAGTAAGCAATAGCACCAAAGAAGTTCAAAACTGCTATATGCTGGTAAGATAACCGCCTACATTTTCCTGGATTCGAGGAGGTCATCAATATAAACTACCCAAGAAGACACTTGTGTTTCATCTTTCACTACACTCACCTGTCCACAGGAGAGGAGTTTGTGGTCACCACGACTGAAAGTTTATAAAGTTACATCATCCCCATATCAGGCCAGGCGCCTTGTGAATCTCATCTCTTTCGGAAAGTTCAATCAGTTTCGCCTGGAACGAGGGATGGCAATGTTAATAAGAATACCTGGCTGTTGATGATTATTGGCAACCAATATAGATTGATAAAATATATTCATGCACAGGGAGATTTCATTGAAGAATTGAAATATAGAAATGTGCCTACGCTTTGCTTGGATAGTAATCACTGAGAACATTTTCAATATCCCAACTACATAAAACCGTTTCTGTACCAAGGAATATTTAGCAAATAGGGCTTCGTTAGTTGAGATCTGTAGAAAAAAATTAAAAACACAGTAGGTTTATCTCCTAAGTAAACAATGGGATTCATCATTCGATATTTATATTGCTGGAAGAAAACTAAATAATCGTCAAGTGATTTGCAATTAAATCAAAGACAAATCACTTTTCACACTATTATAACTCATCCATCACTCAATCAATGTGCAAGAATATCTAAAAGCTTATCATATACTAATATTCGTTTGGTCTCCCTTTATGAAGGCGATTAAGTATCTAGATAGAGTGCAAACTAATATCAGCAACACACTAGATAGATGGGTATGTATGTGCAGGAAATGCCTGATTGTTAAAGCTGCTGTAGCAAGTTGTTTTTGCATATTTTGTTTTCTCAAACTCACTATTTATTATTAAAGTTTATACAATATATTGTTATGTTAGAGGGTAAAACATCTCATAATACGACCAAGCCGTATCCATAGAAAATGGTAATCCGTATTGGTGTGATGTATAAATCGACTGTGGTGTGGAAATCTTCAGTGTGAGAGGTAGACTTAAAGGTCTCATGCGAATTTGAGAGTTCAGACAACAATATGGTTGACCATTCTATCATGGTACCATATTTAAAACTCTACTTTGAGAGTTTAGGTATCAGTACATCAGTCGGATCACTTGAACTACCTTCAATCAACCATTTTAACGTGAACACCTCTAATGGCTTAACCGAACTAAGTACATTCGTTTGAGAATTCTTTTTATTGAATCAGGAGTATTATTTAGCTGTTGGTAACACTTATGAACCTTTTCGTGAGATCATTATATTTCAGTAAGAAAAACGTGCTACAGTGCCTTTAAATACAGCAGTAGTTCTCATTCTGCTGTGGCAGGAATAACCGGAGCATGTGGAAGGGACAAAACTCGTTTTTTGATGTAGACACCAATCCTACAACAAAGATCTAAGTATGTTGTAACGAGAGGTATATTGTGACGACAATTATATTTCCAATTGTTGTGCTGCTATTCAAATAATTGGCATTTATCTTTCAAAAAGTATTATTATTGCGATTGTACCAACAACCTATGTCAATATATTCGTATCTATTCCTCTCGATTATGCCATTTGATTATACGACCTTGTTTATTCCTTGTTTATTATTTTATTAACTGTTATTCAATATCTGTAGAAGCTTCATTACTGAATTAAGTGATAAATAAAACCTACACAAAAAAGACATTATTTATCGAGTTACATGAGTACTATACACTTTTGAGTTCTACCACAATGCTTTCGTGGTAACAAGAGATTTGATTGATTTATATTCAATAATAATTATAATTGCGTGCTTATATTATGCCTTTTCCACACTCTAGGGTATGCTCAAAGTGCTACAATTATGACTTTCAGAGCTGCTACTAAGTGCTTCATCAGTACCTCCTATATCTAGATACCGATGTATACAGCTGTGTAGACTGAGTGCAATGTGGATTAAGTGCCTTGCCCATAGACACAACACAGTATTCGACCCATCTTACACATCTTTTGTGACCACACCGGGATTCGAACCAGGGTCGTCGGCGTGAGAGGCAAGCATGCTAACCACTACACCATTTAGACTGGGAAACATTTAATTGGCGTGATAACTCCGTTCATTTAACGTTGAACAAATCTGCAAAAAAAGTAGTAAAGGGATATCTTCCATTAAGATATATATATTTAGCAACGTTCCTGAATTCTTTCATCATACTCAATGTCACTTTAAGACTAATTGCAAAGTGTTCAAAATGTTTCAGCATCTCAATAAACCTTGCAAATCTTCAATGTGTATCCCTGAAATTGGCTTCATTTTACTACAGTTACAGGCAGTGTTATTCATCTCAGAAAATTCCATTTAAGACAACGTTCTTTTACTATTTTTTGGCTAAGTAAAAACTGTATCCATCTAAATTGTAACACTCACTCACTTTTCGTAAGCTTCTTATACACTTTTTTTGCATCTAGCTTCTTCATACTCTCGGTGCTAATATAGCCAAAGTGGCTTAAACAGTAAATCACTCACTCTTCTTCATACGTTTCTTCATACACTTCTTTCTTTTCATTTTCATGTCATTCTTCTGAATCTTCATACATTTTCCCATACACATCCTTATAACTTCTTATACCTTACTTCGTATGCTTCTTATAAAGCTTCTTCTTAATCTTCATACGCTTATGATTTATCTCCATACACTTCTTCTTAATCTTCATGCGCTTTTTATTAATCTTCATACACTTCTTCTTAATCTTCATACGCTTCTTATTAATCTTCATACGCTTCTTATTAATCTTCAAACACTTCTTATTAATCTTCAAACACTTCTTATTAATCTTCAAACACTTCTTATTAATCTTCATGCGCTTGTCATCTCGTTTTTATATGCTTTGCATCCAGGTTGTCATGAATCATGAATCATTAATTATAGAATCAGGACACAGTAATTGGAATCAGTTCCTATTGATAGAAGTCGACAGCACGATTTGGTTAAAGCACTGCAAATATCGTACTATTGTAAACAATATAAAAGTATCCACATCCCTCTATACCAATAGTCTAAAGGAGCGACGCCCGCCATGTTGAATGCGTGATTATAAGTTTGACTTGACTACATTTCATGGTTTATATCTCAAATTATACACAATGACATCTGAAATTACTTAACCTCAATCCGTCAAAACTTTTCTATAACTTCTAATCTTTTGCCAAAATACGTTGATAAGTCGATTCTACCTGAAAACAGAATTTAAATACATGGAGATGGGGTTTTCTTTAAATAGAATCATTAGCGGAAAGGAAGCTGCTTAAGTGTTATTTACTCACTAAAAGCCAAATATGAAATTTCCAAGGATATGGTTTCTCCATGCCAGGTGCTCTTCAAGACGGAATAATTATATTTGTTTTCCTTTTTGATACCGGGAAGGGGGCCTTCAAGTTAAAATAATTAAAAAATGGCTTTGTTGCACTAATTTCCGCGTTTCTGATTGGAGAAGAGCTCTCAAAAACCTGCTGCCATTTCTCGATGAATGCAGATAAAATATGCTACGATACCTCGTGCATTCGTACCTTGTGACGTCACAGTCCATCAGAACAAACGGTCGTGTCAGTTGCTTCTTACAACTGAGCGTAACGTTTTGATGCAAAATAATATATACACATGTCATTTCGTCTTCAAACCTACGCCGATAACTGGAATATACATTCCTTTTCCGAATGAGACAATTAAGTTCACCGGGAACACTTCATTTTAATAGATACAAGTCCTCAAGCTTGTTCATCCACTTGCGCTTCGCAAACGATAGCCATATTTAACGTCACGTGATATGCTAATGAGGGTTAAAAACGAACCCTGATTGTATGCATGTGAATGCAGGGAGAAGGAAATTGAATCTCCGCCGTTTTAGATTTAGGATTCCTCAATTTTGTCATGTATTGTTGCGTGTACCAAGCTGCTGCCTCCCGTGATAAATGACAAATATATTAGATTTGTGTAAATATTCAAAGAAAAACTTGTTGATTTTGTAATTATACGGATTGTTTTACATGTTTTATGCCTCTATCGAAGTATAACAGCAACAAATGTTGTATAACATCGCTCCGCTACACTACGCAATGTTTGTTGCTGTTATACTTCGATAGAGGCACACAAATTTAAAACAATCCTTAACAGACGCCCTTCAACTAAGCAAATACTAACTATCCCATTTCAAACATACAATACCTTCTTATTTCTGTTTAAGATTTTCTATCAATTCAGGTTAAAGATATTAAAATACAAGATGTAGTTCTGTAAGCCCTTGTCTCGCTAATAAATGCTCCAAACCTGGACAATATGTGATCTTAAGTTAGAATATCAAGAAATGGCATGGCTTATTTTGTTATATTTGATACTATAACTAACTAGTTATTTTGCCCTTGTCTGTAGCCTTCCTGGTTTATAAAAGTCAATAAATCAATATTGAATAATGTTATTTATGTGTTATGACTTCGTCCTTAATGTTTTAGAAAACGAGTTTTCACTTGTGAGTAGAACAAACACAATGTCCACATATATCATTGCACAGACATAGAGCAAACATTGAAGCCCTTATTTACAACTCCAGACATATTCTTTAGACAACACGGAAGAACAGTTTTATAGCCTGCTCGCCTCACATGCAACACTACTGTAGGTTAAACAACACCTTGATGCTCACTGCTGAGAGGTTTCCATTTGGTTCATGTCATTGGAAGAATATACAGCTCATCTACAGGAGACAGGTCAGCCATTTACAACCAATGGTTGTAGACTAGTCATCTGGTGTAGGGTATTATCTATCCCCGACTTATAACCATTACTGTAGGTTTAAAAGTTTAGGGTGGTTCTTAGTGAGTTCACATTCTTTACTTAATTTTACATATATTCATAAATTTCGGCCATTAGCATTTATTTACATAACAAAAGTGATAATGACTTTCGCTGAAACAATTGATTTAAAAATTAAACAAACCGCTATGATCAAAACAAAAACACAGTTTTGTGTTACTGCATTATCAACGATCATCAGACTAGAAAATATATTCACAACATAGAAATGTTCGTCTGAATGCGGATACAAAGAAATTCATAGAAATACCATGGTACCAGATTGTCTGTTGAAACACTGTATCCTCTTCTCTGCCAATAAAGAATCTTGAAATAACATTTAATGTGAGTTTTTTAAGGAAACAAAGTGTGACAACTTAAACTATTAACAAATCTGGTTTGTGACATAATTATGATGATTGTATTGATAATCTGCTGATATCAGCATGAACTAAACTTCAATTACAATGGTCTTGATTGAAAAACTGCAATTCAATTATAACCCAAGGCTAATTATAATAAAAATCCAACACACACAGAAGCACACAGAGGCATTAAAATAGGTATACACACAAAACTGTGTTACGGTTAACATAGTTGATACTGAAGTCCCAGAGGAAACCAGCAAATAAAAAAAGGCAAACAAGGCTAATATTATTCAAATTGCATTGACACACAATTAATAAGATAAACCATACAAAAATTCAAATGTGACACAATAGGGTCACACAAAATCGAATAGCTTCACATTACTACAGTACAAAGGCAGCAGAGGCCTTGGGTGTTGTTGAAGCCAGTTGATAAGCCAGTTGACAGAAAAAAACCAAGTTGGCATGCAGGTTGAATCCAATAGTTTAAAATAATGTCCAAAGTCTAGACAGAAAGTCATTTTCCAAACAGTACTATTTATACTTAAAATATTTTTTGAAAGGCACAGAAACTTCCATTACCGTCAATAACATGTCAAGGCCGTGATAGTTTGTAAAGAATGGAACAAAAGTTTCGTTTCCGAAAGGGAGGTAACTACAAACCACAGTGCATTGAAGGTGGTGTTTCACAGGTGTTCCTTACTCAAACTTTTTGACCTTAAAACAATTAAACTTATTGTTTAATATTGATTTAGGCAAAATATATTCTCATAACAGTTGTCAAAATTGAAATGATTCAACGGAGATGAAGGCACTCACTATGCCCATTGTGCTAGATATACATTTAGAAAATGACAAACCTCCATCTGTATGACATGTTTCCCACTTAGTATGTCCTTACAGGCCATCAACACACTAATCCTGTAGTCTGTTGACCAGGACGCAGCTAGGAGACAGAGAAGACCAATAGATAGTGCACCGTTGGAGATAAACACGTGGAAATCGTTCCTTGTCTACCGATAATTGCAACATCTCGGCACTTTCGATATTACAGTTGGTCGACATATACATTATGTCTGCAGATATAGACAGTAATCTGAACCTAATATACATCAACGTAATGTGCATCTATCTGGCAATTGCAAGGAGAGGCTGAAAACTTCTAGATCTGAACAAAAACTGACATTTGGCAACACTAAGATATGGTATTGAGGAATGAAATTATTGAATTACCCATGTGTTAAATATCATAGCATTATTAAACTAAACATTCGACGACATCAACAGGCTGCACATACATGCATAACAAGCAGCACACAGCATACTTTTGTTGACATGACAATGGTTAAATGAGGGATGGGACGAAGAATTCTTGCAGTAACAAAAAAACGAATTCTAAAATATTTGTTTTTTTCATCCAAGCTCTCCTTAAACACATGTTCACCAACTTCAGAGACTGTACATGTTCAATGGAGTTTGTTCGCTATGCATCATTACAGGCGACGTCAATCATCATTAGAACTCAACCTATTTTCTTCGCCAATCAGACGGTCGTATTTTCCTGACAAAATAGACTCTAAATGATTAAGAACTCAACGCTAAAACACTCTTCATGGCACACCCTCACTCAAAAACAAATAACAACAATTTTGTTCAACTTTAATTGACATGTGCCCCACGTGACTCGAAGTAAACACGACCTCGACACTATGCTACACAGGCGGTATTAAGGTACTGGCAAATGAGTTTCAAAATATTTTGCATGCATGCAATTGTTATTAAGCATAATTAGTCTCCACTTTGTTTTAGCCTTATTAGAGACGTTTTACAAATAAAAACTTTCAGTCTTTTAAATAACTAAAAACAAAAAAGCCTACTTTAATATTATAAAATTATGAATTAATTATAGACCATTTTTCGGTAAGCTAAACATTAAGTACTAATACCTAAATAGAGATTTACACCTTTTTGCAGTAAATTATGAAACAACAATGTTAATTGGAATGACTCGCACATTCAACAATTTGATTTAGACATAACGTTTTCTTCATGGTAAAAATAACCTATTTCCAAATACAATGAACAGAGGAAAATGAGCTCACCTCAAAGACAGACGGAAGATTATCTCTAGTTTTACTATAATAAATGTTACGATCAAAAACGTTTTCGAAAATGTAGAGTTCGTTAAAACGCGTCCACGCAGCTTGGCGACATCGCGTCAAATGAAACGATTACGTAGGATATCATGCAAACAGTCAATTCATTTAACATGATGGAGTTCTAAGTCACTAAGAACCTATGAAGAGAAATCTTAGAAATCCGCCCCTTCTTAATCACTAAGATTTATCTTCATAGGTTCTAACTATTACTTATAAACTATGTCAGTATTTGATGTTTTCACATTTCAGAGTATTTTACAGTGGCATGTTGGAGTAGCAACCTATCAGACAAGCAGTGACTCCCCCACTCTGGTGAACATACGGGCGCTTTCTGTTGTAGATGGGATTTTTTGATGGACTTGATATGAACAGATTGTAATCGAAAACCTCTGATTATTATATCATCTATTATCATAAAGCATGTTTACATTGTTATCATGTTTTAATGTGCACAAATGAGAGATGATATGTATTCTTTTTTAAACAAGTGCTTTAAAAACACACTTCACATCGTAAAAGAGAAGTCGTAACAGAAAAAAATTCGTAATAATTTCTTAAATCCAATCCACGGCGGAATAAAAACTATATTTAAACAATTTTGAAATGTGCAATCAATGCTTGTTGATGTCAAATGTTGAATGTTATGTTTCAGATCAAAGTTCTCCCTTGGTATCTTGAGAACTGTAGCACAGTAATCACTTATTGACATTTCTTTCCAAAAACAGTTTGAGAGGCATACTAGAAGTTGGTGTGATGAAGAAGACAAATATTTATGGATGATCAACTTCTTATTAACAATAGCTATTGTTAATAAAGAAGTTGATCATCCATAAATATTTATCTTCTTCATTTCTTTCCAAGGTTTGAGATGCTTCTGTTAGTGCTGATTCATTCGTTATATTATATTTTTTTTAGTGCAGTGACCATACTTTATCTCATTGACAGGCTTTAAAGATGGGTCTATCATCAAGCAAAATATGCATTCAAGGCTTTCATTTGCTGATTTGATGTTAATGGACAAGATACTCAAACCCTTCGTGATATTTCAGGTAATATGTCTATACCCATCAGGTATAACGTCAATCAATCAATCTTTATTTCATACTGCAAAGCCAAAGGTCTGATATACATAGTACAGTTATACAGTTTTGGGTATTAACACATTCTGTCTCAGCATAAAAGCTTAATGAATATAAAGGGATAAGTTTCTCATTAAATGTTTCTAGACGTTTTCATCAATAATACAAACTTATATGTTCAAGGTGTTTAATACTAGTATTTCTGTATGTATATACTTAACGTTAAGTATGCTTGGTAAACACAAATAAAGTGGTACTCATCTTCGACATAATTTGAATTGCACATTTGACATATTTGATTTTTTTTAAATTTCTTGATAGCTCTCAGTTTCAAAATATAAATCATGCGGAGAGCAGCGTAATATTGCCAGTGAAGATTAAACTATCCTTATGGTCAAAGTCTAAAGTTAATTTCCTGCACAGATTGAATCTTTTATCATTTTATAGTAGAAACATTTGTTAGGAAATGAGAGACAATTTGATCAATTTTGAAAAGATATATAGAAAAAATGAGATTGGGATTCTGCAAATCTATCCTGCCAAACATTACCGAAGACGAAAGATGACAAGTATTTCGTGTGTGTTACCCAGTTAATTTTACCATGGCTATCACATAGTATCATCATATCATAATGTGTTTTGGTATTCTATATAAAAGCATTTTTAATAACCGTAACCATTATCTGATGATTCTTTCTATTTTACTTTAAGTACAATGGATATATACCACATTCTCCATAAACCATAACAATGACTGTTTTTACACCAAGGAATTTCTTATATGCATACAAGTGAACTTTTTCGATAGCAGTAAATGATGTAAAAACCCTTACCTCTGCACCATATAACAATATAGTTGTAGGACAAGTCACCTAGGACATGTATGTATTTATAATACCTGTTAATATTGTCTCTGCTTGAACACATGCCTGTAATACAGGAGCCTACCATGAAAGATGATTGGTAAAATGCACCTAGCTATTTATACGAGGTAGTTGTTTCTAGTTTATTTCCTTTATAAAACCATCCCCATCAGCATCTATGTGTAATTGAAGTTTTATTTTAAAGATATTCCCAGTGTGTTTGAAGACTCTAGGAATGTATTGTCACGTTGTGATGAGAGTGGCACTGTGTAACGCCCCCAGGACATGCAACATCTCACTGACACTGTTTCCGCTCCTCTACTCAGCTTATTCACTCCTGTCTTCTCTAAACTCGAGATCTAACTTGGTAGCCGCCAGCCGTTATGGAGAAACAAAGTGTTATCTCTCATGGATGTAGAATTGTTTTAAAGAATTAACCTAAGAAGTTGAAACTCAGCTGTTGAAACCCATTTGTTTTCAAACATAACATGTGCAATATATAAAAGATTTATTAAGTGCTTTGAAAGAGTTAATATGAGATCATAGTTCTTCATTAAGATAATTAGAATCAGTTGTATATGACTAGGACAGAGTTGTGGGATAAACAACGATATTCCTATACTATGTATAATAAACGTGTATATGAGTTGGTATCTAACAACAAAACACATGTTTGGTCATTAACGATTTACCAAAATGGTATTTTCTTAAATTGGATTCTTTTGATTATAACTCCCAAAGGTGAATACAACATGTATCTACAGTGCCATAACGAGCACGATCTACGACCATTTCAATATCATTACTGATAACGGTTATAATGTCATACTTCTAGCGGTGTTGCAAATGTCATACTGAAATATCTTTCATCGTCGAGGGCGTAGGGAAATTGATTACTGATATTGAAATGAATATCACCTCATATTGGGTATGATCGTCAGTTAATCAGCATCCCAATAACATTTATATATCTTTACTGATATCAGTTCATGTTTCTTCCACGCTCTCCCTCCGAAACAGTCATTGAGAAACATGTTGAGCAAGAATAATTCATGACGTCAGAATTTGTGACGTCACTAGAATATTAGACTTCCTCAAGGCTTCACATGATAACTGTTGAGTGTGTTGCTAAAAATACAGGGAAATTGCCAAACATCTGTCTCATTGAAAGATACACACATAATTTCTTTCAGATTTCATTCAACCCCAAATTAGCGGAGTAATCGCACTTATAGTGTTTCCGAGATCAAGTCTCTCATTTCCCGCTCAATGCTGTAGTCGCCTCGCATGCTGTAAGCAAAGAAATAAAGTAACGAAAAAATGCATAGTTCTCACGGACCATGACGATAACGATTTTTTGCATGAATCTATTTATCAATTGATTCTGTTATGTAGGTCCTACATATAATTACATAGAATACAAGACAGAAAAATCTGTATGATGACATCACATTCAGTGGCGCGCGGTAATCTAGTGTTTAAGAATTTTGTAAAGCAAATTTCATTGGATTTTGTAACATGAAAATTGTTTCTGATATGTCATGACCTAAATAAAGCTTACTCTTGTGATCGATATCACCAAGACGTGTTGAAACAACAACGTGTAAATGGGAAACATGACATCTTCAATGTCACTCTGAGCTGAATACCAGGATTAAATGACAAAATATTTCAATATGCTTATGATGAGTACCTATATATTTGGCAAGGAATAACTTTTTACACCTTTATTTTGATATTTTTAATTAAGTTTATTTAAGGATAGCCGAAATATATTATTTTCTATTGAATTCTTATCTGCAATTGGTTCATTAGACTATTTTGTGAAAAATGAGACCTCAAAAGTATTATGTTGTTCCTTTATTAAACTAGAGCGACTTAAACATTGCATAAAAATCATCTGCTTTTCACCTGCCAGCGACAAACAAAAATGGGGCGGGGCTTGGACGGTAACCAGAAGTGGCATACGTGGAGGGATGGGATGTAAACATCTACTTACTATGTATAATGGCAAACACTAGTTCAGTCGATTTGTTATATCTACGCTTTGCAACAATGCCACACCGGCTGTAAAGTGTTCAAGTAATCCTGGTTATCAAGTTTCACTTTACGTGAATATAAAAAGTATAATTGTTATGAATGGGAACCAGTGGTTTCGTAGGAGGTTTGATATCAACATTGGAAACAGGTTTTGCTAAATTATTCACTTCAAGTTGAGACTAGAATGCATACTTACCAAATTATCTTATTTATTAAAACAATTACTCAAAAAATAAAGTCAAAATAAACACTGCAGATCAGGAAAGTGGGCAGTGCAATGGTAAAACAAAGACTTATAGATTATAGAATTATAAATATTCACTGGTAATATTACGCTGCTCTTTGCATTATTTATACAGTGAAATTTGGAGATATCAAGAAATTAAAAAGGAACTAGAATGTGACAAATGTGCAATTTAATGTATGTAGAAGATGAGTACCATTCTTTTTGTGTTTGCCCAGCATACTCATCGTTAAGAAATGTATATATAAAGCAATAATAGTATGAACTTTCTGAAACTCATAGGTTTATATGATTGATGAAAACGTCTAGTAAAGTTTAATTAGAAACTTTCTCCATTTATATTCGTAAAGCTTTTCAGCTGAGATGAGACAGAACGTATTACTACCAACAACTGTATAACTGTGCTATGTATTTTACTATTATATTATGATTGGTATAGATACATTACATGAAATATCGTGAAGGTTTTGAATTCACATCTTGTCCAATAAAATTCAATCAGTAAATGAAAGCCTTGCTGGGATGATAAACCCATCTTTAAAGCCGGAAAACAATTCAGAATCTGTGAGTAGCCTGTCAATTTGATTCAAGTATGGTCACTGCTCTTTTGATAACAATATTTAACAAATGAATCAGCACTAACAGAAGCATCTCAAACCTTGGAAAGAAATGTCAATAAGTGATTGTTTCGTGTTACTCAGTGTCCCTTTATACCAAACGTCTATCAGTACTCAAGATACTCGGGGAGAACTTTGATCTGAAACATAACATTCAACATTTGACATCAACAAGCATTGATTACACATGTCAACATTATTTGAATATAGTTCTTATTCCGCCGTGGATAGGATTTTAGAAATTATTACGAGTTGTTTCTGTTACAGTTTCTCTTTTACAATGTGAAGTGTGTTTTTAAAGCATTTGTTTGAAAAAAGAATACATATAATCTCTCATTTGTGCTCATTAAAACATGATAACAATGTAAACATGCTATATGATACTAGAGGATAGGGTTTCAATGAACATCTATTCATATCAAGTCCATCAAAAATCTTATCTACAACAGAAAGCGCCCGTATGTTCACCAGAGTTGGAGAGTCACTGCTTGTCTGATAGGTTGCTACTCCAACATGCCACTGTAAAATACTCTGAAATGTCGAATGTGATAACAATAAATACTGCCATAGTTTTAGACGATGATTAACGTCGCCTGTAATTATGCCTAGCGAACATATTCCATTGAACAGTCTCTGAAGTTGGTGAACATGTGTTTAAGGAGAGCTGGGACGAAAAAAACGAATATTTTAGAATTCACTTAATTGTTACCTAAAGATGTCTTCTGTCAAAAAAGGAATGTTGTGTGCTGCTTGTTATATGTGCAGCCTGTTGATGTCGTCGAATGTTTAGTATAATAATGCTATGATATTTAACACATGGATAATTTTAAAATGTTTATTTCCTCAATACCATAACTTAGTGTTGCCAAATGTCAGTTTTTCTTCAGATTTAGAAAGTGTTCAGCCTCTCCTTGCAATTGCCAGATAGATGCACATTACGTTGATGTATATTAGGCTCAGATTACTGTCTATATCTGCAGACATAATGTATATGTTGACCAACTGTAACATCGAAAGTGCCAAGATGTTGCAATTATCGGTAGACAAGGAACAATTTCCATGTGTTTATCTCCCACGGTGCACATCCTATTAGTCTTCTCTGTCTCCTAGCTGCGTGCTGGTCAACAGACTGCAGGATAAGTGTGTTGATGTCTCATGATAATGGCCTGTAAGGACATACTAAGTTGGAAACATGTCATACAGAAGGAGGTGTGTCATTTTCTAAATGTATATCTAGCAAAATGCGCATTGTGAGAGTAAGAGCTTTAAAAGGACAGCAGCGAGCCTTCATCACTGTCGAACCATTTCAATTTTGACAATAATGATGTGAATATATTTTTCCTTAATTGATATTAAACAACTAAGTTTAATTGTTTTAAGGTCACAAAAGTTTGAGTAAGGAACACCTGGATTTGAACTCAGTGAACTTCAGTGAAAGAACCTGTAGCTAGCTGCTGCACTGTAGTTTGTAGTTACCTCCCTTTCGGAAACGAAACTTTTGTTCCATTCTTTACAAACTATCACGGCCTTGACATGTTATTGACGGTAATTGAAGTTTCTGTGCCTTTCAAACGATATTCTGAGTATAAGTAGTACTGTTTGGAAAATGATGTTCTGTCTAGACATTATTCTACACTATTGGATTCAACCAACTTGGATTTGTTCATCTGTCAACTGGCTTATCAACTGGCTTCAACAACACCCAAGGCCTCTGCTGCCTTTGTACTGTAGTAATGTGAAGCTATTAGATTTTGAATATCATTTATTTGAATTTTTTATGATTTATCTTATTAATTGTGTGTTAAATTCAATGCAATTTGAATAATATAAGACTTGTTTGTTTTTATTTGCTGGTCTCCTAGGACTTCATTATCAACTATGCTAACCGTAACACAGTTTTGTGTGTATACCTATTTTAATGCCTCAGTGTGCTTCAATGTTGACTTTTCCTCATAATTTGCCTTTGATGATAAGTTGAATTGCAGTCTTCCAAGTCAAGAACATTACAATTGAATTTTTCGAGAGACATATGTTTTCATGAAGGATTTCATGATGATATCAGCAGATTATCAATACAAACATCATAATTATGTCACAAACCAGAGTTGTTAATAGTTTAAGTTGTCACACTTTGTTTCCTTAAAAAACTCACATTAAATGTTATTTCAAGATTCTGTATTGGCAGAGAAGAGGATACAGTGTTTCAACAGATAATCTGATCACCATTGTATTTCTATGAAAATATATTTGGTTGTATCCGCATTCAGACAAACATTTCTATGTTGTGAATATATTTTCTAGTCTGACGACCGTTGATAATGCTTTGATTTAATTTTTAAAACAAATGTTTCAGCGAAAGTCATTATCAGTCTTGCTATGTAAAGTAAATAAATACTAATGGCGGAAATGTATGTAATATATGTAAAATTAAGTAAAGAATGTGAACTCACTAAGAACAACCCTCACCTTTTAAACGTACAGAAATGGTTATAAGTCGGGGATAGATAATACCCTACACTAGATGACTAGTCTACAAATCTAAAGTGAACAAAATTGTAAACGTTGCAAGTAAAATCGCTAGGGTCAAATTTGAATGTTTTACAGACATATATAAGCGCCAAATCTTAAATCATATCTGACAAAACTCATTACTTACATTCGGAATATTACATCCTCCCTTCCGGCCACCGCTACAAAGTTCCAGTTCCAGTTCCAGAAAACTAACAGAGTCTGAACGTCATTTGTTCCAAACACAATATCTCTTTTTAATAAATGTGTAAATACTTAAATTATAATAGATAATACCCTACACCAGGTGACTAGTCTACAATCATTGGTTGTAAATGGCTGACCTGTCTCATGTAGATGAGCTGTTTATTCTCCCAATGAATGAACCAAATGGAAACCTCTCAGAAGTGAGCATCAAAAGTGTTGTTTACCCTACATTAGTGTTTCAGCTTGTGGGGTTATAAAACTGTTCTTCCGTGTTGTCTAAAGTATATGTCTGTAGTTGTAAATTAGAGCTTTGGTTTTTTGCTAATCTCCCTCTGTCTGAGCAATGATAGATATGGCTCATTTTCTAAAACATTTAAGACAGAGTCATCATAAATAAATAACATTATTCAATATTGATAAGACTTTTACAAATCAAATGGGTTGCAGACAAGGGCAGTTTAACTAGTTAGATATAGTATTAAATATATTAAATAATTATAAGCCATGAAATTTCGTGATATTCTTAACTTAAGATCAAATATTGTCCAGGTTTGGAGCATTAATTAGCGAGACAAGGGGTAACAGAACTAAGAAGTGGACATCTCGATTTTAATATCTTTAACCTGAAAAACTTAAATAGAAATAAGAAGGTATCGTATATTTGAAATGGGATAGTTAGTATTTGCTTAGTTGAAGGCCGTCTGTTTAGCTTGAAGGCCCCTTCCCGGTTTCAAAAAAGAAAACAAATATAATCATTCCGTCTTGAAGAGCACCTGGCATGGAGATCAAAGTGAAACCATACCCTTGGAAATTTCATATTTGGCTTTGCGTGAGTAAATAACATTTAAGCAGCTTCCTTTCCACAATTGACCCTATTTAAAGAAACCCATCTCCATGTATTTCAATTCTGTTTGAAGTAGAATCGACTTATCAACGTATTTTGGCAAAAAGTAGGAAGTTATAGAAATGTTTGGCAAAATGTTTGGCAATTTCCTATCAGTGTGAGGGTAAGCTATTTCAGATGTCATTGTGTATAATTTGAGATATAAGCCATGAAATGAAGTCAGACTGATAATAACGGATCCAACATGGCGGCTGTTTCTCCTTTAGACTATTGGTAAAGATGTGGATACTTTTATATTGTTTACACTAACATGTTGGGTATTCTCTATTTCCTGTGCCCAGATATTTGCAGTGTTTTCTTCAAATCTTGCTATCCTCCGGTAGACTTCTAGACTGGGAACTGGTTCCATTCACTGTGTCGTGATTTTTTATTATATAACTAGCAATGAAATATGTGATTATACAATGAAAATATATTCCATATTTGCACATGAGCAGAAGAAAGTAATATTTTCACTGCAGTGAAAATATAACTTATATTTTCACTGCAGTGACTAACGTGTGTCCGGAATTACTTTTCATGACTGTCTCCCTTTGAAATGAAATTATCTCCCTTTGTAAAGTGATTATCTCCCTTGCTTTTCACGTCTGACGGTGGACGACGCTGTTGTGATGTTTCTGTCAATGAATGTTGACCTTTTGAAGTGTTAATATCATATTCAAAATTCCATAACTTTCCGAATTTCTTTTATTTTTGATATGTTGCATAATAGTTTTTTTTATTCGTGAAAAACTTGGTGAGGCGAGAGGTATATGACACACATTAACAAACGTCACTCGCTGTATCACTTCGCGTTTGAAATAATGACAAAACTTGCGTTTTTCAATGTTTAAGCCATCTTCACTTGACTAGATGGTACCGTAAAAATAGTATTGGTCTTAAATTTAAAAACATTTACAACATATTTATTTTTGTAAAACATTATCCTGTTTTATATCGACTTATTTCAGTTGAATTATTTTCTCACTGCATTTACCGTGAACTATAGAGGGGAGTTGTTAGGATTAGGCCTACGACAAGACCATTCTAACCTTTCAATAGTCACGTTTTATTTGTTTTCATGTAGATTAAATTTATATAATAAATAGACTATATAATAGACTACCTCGTGGAGTGAGAAAGTGACATTTTCACTCCACTCGATGAGATAGAAATGATATTCTGCAAAAACAATGAAATAGTCTCTATATACTCTTGTTATTCGGTATACATTGTTCATCATTGACAACCTGGATGAAAAGCATATCAAAACGAGATGACAAGCATATGAAGATTGATAAGAAGTGTATGGAGATTAATAAGAGGCTTTTGAAGATTAATAATAATCGTATGAAGATAAATAAGAAGCGTATGAATATTGATAAGAAGCATATAAAGATTAATGAAAAGAATTGTATGAAGATTAATAAGAAGCGTATGGGGAAACTTATGGTGATTTAGAATAAGTGTATGAAGATACGTATGAAAAATTGTACAAAGGAAGGTATAAAGAAGTTATAAGACTTTGCCACTGTGACTTTATTAGCAGCGAGAATATGAAGAAGCATAGAAGCAAAGAAGTGTATTAGAAGCGTAATGAAAAGTGAGTGAGTGTTACTATTTAGATGGCTACAGTTTACTAGGTAAAAAAATCGTAAATGAACGTTGTATTGAATGGAATTATCTGAGACGAATAACACTGCCTGTAACTGTAATAACATGACAACTTCAGGTATACCAATTGAAAATTAAGCAGGTTTATTGAGATTCTGAAACATCCTAAACTCTTTGCAAGTGACATTAAGCACGTTGAAAAAAATACAGGAAAGTTGCTAAATATATATATCTTATTGGAAGATATCTACAAACCTTTTTGCAGATTTTTTCAACGTTAAATAAGCGGAGTAATCACGCAAACTAGATGTTTCCCAGTCTAAATATAAATCAATCGAATCTCTCATTTTACCATGAAAGCATTGTGGTAGAACTTAAAAGTGTATAATACTCATGGAAGTTGAGAACTTATGTTTTTGACGATTTAATCTATCACTTAATTAAGCAATGAAGTTTCTACTGATATTGAATAACAGTTTTTCCAAACAAGGTCGTATAATCGCATGGCATAATCGAGGGGAATATAAACGCGCTTTTTCATTCCGTATCGCATATTTACGATGCAAATTCGTTTCTTTATATGTGCATTTCGATTCTTTCTGTTGCAATTTGCTTTTTTCTTTGGTAGGCCTGATACTACACATTATAATAATGAGGATAGTTACATCGCGCTGAACTCCACAACACAAAGGGCCATGCTCAAAGCGCTACATACATTATTACGGTGTAAGGACCAACATCGTTCCTTTTTCATTCTCAACTCCCTTTGGAGTATGCAAACTGGGCTACCAATTAAGGCGCTCGGAGGTAATCTGTCACATTGCCTGCACTTCCAAACCAGGTACTCAATTTCGAATAAAGTACCCATCTATCTAGTGTGTTGCTGATATTAGTTTTCATTCCATCTAGATACTTTATCGTCTTCAAGAAGGGAGACCAAACGTATTTTAGTATATGATAAGCTATTAAATATCCTAGAGCATTGATTGAGTGTGGAATGGGTTATAAGTAATTCATTTCCTTTATTTAATTGCAAATCACTTGCAGATTATTTAGTTTTCTCCAGCAATATAAATATAGAATGATTACTCCTATTGTTTACTTATTGTTGTCTCATAAGTAAGGTGAAAACACATATCTTTGGAATCCATAAACGAACTCAATTTGTCTTTAACAAGTACTTTTTGTCCCATAGAGGACACATCTTGAGACCACCATTAACACTTCTAAAGCCTTTGATTGCATCCTCAAGAAGAGATTTATGATTCACCACACAAACACGTGTGAAATCAACAAGTTTGTTCATCAATTGTTAGCGAGAATTCTTCCCTCTTGTTTCACATTATTGTAGAAAATTTTACATCTAAAGCCCCTAACGAACCGAAAAGTAACCCCATATTTACAACAGTGTGAATGAACTCCGGATAAATCTGAATAATCGAGTTTATGATTTGTTAGTTTATTGTTAAATGTTTAAGACAGAATCAAACTTTGAAACTTTTGTACAGATCTCAACTAACAAAGCCCTATTTGATAATATTCCTTGCTACAGAAACGGTTGTATGTACTAGGGATTATGAAAATGTTCATAGAACTCACTATCCATGCAAAGCGTACATTTCCATGCACATGAATACCCATTTCCTATCTATATTATTTGCCCTCGTTCCATGCGAAACTGATTGAACTTTCGGAAAGAGATTAGATTCACAAGGTGCCAGGTCTAATATGGGGATGATGTAACTTTATAAACTTTCAGTCGTGGCGACCAAAAACTCCACTCCTGTGGACAGGTGAGTGTAGTGAAAGATGAAACACAAGTGTCTTCTTAGGTAGTTTATATTGAGGACCTCCTCGAATCCAAGAAAATGTATGCCGTTATCTTTCCAGTATAAAGCAGTTTTAAACTTCTTTGGTGCTATTGCTTACTTTTACAAATTCGCAAAGGAAAAATTTTGTTCTAAAATTAAATGTCTTTTAAAATTAATTGTTCACATCTTTAAGCTCAAGTTTTTAGTGAGTGTTATTACATGTTATTACATGTTGTGGTGAAGAGTATATTTGGCAAACGGGGGATGTACTTAGAGCAAGAGTACGAGTACACAGACAACAAATTAAAACCCAACCTATAGATGTATCCCCTCAGCGCACATATTGATGAACGCGCAAAGAATTGCAGTCCCCAGTTTACAATCTGTCAAATTTACAAAATGCACACAGAGAATGAAGAACTGAGTAAAGTCAAAGGAATATACTTTATTGAAGGATATACGCCCAAACTTAACTGTACTTAATATGAAATCATGTCACCGTCGCATTTACTATGTATTTATGTTGAGTATGCAAATTACGTCATGAACGGAAATGAACTTATATGAAAGATAATCTTCAATATGTCATTTTTTAAGAATATCTAAAACATAAACCATGAACTTTTAACTTACTATAGTAATATATATAAGACTATAAAAGTGACAAACTCTAAAGTGTGAGAGACAGATGTGTAGGTCTCCCAAGGTTGTGAGAGTTCAGACAACAATGTTGACCATTCCATCATTGAACCGTATTTAGAAGTCTACTCTCAGTGTTATATATATAAGGTATCGCGCTACATCAGTCATAACACTTGAACTGCCTTTGAACGACCAGTTTAATATGAACACCTTAAAATGGCCGCTTGATGGGAAATGGATTCGAATGGCTTAAAATGTACAATCGTTTTAGAACTCTTTTTATTGATTCAGAAATATTATATAGCGATTGGTACACTTATACACCGTTTTGTGAGAGCATTTTTTTTCAGTGAGAACAAATGACACAGAGTCCATCCCATTGTTGTGCGAGGAGATGTGATGTCAACCATCGGGCTGATGTCTGTTTACACACATATCAGTTGTGTTCATCTTAGACGTCAAGGTTTATAACACTTTGTTTAGATGAAAAAGTGTCCTGTCAAGTGAAACAAGAAACCTCTTCCAATCACACGCTGTTATAATCACCAAGACTCGGTGATACGAGCTGAGTACTGTTAAACAGATCAAATCTTCAATCTCTTGTGATGCAAAATGCAGTTTTTGGTTCAAGCTGCCGCTATATATGGAAACGAGGTCACCTGTTGCCGGACCTATTTCCTCAATATTTGGATGATTTTGCAGCTATAAGCGACGAAACATGTCTATTTGCAATCACGTCTGCAATATTGGGTTCAAAGGCAACTGATATTTTATAAAATTGTAATTTCAACATTACGACAATAATAGTTCCACAATTTCATCATAAATTTAGTTTAATGCATGAATATAAATGTCTTTCTTATAATCGCCAACACATGAATATGGTAATCTCAATATCTTTTTTTTTTTGTGGAAAAATTATATTAAAAATTCATCCCAATTGACTGATTTCATAATAATGTTACCAAATGACATTACCCGAGTGTAACACACACGATATCATATCTCATAGTTCATTCATCAAAGGTTTAAAGTGAGCAAGTCTTTGATGTTTGAATAATACGATAATGGGGGATCTCGATAAATTGTTCTCTGCGATTTAACAACACAAATTTTCACAGAACACATTAATCTGCCTGTCTATCGTGCTGGAAGGTTATTTCCTTGGAAGTCAATGAAGTAACCTTAAAAACAATCACGCAGCACTGGTCCGCAAACATAAGGCCCCAAACAGCAAAGATTTACAGGACGGGCACTAATGACATGAAAGAAAGTTTGTAGAAGACTCAGCGATACTTTAAGTGAACTTGAAAGCAACCCTGTGTTTGTTGAGCTTGAGTTTAGCATTGGCTGTTAACGTTGATTGACAGAATGTTCGTGTTCATGAAGGCAAGGTCGAAACTCGTGATAAACTAAACTCTAATACGTTGACATGTTTCTTCATGTTAATGCTTTCGATCCTCTCTATTTTGTGATATGGATCAACTTCGAATTGACAAGAAAGAGACAATTTTAAAACAATAACGAAACGATCCGGTAAACAAACTTATTTAAAAGGGACGCATTATTTTTCAATATTCATGGGGTAACCATTTAGTGTGAAAATAGTATCTTATCATCATTAGGTACAATAATTTATTTAATAGTTTTAACTAGGCACTTTTTTAAAAAGCTGTATATAAATAATTTACGGGCCGATTTTAGAAATTTAAAGTCGAGTAATTGTCACATTGAAACCCCTTTTCAACGAATCCCGAAAGTGACCATGGGTACGACATGTAACCTTTCAGACATAGTTACATGTTAGTAAACTTTTGTAAAATTCCGCGGGAGAATGCAGCTACTTGCAATAGAATTAAGTGAAAAGCCTTTCAAAGTTTGAATTTGCCTTGTATTGGATCGTTACAAACCGCTGACAATAACTAACAAATCACAAACTTGATTACTAAAATGCATCCGGAGTTTTAAATGGGACAGTTTATCGGTTCATTAGTGATCATTGAGAAATAGTTTTTCAAGGTGATCGATTTCCTTGAGTTCGAAAACAAGAAGGAACAAGAACCAATTTACAACATAGGAACATAGGAACAACCAAGTTGATTCTGACATGCTGTGTGGAGGAGGCAACTAAGAGTTTGAATAGTGTTAATAAGGCCAATTGGTCTGTGTATTGATTCTGATCTTTTCATTCAATTGGTTTGCTTAACAAGTAGGCTTGCATCTGTAACTATAAAACGGGGAAATTGGATTAGCCTTACTATTTTATAGTACTGGAATGTTAACTTGTCAGATTGTTTGCTTGTTCCTTAGAGAAATAAATTTAGGACATGAAATCGTTAAAGGATGATACTTTTTGTGAAATCATTGTTCTATTCTCTACTCATTACAACTTTTAGAATTTGTATTTAATAGAAGGAAGTTTAGTATTCTTTTTATTACTCGCCCACCTATAATCCAGTGAAATAGCCGATATGTCTCTGAAACTATGATTCCCGCAAGTCCGATGCCATTGTGGCGACGTTACTCCCATTGTGACGCCATACGCACGGCGGTATTACTTTAGTTTAATATTGCTGTAAAAATATTACACTGCAGTATCTTACACGGGCGAGTAATAAGCTCCTATTCTATTAGTGTCCTGTAACCGGAGCAGTATTTGAAGGTGATTATAGACAGAACTTATCAGTAAAGGGGAAGGCTAATCTCACAAAGATGACACTGAAATAATAGCTTCCTGATGGTCTGTTGAAGTGTTTGATTGCAATCCAGATCCAATACACGGCTGTCAAACTCTCCCTTGGAACGCTTTCTAAGATATTGACTATTCACAATACTGTTATAAACCTTACAATGCTCAAACTGTGTATCCCTGTTTGGCTCTCTAATACTAACGTTTAGCTGTTGTTGAATCCAGAAAGTTCGACGTAGATTTTCCGACATCAACCCCACCAAGAGGATGACAATGGATATCACTTAAATATGTAATTATTGTCAGTGATTAAGGTGCCTTCCGTATTCCAGGACATAGTAGTATGATCTTTGTTTATTGTACTTCTTTACTTACAAGACATATGTCCATTTCCACCATTTAGTAAGTGAAGGTCAACTCTTTTTCCAGAGGAGATATCCATATTCTCTGCATTTCCTCATATTTATTAACACAGATTACTAGTCTTCCAAGCATACCATGATTTATTTCCATGGCAACGATTTTAATTTCTGACCTTATGAGTGATCCCAGGGAAGTGTCATTCTCTGATGATGATGCTGATAGTTTGACACTAATACAGTTTCTTTACTAATCCTCTTGTATTCTGTAAACTCATGGGTGTTCTTGTCATCATGCTTTGTATCAAAAGTTCAGAACAAAGGCTATGCATACTGAGGAGACAGACCAGGGGCGAGGTAGAAACAAGAGGGGAAGCACTGCGGGCGTTAACACGAGGAGCTATAATGGATTTACTTCAATTTGAGTCAGTTACTGACACGGGGGTACTCAAGTGTAATGTTTACCAACGTCCAGCAAAATATGTCAATTTCCAGATTATGCATTTGCTTTGATCTGATGTCAGGTGTCATCCGTAGCGGAATGATCAGATTTGTTTCCCTTATGATGTCTGTGAGTGGTACTTGGAGAATGGCCGACGCTCTTACACTAAGCAAACACAAGGTCTCTGGTTCCAACAGTAACGCCACCCTGGTATGTGTTTCACGTCCTCGTGGACCTGGGCTCTGTGCACTTGAGGCAGAATTAGCTGGAATGCTGTCGGCATGAATCTTCCTTAACATTCATTAACTTACTTCATTCAGAATGCATCCCTAACTTTTTAGGTTTTCAACATGTTCAAATTTTTTAAGTACATAGGAAACATTTTCTTCCAAAAGTGGTAACTCCACTCAATTCTTTCATCCATACCACTGTTGCATATGGGTCGTATTTCACTATTCTTGCCAAATCCCTGGAGGTGAAAGTTTGCAAGACTGGTTACGTCCTTATTTTTGTCAAATCAAACATCGTTTACATCTATGATCGACTTCTGTCTCGGAAACAATATATGCACATCGCACAGATGAAGCAACTGATTTCAACAGTTACAGATTGCTTAACGTCGTCGATTTTACAACTAAGTTTTGATACAACCAATCAGGACTCCCTACTTCTAGCCGAGCAAGTTCTCGAACTACAACAGAAGTTAAAATAGAACTGATGGAAGTAACTTAAATGCTCTTTAATATGTATGTGGTATAAACATGTTTGTACTTAGAAGTAGAAGAGTCTCTGTTCTTGGGATATTCATTTTCATATTTACTGTTATTTGTTAGTAAGATTCATTCTAATGTTACCCACCAACAATATCTGTCCTCATTCGATATCTCACGAACTGTATGTCATGGTTTCTCCGACGTCCGCACTGTTAACTTATCAGATGGGTCCACCTGAGTCTAGTGAGTCTGTCTATGTGATTCATGGCTGTTAAGCATGTTTTATAGTGTTTTGACGGGTGCACCCGCAGTTTTGCTATTTGATTGTTGATCTGTAATATGTTGTCTTCATTTTATCATATTCACTTGTCTTGACTTTCTGTCACTTTAAAATTCATTATTATCGAAATGTCAGCGTATTTTCCGTCTCACGTTAGTTGGATATGTAAACCCGTGACTGTATTTCAAGTGCATGCTTAAAGGATGGATGAAATGATATATGCTCAAAATCGGATTCATTAAAATGGGATGTCAATTTGACAATTGCTCGATTTTAAATTTCTGAAATCGGTCCATAAATAACTTATATACGGCTTTTTAAAAAACCGCCTTATTTAGCCCCGGCGACCAGAATGAAAGTCTGCGGGGGTGTGGCCCCTGAAGAGATGACTTCTGTGACGTATCAAGAGGAGTCTGATTTTCGCCGATAGTCATAATTCAACGTAATTTCACAACAGTTTAATTGTTTATTTCACAAAGGAATCTTCAATAAACCAATTTAAATTTACCATATATCGAATGTTTAGATATCCAACTAGGTAATTCCGCAGATGACAATTACACAATTATTACATAAACATGTTTTTTTGGCGATGTAATACACCTCATAAATTAATTTAGCGGCAGTGATAATCATCATTAATTAATTAACGAGACGGCGGCGGACAAGCTGTCTAGCGGCCCCGCCTGTCGCTTATCGCAGTCACGCCTCAGTGAGCATTTACAAAATGAATCGGCAGACTGATTGCGCTAGTGTTAAAATGGGTGAATTAAAATCGTTTTAATTATCAATTGCAAGTGTATATTGTCTCGATTTTCTGCTCAATTGATTCCGATGTACAATATACGTAGAGGTAATCATCTGACATTCTTGAAAAAAATTCATTTCATCTATCCTTTAATGTTTTAACGGCATCACTACCGCTTTCTACAAGTTTCACCGGAAGCAAAGGGAACATTGAAAACAACAAATATGCCAGATACTTGACGGAGCAAGTTTTATTTCGACCACTGCATCCGTAGTTATTAGAAAGTCATTCTAATTATTCTCTATCTATTCCACTCATTTGACCTGCATTTGAGACTTCTGCACCAAAACGTGCTAGAGTTACCCTTCTGTCGCACTTACAATCCCACTGAGTCTGCTTAATTCCTGTACTCCCAGATAGATGTGAAGAGGTATGTACGATATCTGCCCTTCTGCTATCTACTACAATTAGCACTTCTACATCAACGTTGGATAACATATTGACAGCTACTATTAAAAGAATTTCAAAATGACGAATACAGATGATACATATCGTTTGGTTCGTCATTTGGAATATTTTGAACATTGTTAATGAAGCACTAATTGAAAGTAATTGACAGTCTGTGCAGAAAATATCTGAAAATGCTTTAATTGATGTCATAAACTAAAGGAATTACTTTCTTTAATTCTGCTTCTTATCAACTGATAACATATGAACTTCAGCTTTTGAATAAGTATGCGTAACGTTGATACATCATTGTTGTTTATACATAATAATAATATAGAGCATTTATATAGCTCCCTATTTGATATACAAATGAATCACTCTAAGGCGCTTCACAAGCATAAAGTGTTGAGTCTACTGAGCATATTCACATTTGAACAAGTGGGTTCTTTTTGAAGCTGTTAAGGGATGTTGATGTTCTGAGATGGACTGGAAGACTATTCCATAACGATCCCGCAATCTTAGAGAAGCATCTGTCGCTGTGCCTAACTGTCCTTGTCCGTAGTGATCGAGCTGGTTGGTAGAGTGTGAGGAGTTCCTGCAGGAGCAGTACCCCGCCAGGCCTTGTCGGTGTAGGTCAGGACCTTGTATTGGCACCGTCGGTGTACTGGTAACTAGTGCAATGCCTTGCGAATTTCTGTGACATCTTCTTATTCACAGAAAAGTGATGGGTTATGCAAACGACCAAGACATCGGTTATGTTAATGCTCAAACTTCAAAATCACAAAAAGAATGAGTGACGTTCACAGAAAACAAACAGTACACAGAAACACTGCAGAAAGATACAGGTAATACACGAGCCTGAACAGCACTAGACCGAAACCTCTGTCGTCCGTATGCTCTACCTCACACAGCGAGCCGCATACTATCCAGTGGGGTTGCAGGTAGAGCCTCTCGAACTAGTAAAACACGAATTACATACGGTTGGAGGTATGACATAAAATATATAAACTGGTGTATAATGGCAAGGCATTCAGATGAATAAAATAAACAAAAACAAAATCCTATGAAAAATCCGATGACATTTAATATATAATTATGGACAGAATTTAATAGGACATAATTTTATTGATTTATTTTGAGCAACTTTTCCATGCAGGATATATTATAGCCTTTGATAAAAAGCATATTCGTTTATTTAAAAAAACATACTGGTTTATTGCTATATCATTAGAAGTGGGACAGGTGAGAAAGAAGGAGGGGGCAGCCTCCAAATGGTGTCAACAAGTACATGCCAAGTATCGGGTATAAATCTGGTCATCTTTTTAATGTTTAGACAACTGCAACAAAGCCGAAGTATACAGCCCTATCGACGTGAGGTTTGAATTTTGCTCTTGTATCTATAAATAAGATGTCATTAAATTTAGGAAATATGAAAACATGTATATTTGCAAAGAAAATGAGAAAAACTAACTATCAAAAACAAATCATATTTAAAGTATTTGTAAGTTTATAGGCATGCCAATCTACACCATTGTCGTAATTATTAACTATATGGAATCCTTAACTTACTCCTAATAAGTCCAAATAGTAGAACAGAGATTCTCTTTTGGAAAAGTCCGTATTTAGACGATTTTAAAGATGTTCAAAATAAATCCTTTTGCGCAATTATTTTTATCATATTTTTTGCTTTCATGTTTCAAAATCAAAAGGATTCTAGAAACGTTTAGAAAGTTTATTGACGTTGTTTTGAAGGATTAATATAGGTCATTGAGTAATCGATGCCCATGAATGTTTTTAAGAAACATGCAATGCATAAAAACACTGTATGATTCCAGCCAGATCGATATGCTATAAAGCTGCACAAATAGCAAGGAGAACATTGAACTATTATGGTTAATTCAGCATTCAGACACATGAAGCCAAGAGCTGAGATAGACGTGAAGGGAACATGTTCTGCTTCGAGTTTCCTTTGATCTTTGATCATTGAAGAACAAGACATATTTGTTTTGCTTGGTGATGCCTTAAAAGGTACATCGCTGTCCCGTGAAAGCTGTATGCCGTCTGAGCGTAAAACACAATTAGACTTAAAATCGATGAATCTTCTTCTCAATACCCTGACATCAAACGAATACTTATCGTCATAGCCCTCAAAATGACTGACACGAATTATGTAGGCAGAAAACGTAAATATTACGGCTAATGCTTGCGAGTTTCTCGTTCATTCCTCGTCATAAACCTCAAAATAACTGGCACGAAATTTTGAAGTACCTGCAAATATAATATTACTATACATTTTATCTTTGTATGAAATGAGAATTGGTCTGCTCGTATCCATTAACTACAAAAGACATCCACGTTTGTACTTATATGTTTTGCTCAATTAGATACAAGACAGGTTATGATCATACTTAATAATACGCTGTACCCTCGTAACTCGCCTTAGTTGCTGAAGTGATGACAGTATACAACCTACTGGCACATTACACGTATATCAAACGCCAAACTTTACTATGTTTTTTTTCTGTTTACCAGTCGCGATTTCTGCACTCAGTCACTTCAAGCTTCAAGTGAATAAAAAAAATCTATATTAATTACAATCACTGTCACTTGTAAGACTACGTTTCCTTTGATCACTGTGTCAAAACCATAAGTGTAACAGACAATAGCTCCACATGAAAACACATATAATAATTGTAACAAAAGGTTAATGTCTTGACTCCCCAAAAATGTGACAACTACGAACTCTCGCTTTCAAGTGACATCCAGTATTTTTCATAATACTTCAGTTGACTTTCATATGTGCCAAAGTACCAATTTTGGCGGAGGTAGCATGTATAGTTTGAGATTAATGTTCCGGTCAAAATTATTTCCTTATGTAAACAGCAACTGAATAAGTCATGTTTCCATGGAAACTGCAAACAATTAATGTGCAAAAAGTTCTAACCATCACATTGCACATCAATTGGTCATGGTTAGTTTTACAGGTGTACCAAGTTTGGTGGGGTTCCCGTGTATAGTTTGGGAGATATACTCCGGACAAAGTGACATCCCAAAAATCACTGTATAAGGCATGTTTCCATGGAAACCGCAAATAAATGAGTTCACAATGTAACCCTCAAAAGGCACATCTAGGGATTATCAGATTGACAAGTGAATCAAGTTTGATGTAGCTCCGCGCAAAGTTTCGGGAAGGTACGGACGGACAAAATGAACGCTCTATATTTTCCATTTGAGTGCTACTTTTTTATAGAAGAAATGGGACCCTATTGCTGTCAAGGTTTTGACGGTATGAAGGGAAAGTGTACGGGGAGGATTATCGTTCATAGATAAATATTTAAAAATCTGAACAACGTTTTTGGTCGGGCTAGAATGTTTGACCAACCCTGGTCCACCTGTATCCCATAAGTTTATTGCATAGTCCTGTTAATTCCTAAAGAAAACCAATTATTACTATCTGTTACAGACGTTAAACGCATTCCTGCAAGTGCACTGAACACTAGCTGTATATGAGTTCACCATTATCCCTAAAAGTGGCATGTGGTGTCTACTTTTATAATGAAATTCAGCACTTTGGCATGGAGGAATATAATGTTCAACATTTCAATTTCCTGAGCTTTTAATATAATTTGTAATGTGAAACTTGTAGCACCAGAACATAACTTGAGTCGAAAAAAAGATAATAATAATTTTGGTTGACACTAGTTGAACATTTTATAAAGAACAAACACAAGTATTTCCGATATCATTATTTACCCATGGTTAAGTTATAAAATATTCATTACCTCTTACGCAGTGAACACGGATCGGGCTGGTTGCCGCCTTGCTAGAAAGAGGTCGCAAACTGCATCGTTACTGCACATTGTTTACATTAATAAGCTTTAATAAACTTTTGGGATGTAAATGCACTACCAGTGGAGATGACCTCATGTCATCAAACTTTCTCTCCGGTTGATCATAACAACCTTACTGCCTTGCAATGTACATGTGTCAGTCTAATACATGAAATTGTTCATTGTAGTTGATTTTAGTCAAACATTCTGGCATTTTACATCTCTCCCTGATCTCAACTCATCTTAAACTAGTTTGGTCAAAATTTACATAAGCTTACATAAAAAAAACATTGTTTGAAATTCAAAGATACCTTATTGTCACGATTTGCAAGGTTCATATTCAAGTTAATTAATCATTTCGGTGATTGTGTCTGACATTGCGGGGACTGTGGACCTGTGATACGAAGTATTCTGAACGTTCTACCTATAATCAGGCGAGGAGGACATGACTGTTGGAGCCCGTAATGATATGCGTGGACATAGCCTCCTTCATTCACCAACCGCTCAGCCTAGGAATATTTCATTGACAATATTGTCTTAGTTTCCTTCACGGTGGATATAACACTTCAACTGTTCAACATCGCCACATCCCGTATCCTGTCGATTCAAGAGTTTTAATGTTGATATCGTATCTTGGAATAAGAACATCTGGGTCGTAGAGAGAAACATATTTAGTATTGTATATGTATTGTTCTGGGATTGTTGAGTAGACATGGAAGACGGTCTAACCGAACCTGAGTTGATTCACACTGAGGAGATGGAGGTGGAGATGGATAAAACAGAAGGTGGCGGGAGGATGAGGTGGAGCAGGAAGCGAGAGTATATCCTCTCTCTTCTCGGCTACTCCGTCGGGCTCGGTTCGCTCTGGAGGTTTCCCTATCTCTGTAACAGAAATGGTGGAGGTGAATGATTATGGTTTTAATCGATATGCAGTTTTAAAAAACACAGGACATCTCTTGCAGTGTTATGCATTGTTTCATGAGGCATATTAAATGTTTAACATTCAAACATATCCTGCTAACGGATCAGATTTTGCTGTACAACAGGGTGAAATAAGAAACAAAATTGTAATTGCAATTGTTTTGTACCACCCCCGTTTGTAGGTGCGTTCCTGATTCCCTACTTTCTGGGTATCGTCACGTGTTCACTGCCAATCTTCTTCTTGGAGGCGTCCATAGGCCAGTTTTCGAGCCGCAGCGCCATGCACGTTTGGGAAATGTGTCCTCTCTTCAGTGGTGAGTACCGTGCCTTCCCTAAACAAGGTTTTTTGGTGATTTGTGAAATGATCCATGTAGATTGAGTTTCCTTTAGTGTTTTGGGGTGTTATTTAAGCTGCAATAGATTAACAGATAACAAGTAGATTTATCTCTTTTCGAAAGAGTTGTTCGAAAGTGAGAGAGCCGCATTAGAGCCATCAGCCATTTGACTTCAATTGAATACTGATTTATCCGGATCAAGTATACTGTATATCTTACCAAAGGACCACACTTTATTCGAACCATTCTTTGATGCTGGGTGTTTCTAGCTACAATATTTTGACGTTTACTTCAGGTATTGGAGTTGCTCAAATAATTGTGTCTTTCTTCGGGACGATCCCATACAACGTTATAATCTCGTGGTCAATCTACTACCTTGTGCAAGCCTTCCAGTCAGTGCTGCCCTGGACAACATGCGGTAACTGGTGGAACACTCCGCTATGCGTCAACCGCCTAAGCAACTCCTCTGCTCTGAACTCCACCATCTTCAGCCATGCATCATCCAATCAACGTCTGGCTGACTCACCCTGGAGGAAACCCAACGTCACTATCACAGCCTCCGAGGAGTTCTGGCAGTGAGTGATATTACAATGTTCCAAATATCATTGAGTATGAAACTTGATGATGTTGATGTCAATAGTAACGTCTGAATGGCTTCACTGCAGGTACAACACGCTGGGCATCTCCAGCGGTCTGGCAGACGTGGGGACTGTGCAGACTCACCTTGTGCTCTGTGTACTCGCCGGGTGGGTCGTCGTCTTTCTCTGTCTCATGAGAGGTGTGCAGTCTGTTGGAAAGGTACCTGGTGACGCTCTGATTTCAAGCAATCATACGTACAGTATCCTCCTATACGTACAGTTATATTTGTAAGATTATTGATTATGCATGCAGTGTGTACATGTGTGTCTTAAGGTGGTGTAAGTGACCACAACCCTACCTGGTACAATGTGTACATCTGCGTCTGCAGGTGGTGTAAATGACCACAACCCTACCTGCTACAGTGTGTACATGTGTGTCTGCAGGTGGTGTATGTGACAACAACCCTACATGCTACAGTGTGTAATTGACATTGTGTGTCTGCAGGTGGTGTAAGTGACAACAACCCTACCTGCTACAGTGTGTAAATGACATTTGGTGTCTGCAGTTGGTGTATGTGACAACAACCCTACCTGCTACAGTGTGTAAATGACATTTTGTGTCTGCAGTTGGTGTATGTGACAACAACCCTACCTGCTACAGTGTGTAAATGACATTTTGTGACTGCAGGTGGTGTAAGTGACAACAACCCTACCTGCTACAGTGTGTAAATGACATTTTGTGTCTGCAGTTGGTGTATGTGACAACAACCCTACCTGCTACAGTGTGTAAATGACATTTTGTGTCTGCAGGTGGTGTATGTGACAACAACCCTACCTGCTACAGTGTGTAAATGACATTTTGTGTCTGCAGTTGGTGTATGTGACAACAACCCTACCTGCTACAGTGTGTAAATGACATTTTGTGTCTGCAGGTGGTGTATGTGACAACAACCCTACCTGCTACAATGTGAAAATGACATTTTGTGTCTGCAGATGGTGTAAGTGACAACAACCCTACCTGCTACAGTGTGTAAATGACATTTTGTGTCTGCAGGTGGTGTATGTGACCGCCACACTACCCTATCTCCTACTCGCGGTGCTGCTAGTTAGGTCCTGCATGATGCCCGGTGCAGTGGACGGTCTCATGTATTTCCTCAAACCAGATATCTCCAAACTCGGCTCTGTCCAGGTACTCACATCTCTTTACATGTTCCTATACCATTCGATGGAATGTGCAATTTTGTTAACTGTGGAAAAGATTTTTATTTCTATCATATAGTTTTGGAATTCAGCCAATTATTGAAACCCGATTTATCAGTTCGTTAATGATTAAACCATAAAAGATAAACATACACACATATATAGCATATAGATATGTTTAATTATCAAATTTGTATCAAACAGCCAGAACCCTATTCACCTTTAGGGTCTGATTAATCACTGTTGTCAAGTAAAGGAATATGTTTTGTATGTGACCCCTGACCCCTGACCCCTGACTGCTGCAGGTGTGGCTGGAGGCTCTCCTTCAGGGCTTCTACTCAGTGAGCGCAACATTCGGGGGACTCATCACCATGAGCAGCTACAACAAATTCCACAACAACTGCCTCAAGTAGCTCTCTTCTCACTTTGGCTTAAACTATTGACATGATTGAACGTTGTATCTCTGTACAAAGATTGTTTGAAAAGAGAAAAAGCAATGTAATATGATAATAATGCAGCATCGAAATGGAATGGTCATTTCAATGCAAGGTTGTTTGTTGTGTTTGGTGACTGACGGTTTGATGAGCGTTTTCTATTTCTTACTCAAATATATTCAAGGGATGTCGTGGTAGTGACTATTGTGGGCGAGTTGAGCAGTGTGTTCTGTGGGCTGGTCGTCTTCTCGACACTGGGATTCATGGCGCACCGGGCAAATCTTCCTGTTTCACAAGTCGTGTCGTCAGGTAGTAGTGGTCAATGTGTGTTGAGCTCCAGTTCCAGTTAAACAATGTGTTTACCTCTCGTATCCATCGATTTTAACTAAAAAATACAACAACAAGCAGAGGTAAGCTTCGAATACTCTGAGAATAGTTAAGAGACGGAGATAGTGTGTTGATAATTGTTTCTTCAAGGCGATAATCGAAAATGACGTTTGGTGGAACTGTCAGATGTTCGTACAGGGAATAATTTTTTTCAAAATTCAGACATAAGACATGTTGGTTTAAAGGAGATATTGGAGATGATAACAGCCAATAACATTTGGTTCATGACCATTTGATTTAATTCCCTTCATGTTTCTCCACTACAATCGTTTTGACCAATGACCTCTCATCTTTCATTTCAGGATCCGGTCTGGGTTTCATCATCTACCCGGAAGCGATTTCCCATCTACCTCTCCCCCAACTCTGGGCTGTCCTCTTCTTCCTCATGCTTTTTAGTATTGGCATCGACTCCACAGTAGGTTTACAGACAGCTTTCATTATAAGTGTAAATGTGATTCTACGGTAGGTTTACAGGCAACTTTCATCACAATTGTGACTCTACAGTAGGTTTATAAGCAACTTTCATCATATTGGTGACTCCAGGGTAGGTTTATAGGCAGTTTTCATTATAATTATGATTCCACGGTAGGTTAACAGGCAACTTTCATCACAGTTGTGATTCTACAAGATACAAGATACAAGATACAAGATATTTATTGTACATAGAACACCCATTATGGGCAGTGTACAAAGAAGTTAACCAATGTTAATACATATTATAAGTAAAATATATACAAGAGCATTATAATCTCAGTGTGAGACAATTATATCAAACAATGCATATTATAGATTGTACAATAATTAACCAATGTGGCTTAATCTCATTGAATACATGTCATAAAGTACTTTACAAGTGAAAGAAGCATGATGACTCTTGGGGTTTACAATTGATGAGAGGAGCTCTATCCTTGAGACCCCAACGAGACCAGTTGATGAAATTAGTTTCGAGTTCTATAAACAGTAGGTTTATAGGCAACGTTCATCATATTGGTGACTCCGGGATAGGTTTATTAGCAGCTTTCTTCATAATTGGGAGTCAACAATAGGTTTATAGGCAGCTTTCTTCATCTCTGGACTCCACGGTAGGTTCATGGGCAGTTTTCATATTGGTGACTTCAGTTTTGGTTTACGGGCAGCTTTTTTTAAATTATATTTGTGATTCTACGGTAGGTATATTGGCAGCTTTCTTCATATTTGTGATTCTGCGGTAGGAATATAGGCAGCTTTCTTCATATTTGTGATTCTACGGTAGGTTTATGGGCAGCTTTCTTCATATTTATGACCCCAGGGTAGGTTTAATGGCATCATATTGATGACGCCAGAGTAGGTATTTGGGCAGCTTTCATCATGTTGATGTCTCCACGGTAGTTATATGGACAGTTTTCGTCGTATTGCTGACACCACAGGAGGTATGCGGGCATCTACCGGGGATGTAGCTCAGTTGGTAGAGTGGCCATCTCATCACCCGGAAGACTGGGGTTCGATTCCCAGTTGAGTCATACCAAAAGACGTTAAAAGATGGGAGTTGTTGCTGCCTTGCTTGAACTGGCGCTGCACTGTGGCTGTCGGGTGCTATTTGCATACAATGAATTTCCTATGTACACTGTATTACGGACAATAAAGAGTTAGTATTAGTATCTTTCATCATATTGATGACCCTAGAGTAGGTATTTGAGCAGCTTTCATCATGTTGATGTCTCCACGGTAGTTATGTGGGCAGCTTTCATTGTTTTGCTGACGCCACAGTACATGTAGGTATGTGGGCATCTTTCATCATATTGATGACGCTAGAGTAGGTATTTTGGCAGTTTTCATCGTGTTGATGTCTCCACGGTAGTAATGTGGGCAGCTTTCATCATATTGCTGATTTCACAGTAGGTATGTGGGGTTCTTTCATCGTATTGGTGACTCCACGGTAGTTATGCGGCCAGCGTTCATCAATTTCTGACTCCACGGTAGGTATGTGGGTAGCTTTCATCAGATTTCATCATAGAATTCTAAACTATATATACACGTTATGTTCAAAACGTTAGTGATTGATTCAGATTGATCTATACCAAAAAGCATTCAAAGATAAAGATTTAGAGAATAACCAACGAGGTACGAGTGATTACGGGAAATATGCACGAGTCTAAATGATGTTCACAGTCGCGAGCCTTGGCTAACGACTGAACATCATTTTGACGAGTGCATATTTCCCGTAATCACTCGTATCGAGTTGGTTATTCTATATATTACCCATTACATTAAATTAAATACACATTTTAAACGACAAAGGTTTATTGTTTAAGACTGTAGTAAGTGACATTGATCAGCTGATTTGTATTTATGCGCGTGTCACACCGAACATCTCCAGTGGTCAAACACAATACAAAATAGTTCTTTAATAAACAGACGAGAAACTAATATATTATTAGTCTGTTTGTATTACCCATGACATAATTGCAATATATGATGCATATTAAAATTATAAATGCATGTACGATACAACCTGAACTTATTTTAATATTAGTGCATCATTATGCCTTACTGCAGTACCAACAGTGTGAATGACCGACGTGTGTGAGTGACTGAACAGCATAGCGTTGAACCGAAAATTGGAAAAACCAGTCAATTTTTTAAAACGACAACGGTTAAAAGTAGTAATGTCCACAAGAAGAATCTACAACGAATGCATAGAATCAAAGTTGTATGCCAAGAAGGTCAACCAATCTGAAGTTTGATTAATATTTCGTCTCAGGAATGTGGATTCAGTTCACGTCGGCCGTAGATCCACAACAAAGAACGATAACTCTAATCGGATGTTTTTACTGACGGTGAAGTCAATATGGCGATTATGATTACAACAACAAAACATTGGACCCAGGAAGTGTGTACCTAGGGAATTATTTATTGTAATGGATGCCGAATGTAGATACAGTTCGTGCAAAGAGAAGCCCGGGTGAACGATTATTTCGATCGTGGCGTGAATGAACTGCACTGTAACTGCAGTCCCTAAGTCAAACGACAGGTTTGATTTCATTCTGCACGCTTATTCTGATTCAGAAACATCGAGAATAGTGTACCGATTGTCAAATATTTTCTGACGTTGTCTCTCGTTGATGGTTAGGTAGATCTATTTATGGCTTGAACATTCTCGTGTCCGGAACTGTTCATGTTTCACGCTGTTGGCAGCCATGTTTGTTTACAAACAACGACAACGTGAAGCCGTTGAAATTATTAAAAAATATCGTCAACAACGTGTCAATTAAAGTAATAATGACAATGTAGATACATAAATATATAATAATTTCGAATACAGAACATGTAATAAACTAAATATTTTTATATTCTTGATCTCTATTTTCATTTTTAAAATCGAGATGTGTGACAGAGTTTGGCACGTTCTATTTATCAATGAAACAAGAAAGAAGTACCGTTAACCAATCGTCGTGTCATTCTGCTGACCAATCAGCGTTGAGAATCACTAAAGAGCACATGTGCGAATATCACATATATGGGTAATATATAGAATATAATAGCAATGATACAAAAATGTTCAAATGTGATCACGCACTTCATACTAAATAATTAACAACAAATTTCAGTTTGCAAACGTCGAGACATCAGTGTCGGGTATCTGCGAGTTGTTGCCAAGGTACCTCTACTCCAGACGGGCTGTGGTGACAGGGTGTGTCTGTTTCATCAGTTTTCTCCTCTCACTCCCCTACACTACCGAGGTGATTAGACCGACTTCTTTCATCACTACATGTTGATGTTGTAATCAGTTATATCCGCCATTCATCTCTCAGCTTTTTTATCCTATTTTCAGGGCGGAATTTACTTGTTCCAGCTACTAGAGTGGTACTTTGTGTCCTTCAGCACTCTCTTAGTCGGCTGTCTGGAGTGTGTCGCCATCTACTGGTTGTATGGTAACGTATCTGATGTCATTATTGTCGTTCTATACACAAATCTAGATGGCAAACACTGAAGTGTGTTTTACTACTAGAAGCTGGACTGGATTCTTCTCTTCTTGTCAGGTTCAGAGCGGTTCTGTAGCGATGTGGAGCTGATGATAGGTAGACGACCCCCCGCGGTGCTACGACTGTGTACCACCTACCTGACCCCCCTCATTCTCCTCGTGAGTACACTCAACTACATCGACAACATAGGCCTACACGCAATGTTTAGCTTTGTACCTATTGTTGTGGCTCAAGCTGGTGTGACTAGACACTTGCATTTTAATTTAATTTGATCATTGACGACGCCATAAGAAATACTCAAACATTAATTATCGTAGATCGTGTTTAAGTTTAAGTGCCATTGTAAATTTTAACTTTGATTTTAATTATGTGTCATCCATAATGAAATTTCTGCAGATAAGCTATGTACAAGAACTTCAAGGACACATAACTAAAAGAACCCCCATGTAGTGTGCGAGTCAATAATTACATTGGTCGACAGGGCTTCTATCCGGCATGGGGTCTGAAGTGATATGCTTTTTGAATTTCAATGATAAATCAGTGATGCATGTAGACCTGTAAGGCCTACTCATCATCCTAGTAGCACTTGCTGAGCGCTTTTATCTTACCGACATGTCAAATTGTACAAGTATTTTACTTTATTTTAATTTGAAGATCGAAAAGTTTTAATGAGGGGAATGCAACAAACTGGCATTTCCAACTAAATTGATGTGTATTCTGTGATCCATTAAACTGTGGGGTGGTTTAGTTAAGTTTGATAACAATATGCAAACTATGTAATAAATAGAACATAAAACTTGTCAATATTCTCTCAGGCCGCTCTCATCTTTTCGCTCTTCATGTACGACCCACCGAGTTATGGGGAGTACTTATACCCAGAATACGCTAAGGCCCTGGGTATCCTGATGACGGTGTTTTTGGCGCTGCCCATCCCTATCTGCCTGGTGTACCAGCTCGCCTCCAGACACGGCTCACTACGTCAGGTGAGCAGCAGATAAAAAGCGCTTCTCACGTCGATAAGGAATACATCACAGTCGTGGGTTGATTAGTAGTTCCACTAGGATATTGTTGAACAGTCTATTTGTATTGGTTGTTTTACCAAGTTTACTATTATTATTAGTGATTATATCACGATTGGACCTCCTCTAAAAATGGAAATATTTAACCATGCCAAACTAGATACACTGACATCTTAAGTAATTGACTAGAAACGTTATACTGCTACTATTCTACTAGGTGAGATTAAGGTTTTCTAAAGTTATAAACCATGTTTTCTTGCATGTGTTTCAGCATGTTTCACATATTCTGCACAAATAAATTCTGCAAAGTAACAAGTTCAACTGATCGATTTGATTAGGTTATGCTTGTCGCATGGGTCACACTTCTTTGAATTCATCAACAACATAATGACGCCATTGACGTGAACGCACCTGACGTTATGATACTTCACTATTGTTCACCAACTATTTCACTGCTGATAGAGACTTTCAATACAAAAATAGAATATTTGTAATAAACGTTTTTGACACGAAGCCATACGCAATAAGAGCATTCATTTAATTGTGTGACAATACTTAGACGGAAAACACACAGACTAGTTAAGTATTTTATACTGAATTGATAACGATTTGTTTCATTATTAGGTTATCAGGCCTGAAAGGGCCGATGGGCTTATGACATGGTATGGCATGGCGTCCAGCGTCTGTCCGTCCGTAAACTTTTTACTTTTTCATCTTATTTCCCAGTACCAATGACTCTAGAGAGCTGAAATAGCGTGTGCATACTCCTTGTCCAATGGGGATTTTCAATTGGAAACTTGGTGACCCTGTGACCTCTAATAGGGTCAAAGGGATCACAACCTAAAACAACTGTTTTCATCTTTTTCTCAAGTACTTCAAATTTGTTATACCTGTGAGAATTTACATTTTGAAATGTATCTAGTTTATTGGTTAAAACCTGATGAGCTACAGAGCCAATGGCTTTTTGAACTATTGGGTTTCACATAAATTCGCTGTAACTTTAAATATAACAAGTTCTCGGTTTCTTAAAACACTTTGTTCATCTCTTAATAATGTTAACCCAGCATTGTACGAGCATGTTCAGATGTTGTGTAACATCTAGAAGTAGTGTCATACATAGGCTGGTTTTTATGCTAATGCGTCATGCACTATCTACCTCACAGAGACTACGCCTGGCGACTCAGCCCACAGTCAAGTGGTGCCCTCTACAACCGGACGACAGGAGAGACTTCCTACAGAGAAGACGGGTACACGCTGGGGAGGTCGCAGTCCAACTTGTCACGTCATCATCTTCACATGCAGCACACGATTACTCCAAATAAAACTTTCTCTTTTACTTCATGGTATTCAGTTTGGTATGAAACAAAGGAAGGGATAACATGACAGTCGACTGATCAGTTCACAAGCCTTGCCTTCTGAGTTGATCAACATTACCATCATCCTGAATTTGATTAACATGTAACTCCACTGTCTAACTTTCAAATCTCCTCAGGAAAAATTACCATACGAACCCACGTGTCCACATACAGAAATTACGAAGAACTTTCACAAGATGTACATTATGGATGACAACATCTTCATTAGTGATTTTTACAATAATTCTGGGCAAGTTCTTGCCCCTTCGTCAGGTCGTCCATTCGCCATGCTGAGGGCAAGGAATAGACGCAGTTTGGCAATAGGTTTTAGTTTAAAGACATTTTATTCACGGAAGTGAAACGGATTGGGCATAAGTTGTCCAACTTATAAAAGCCCTCTCCATAATATTTACATTTCACATTTACATTATGTATACAGTCAGAATGAAAAAATATAATACAAAAGATGCAGCAAATAGAGTGAAAGACAACAGACTCAAGCACTGTAATTAAGAGGCACACTTAAATTGCTTAGTTTCTTGAATATACGCATATACATGTTTTATTATAGTTTCATTTCCACAAGGTGATATATCTACATTGTCATTAAGGACTAAACTAATATCTAAAGGCACTCTACCAAGAGTGACATTTGTTATCTTACATAATAATCTGTGGCGCTGAACTTGAAAATTTATACAATCAAAAATATAATGAAAAGCATTTTCGCAACAGCTGGGGTCACTGAATAAGCATATTCTTAATAAATCATAGTTTAATTGACTACACACATGTCTAAGCTTTGCGTGCAATATATACCTATTTCCTATTGTAAAATATTCTGGCGCTGTATCTGGTGGCTTTTGAAGGTTACGTTTGAAATGCGAAATGGATGGACAGTTTCTTATTTCCAGGGGAAGATTATTCCAATGACGAATTGCCGAAGGGAAGAAGGATTCATAAGATTCCTTAATTCTTGAAATGGGAAGCTGCAGATTTTCCGAATTTCTGAGGTTATAGCTCATATTATTTTTCAGGCAATAGTTCAAAAAGATAATTTGGTACAATATTATTGAAGATGTTAATCAACAAGCACAATTTTCGTTTACGTCTACGTTCCATCAACGATTCCCAACCAGTTTCATAATACAATATTCTTCTGGAAACATAACTTGAAAGTTCTGTAACTATTCTGGCAGCTTCCAGTTGTTGTATCTCTAATGTTTCTGCTTGTTCTAATGTACACCCATCCCACACTTCACATGCATATTCAAAATGTGGCATAACGTACATTTTATAAATCATACTTAACGTCTTTCTATTTTATATTTTAATATTCTTAGAGAACTAATCATTTTAGCAGTGACCTTCAATATGTTGCTGATATGACAAGCCCATTTGCCATCTGAAGAGAATGTTAGTCCAAGATGTTTGTGACTTTCAACTTGCTTTATCAATTTATTGTCAAATGATAATTCAATGTCATTAATTTCCCTTACAGACTCTGTTTTATCAGGATTATACGAAATAAGCCAATCGTTTGCCCAAGTATTTAGTTTCTTAAGATTTGCATTCATTTCCACGTTCTTTGAATTTTGTACCAAGTGAGGTATCATCGGCAAACAGTCTTGTCATACAAGCAAGATTATCAGCTACATCATTAACATACACAATGAAAAGAAAGGGGCCAATCACTGACCTTTGAGGAACACCTGCGTCTAGTTTTCGGGGCTTAAATAACGCCCCATGTACAATTACCTTGGCTTCTAATACTTATATAACTCGCCAACCACTCTAACAAATTACCTGTAATACCATAGCATTCCAACTTAAACAAAAGGCCTTTGTGTCATACCCTGTCAAAGGCTTTTGATACATCACAAAAACCAATACAATGGTTTTCTTTACTATCCAATGAGGTACAAAATTGATGGTAAAGTTATACTAATTGATGAACAGTAGAATGACCTTCCTTGAAACCAGATTGATATTTGTACAAGAGTTTGTTAAAAGGAAATAATTATGTAAATGTTTAAAAACGACTCTTTAAAATAGTTTACCAAGGCAACTGATTAACGAAATTGGTCTATAATTTGATGCAATAGAAGGTCTCCCTTTTTAAACAAGGGCATAACATTATCATTCTTCAATTCTGAAGGGAAAACACCTGTTGATAATGATTTATTAAAAAGTAAATACAATGCTTCACTGACCGTTTCTACAGTTTTCTTTAACAATCTATGACTAATTTTATCAGGACCAGAAGCCTTATTGACATGTAAACACTTAATTACATCTGCTTTTCAGTTTTCGTGATTAAAATTGAGTCAAGACTGGAATGTATACGAGTATCAAAATGTGATACAGCTTTGCTGTCATCTTTGAGGTGTGAGATGGACTGAAATTATTCATTTAATGCTTCGGCTTTGTCAATATCTGTAAATACTAATTCCTCTAAACTACTTTTAACTTTCTTGAGAGGTGGAATGGTTGTAACGGTACCAGCAATTCTTGGTAATAGGTGTTGATTTTATCAACGGGTAAGTATTTTCCTGGAGGTGTTTGGTTAGAACACATAGTACATCAGCCTAAAAGATACATGGTTTACATATTGCACAGAATTCTTCCTGAATCCTGGAATGTTATCAAATCTAGATTAGTGTACTCCTTATTCAATGTGGAAATGCTAATTGAACGCTATATATGCATGTAATAGCACGTGCTCGTCGAAAATGTATTCCATAACTATTCTCTAATATGAATTATGTCATCCAGAAAAGAACATCATTATTTACGAATACAGACTACTGCATACAAAGATGAAGTTATTTACACAATGGCGGACATTCAAAACCAAACCCATCAATATCATATCTGGTTGTTTATTTTGACATTCAAATTTGAATCTTAACATAAATCATTTCAACTTGGCGATTTAAAATACAATAAAATAGAAAACGTTCATATGCATCATCATCAACACGTGTATCCGTAAAATCTACTTTAAACAGTATCTGTGAGACCACAGAAAAGTGTTCTTTAAACATGTTACAACTAGGAAACATCGTCAACCCTTCATTTTTTTCCGTCCCAATTCCCCTCTCTTCAGTTGAGGGTTGAGCACCCTTCAGTTGAGGCGATCGAGTCGTGACACACATTACCACAGATGCAACACTCAGTTAAAGAGCTCTCGCTCAAATCAAGTGACTGCCTTCAATATGTCATCACTTACTTACTGCTTACAGTCCAATGGGAACAGCAACTTGTAGTTAATTATTCTATATCCAGTCCTTTTGAAAAGAGAAATATTCTGAGACGCAACATTACAGGCTCACTGTATACATGTTTTATATTTTAAACATTTGTATTTAACAAAAGTAGAATACGTTAATATGAGGAATATAACGGTGTGCCTTTACAGTTAATGTTACAGTTAAATAAACTTTAATTAACTTTTTTAATTATATAGTTTAAACATTCTGCTTTGAGACATATCTCCGATGACATATTTACTTTAAGAATAAATTTACAGAGATTAAGCTGTTCAAGACAAATGATATTTTCAAATCGTCATATTCCCGATTTAAATAATATAGTATTGTTTGCACAAGTTGATCAAACATTAGGTATGTCTAAACTGTTTAATGTACATAGGTCTAGAGGTTTGGCTATACAAGGTTTTGATTTTTAACTTTAAATTCTAATGTACAGAAACAAGTATTACTGCTGAATAAAATGCCAAGATAAGCAACATCCATAGTATCATTATATAGAAAATATGGAATGTTTCTTACAATTACACTTTCGTTTTTGCAATGTGAACTTTTAATTTCAAGAGCTTACACAAATATCAATATACATTAAAGACTATTGAAGATATTCAATTGATTCTGCTAGAATAAATCTATCTTCAGCATATAAATGTAACAAACATATTTTCCAATGAAACCAGACCAACAAAACTTTCTATGTTACAAAGGATTCAAGGTCATTGAGATTTAACGCAATATAAATGGGGATAATTTCTCTCCTTGTCTTACATCAATTTCACATGAAACAATGATATGATTAAAAGTAGGATAAGTGAAAAATGCTTCAGAATTATGCATATTCCACTTATCTTACTTTTAATCATTTCAAGCCAAATACCACTTCGCCAAACACAAACACTATCAAATCCTTTGCTAAAAATTTAAAGAAAACATAGTTAAGCTTTCTTTTCAGATTGTGAAAGGTATTAATTCAAGAGTAAAGACATTATATGAAATGGAATACGTCTTCAGCAGCCTGCTTGTGGCCGTCGATGAGAGCTACAAGTTACACATCTCCACACCTTGCTTTGCTATTAGATTGATCCTATCAAACAAGATGTGATGATAATACGGTTGACAAGAATTGCCACTATTGAAAGGATGGTAGTTTTCGATATTATGAATGAAGCCAGTTGGGCATGCCAGGGCCTACAAGATGAAAAGGTGGTACTTAAAAGAACCTATCCATGTTGAAACGGTAGGTCATGGGGGAGGTGATTTGTGTTCGATTGGCTCGCTCAAGATCTTCTTTGGTCACTAATCACGCACAAAATGATTGGTATTTCACTCTATTACACCTTTGTAAGTCCAATGCGTAACTTTAGAAAGGTCATTAAATTCTCTCGGAAATATTGTTAGAGGGTTGGTGATTGCTTTACCCTTTTTATTTTGGAATGTTCAAATGGACAAGTACTGACAGTCTGTTATGTTGTGCCGAGTGAGAAACCTGGTGTTCCTGTGAAGCATTCATGAATGATATAAGCTGGCATTCTCTCTTTAATGTATTTGCACCATGCTGCTTTGTCTTAGATGGGTGTTATAGTTGCATTGGGGCTTGCAGGGTTTACCCTATCTGGTGTTAAATCAAACCTAATAGAGATAGATTTCTATTTATGATCACTGATGTGTTGTCTGGAGTGGTACTTTTATGAGGAATTTATGAGGAATTTATGTTGATATCCATCCGAGCAGGATTAAGCTGTCCTAGAAAAGAATTACAGGTCACTCTCAGAGAAGATTGAAAACTCTTACACCAGAAATAGCATTGCTATCAAAGAAATGTCACGACACACAGCGAACTGGGGCCGCCAACTTTAAGACGACTAATGTGCATGTCCTGGTCAGTGCATCATCGATATTATAGGGCATGACGGCATCCACTAGCTGCGTGTGGACTAGATACTCGTGCTGATGCATGCTGATCCTTTAAAACATGATTGACTCTCAAAAGGTTCCTACGAGTGAAACAGCATACATCGATATAAGTAAAATATTGATCTTAAAGCCAGCCCATACCATTCCAATCGTAGTGCATTGACTATGCTGTCTGTGTCTCGCATTATTTTATGGATCAAATAATACATCGAATTATAAATTCAGTTTGGCAAATGAATCATTATAAGGTTTAAGGTGACACATGGAACCTTGTTTTAAGAAAAGTACGCCAATAAAAAACTATAATATGTTGAAATGACAAAATAATCATAACTAAATACTAACCAACATGGTTTGCTAGCAGTTTCCATTATCCTCACTGAGATCAAGATTTCGGTGAATGTCTCTGTTAACTCCTTAAGATGTAGCCTTTTAAACGAAGCCATATGGTATAATGGGCGAGCATTCTGAGCTCTTGACAAAAGGAGCCTGGCTCGAGGGCACTAATTACACAAGGAGTTTGCAGTAAAAAAACCCAGCGCATTCTTGTACAACTTGAGTCGAGCTTCGGTAGAGTGGTGCTAGTATGAAGCCGCGGGCTGCATGTGTATACACATCACTGACAAAGCATTCAGACCCCAGCTTTGCTTTTGGACTTAGTTAACCAACAGTCAGCATAGGCATATATTTCCTGAACACTTACCTACAAAATAAATTATTCATTCATAATCATCTTGGCAGAAAAATAAGTAGAGAAGATGCTGAATTAAAACTAGTTGTATGTGAAGAAGGATCATCTTCACATCTTCTAATAATATATTTAATACAAGATACATATAATTACTCTGGTACCCGCCTTAGTGATGTTGACGTCTATTCTGAAACTGTCAGGAGTATGATTCTTAGGTGTTAAGTTCTCAGATATCTGTCCTCTGGGCGTGGCGTCACTCGTAGTCTACCTGATTGGATCTGTCAACAGTCGCACATGTATGTTAAACGTTTAATTAGAATTTCTATTGTTCTCCGATGAGATCCGAAAATTCGTGCAACATAGGTATTTGTGGCCCCATATCTTTCCTGCCTGTGGCTCCTCCCCGTTGTTCTGGAGTTCAGATTGCCATTTTAAAAGGGCTATCCCAGTAATCTAGATCAATAATGTGCCTTATGGTCTTCTCCAAAATAAACAACATAAATGTTTTGGCGATTTACTCTAGAACATTTCCGAATTGTGACGAAGTGAACCAGGATCCCTACCCTGCAGCAAATTGTGTTAGAAGCAGGGTTTTTATGATTTGATTTGATTTAAGCATATTTATTCAAGAGAAAGGATTGAGTACAGGTTACCAACAAGTTATCCAACTTAATGAAACCCTCTTCACTATTGATTTCCACAGCCTAAATAAGCTTTATTTCGCTCGACAGTGTTACTTCTCCCTGATTCCTTCATAGATTCTAAAAGATTTTCCTCTCAAATTTCAGAGATTCCTTTTATTTTTTCTCAATGATACAAAGGATCTAAAATGTAAAAATGTTCAATTAAATCTCGACGCAAGAATAATTAGTTTCTTCAAAGATTAAGTGTATTCAGCGCGGAAGAAGTTTCAATGGTGCCACTTTAATAGTCTTGAGAAGAACCAGGACAACGTCTGTGTTTGATCCTTGGTCAGTGTAAAAAGATTAATTCAGTTGCTGGCATAACGAGGAGGGGAAATGTGATATTACTTGTGAACGTTTCCTGGCTTTAGAAATAAGCATACTTAAGACAACAGGTATCATGTATGTTTTTATTGACAGCTGAAACTGTTTTAATCACAAATCATGTTAATGAAGTTGTGAAAAAGTAAATTTCGTGAGAATTACAGTGTTGTCTTATATGAGCAAAGAATAACAGTGTTGTCTTAATATGAGCCGAAAATGTCAGTGTTGTCATACATAAACAGAGAATTCGGTGCTGTCTTACATGAGCAGATAATTACAGCGTTGTCTGAATATGAGCAGAGAATTTCAGTGTTGTCTTACATGAACAGAGAATTACAGTGTTGTCTTACATGAGCAGAGAACTACATCGTTGTCTGAATATGAGCAGAGAATTTCAGTGTTGTCTTACATGAGCAGAGAATTACAGTGTTGTCTTACATGAGCAGAGAACTACATCGTTGTCTGAATATGAGCAGAGAATTTCAGTGTTGTCTTACATGAGCAGAGAATTACAGTGCTGTCCTACATGAGCAGAGAATTACAGCTTTGTCTTAATATGAATAGAGAATTACTGTTGTCTTACATTAGCAAAGAATCACAGTGTTGTCTTATAAGAGCAGAGAATTACGATGCTGTGTCTTATATAAACAAAGACATTGTCAATGTAAATATTATAACACATATGGTTGAAAATAACCACCATGTTAATATTTTCGATACGAGCTCATGTGAACATATCATATTTGCCTAGTACCTATTGTTTCAAGTATTTCGGCGGAGAAGTGAAGTGTTGTATTACATGAACAACCAAATACAGTGTTGTCTTACATTAGCAGAGAATCTAAGTGTTGTCTCACAGGAGCAAAGAACTATAGTGCTGTATTACGTTAAAAGAGCATTACATGTATTACATGATCAGAGCACTACAGTTTTGTATTACTTTAACAAAGCTTTACAATTTTTTATTACATTAGTTAAGCATTACAGTGTTATATTACTTTAGAAAAACATGAAACAAAAATGAAAGATAGAAAATAAAATAAAAATAAACTTTAATGTTGTGTATTATGAATTGTATTTCCAAATGGAAGTTTCATAATGTTATCAACCTCAAAACGCCAATCGTTTACAGATACACACGACATTTTGATGAATAACAGTAACATCTCACTGCAACTATTAATTTTAACTTCTGAGCTTGAAAGGCGAATTTCCAGAACTATAGTTACTATACACCACGTGGTGTGGTTCTCAGGTCAATATCAGAGGTAGTTATTTTAGATAACCTACATCTAAGCTACCGAGAGGTCGGTTATCAAGAGGCTGGTTATCAGATAACCAACCTCGTAATAACATACCTCTCGGTTCGATATGGTGAACATGTCTCGGCTTCGCCTCGCCATGTTCGCCAAATCGCACCTCAAACAAAACTTACCCTCGGCTTACGGTCTAAATGACCCTTTGCCTCTATTTGTGACTTTTGAAATTCTTTAAATAATTTATTGAGTCAGGTTTGTTTTGCCAATATATGCATTTAGTTTACCCAAAATATGACAAATAGGCTGATTTAAAGAATATCAAAGATCGCAAATACGTGTTTATGAAAGCAAACATGAAACAGAATCCACATAATTTATTTACCATTATTTTAATTTCATATTACATGTTTACACAAATATTCTTGTTATCCTTGTTACAAATACAATCAATCACTTCGTATATTAACATATCCTTAATTGAAAGTAAAACTGAAAAATGGTCACAAAAGTTCATAATCAGCATACAGTATCCAGAAATGTCACAAAACAATGATCACAAGTTAGTAAAATAGAATGATCCCTTTCAAGCAATCCATCTGATCGCCAATTTGCTGCATTTGAAGCATTCATTAAAACCTCATTTTTGAAGACGACTCAAGCTAAATTCCCTGAAACAAGGAAAAGTGTTATTAACAGACTGAAATGTTGATCCATTGTGTCGTTGGGGGTCACATATGCCCAACTTTATTAATGGTATTATTACACATACAGACTATTACCGAAAATTACCATTTTGATGATAGTCGACTCAGTAAAGCTGATGTAAAGCTTAAAAGTAAAACCGGACAATGCACCGCGATTGAATCGCGCCAATTAGTCAAACGTAATTTTGAAAATTTATTTACAAAACATGCATAAGGACAAATTGAGGTTTATAATGTTGAATAGGTCATATAACTACTATACATGAAAATGGGACGTGTAGTTTAGGTTGCTTGATTTAGTTGGAAACCAGCTAGTAATTATGATATACATTTGATATATTTGACCATTGGGGATGAATATGCAAGTTGAGTGAAATTATTTGACCTTTAATCCGCACGTATGGTATGTTGGCACATATAAAAGCAAAATAGAATATTATGAAACAATTGATGCATCTTTAATAGCGGTATATTTACGAAACATCTAAATGATTAAAATACCAATTTTGAAAGCAAGAACAATGAGTGAGATAAGCATGCTATTTTAGGGCCTGGTGCAAATCAATATTACGATTTGAACAAATCAGTATGTTACTCTGAATAAAACAATATCGTGAACGTGTTGATGCTTCGTTTGATCGTATGAAAACCGCATATAACATTATCTATACTCATAGATGTTTTACATGCAATATCAAATAAGGTTAAACAGCAAATGAATTAGTGTAACATGCAATGTAACTGACCTTCATTTCGCTCCGAACAGACCTTGAAACACGTATTATGCGTATTATTGTTTGAAACATCAGACCTCTCCATGTTGGCTACCTCCTTGAAACCACGCGTTTTTTATTGTGTGCAGCACGTGAAGTTAGAAAATCAGCGTGACAACATGACCATTCATGATGTCCTTGCATCACAAGATGAAATGAACAACGTCCGTGCAGACATGGTTTTCGCTTAACGCCAATAGATAGTTGGTCATGGATTGAATGGCTAGTTACATGTATATGTTGTCTTCAAAAATCTCATAATCGTTTTTATTTACAATTGTTCATATTTATTTCATATATATTCAAGGTAGATGTGATGACGTTTCTGAAGTAAAAATGAAAAGAATTAGTTGGTTACATACTTGGCATTTCTGATTGACATCTGAGAATGTACACGAATCGATTTTCACGTGAATTTCGCGCAGTGTCCACGTGAAGTTGAAGCAATGTTTGGAGTAGAGTTACTCAAGCATTACAACATTACAACTATTCAAAACGTTAATATAAAGTAACTATTTCGTATTTACATGAATAAAAATAAAAATGCCTTGACACTTAATCAATCATAACCATGTGGTGTATGTGAAATAATGACCTCGACCTCGTGAATGTCTGTGACAACCATCTCGAGTACCGCTCGATGGTTATCACAGATATTCACTCGGTAAGCGGTCATTATTTCAACCATATTAGTTTACATTTAGCATATTATTTAGATCTGTCTTGTTATTTCAAAAGTAAAACTATTCATATCATTTAATACCATCCTTTACTACCATTGTATCTGTGTGATATTTTCCCACTATAAAAACTATGTAAAATATAACTTTTACACTAATTATCTTAATGTGTATTATATTCATTTAAAATTTAACTTGATAACATGTAGAATATGTTTCGTCAACACATATGGTATAGTGATGACATGGTTTACTGCATCATTTGGCTACACTGGGTTTGTTTTATAACTGGTGGGAGCTGAACTACAAAATGCCCCAAAGAGCTGTAAGGTTTTATTTCCAGTAATAAACATGTTTTAGTGATATGAAGGACATGTGTCTTCTGTTCAATGGTATTCAGTCAACCCACGTTAACAGTTGCTCGTCCGTTGGTGTATGCTTATATATAACAGTTACAGGGACGATTACAAATGTGTGCCAATTAAACATGAAATAAGTTTCTGAGGATAAGAAAAGTCAGTTACATTAGTGTTGTCAGTTTCAGACTGTTAAAACTGCCAGACAGTCTGGTGATGGATTACACATGCCAAGTGAAAGGAACCACACGGAATACAGCTTTACTAATTTCTTACCCAAATGCTAAGCACAGCTTACTTTGTAAATTGCATTGATTTTCTTGAAAAGATTAGTTTGTGCTGACATGACTGAGGGTTTTGGAGTTCATAGGAAATTAATGAAAATCTCCTTATATGACGTTTGAGTATCGGATTATAAACATATTGCTGATTGAAGCAACCCAGTCCTTTGAATATTCCTTTTGTTAGTGATTTTCGTTTTCTGTGATTTCTTCATATTATGTATAGGTAAATAGCAAGAGTTTTGATAATGGATACATCAGTTTTCATTTCAACATTTGATGTTTGCACTTCATACCAACGCTACAAATACGTTGTAAATACATTGAAATATAGGCTAGTAAAACTAAACCAAACAGTAGTTGTATTTGTATGTGCAAGGTTTCTGCCTACGAGATGTAGCTCGGTATCACACAAGTCGAATATGAATATTAAATCTGAAATAATCAAGGAAGATTACTTATCAAAGGTTACTGTTAAAAAAATTCGAATTGATCTTTCACGTTTTAGATGTTCCTCTCATGACCTTTGTGTTGAGACAGGCGCTATATAAAAAAATACTCGCAAAGAAAGAATCTGTAAGCTTTGTCGCTAAGATTTAATAGAAGATGAATACTATTTTTTACTTATATGTCCTGTGTACTCACATCTACAAGCATATTATCATAATTACCCAAATATTATGAGATTTTCTAGACTTGTTTGCAAATCCATTTCTTTTGAATAAACTATCCATTGTTTATTAAGATATACAGGCACATGAGAGCTTCCTGACTGGCTGTCTTTAAAATAATGTAATTAAACTATCACAAGTCATTTATGTGTAGGATATCGTCCGACAAACCTTTTTAATTTGGCGCAAGGGATTCGTCTGCGACGCCTTATTTAGCAACAACGAGTTACAGACGAATCCAACTATCTTTGTGTTGCCGTTATTCCCGAAATATTCATTGAATACATAATCATTTCCTACAATGAACGAATATCATAAAGATGGCAAACCTTCTGAAGTTCGATCAAGCCAATATCTTACGTAAGTTTGCTAAATAAATAAAATCCGTTCACAAAGCTCCAAATAAAGAGGAACTAATTTCTTCCGTTTCCGTTTCAATCATTTGCCATTTAGAATATTCTTGTATATGTATTGCATTCTATGTGCGTCCTTGTCATATTGATATTTACTATATTAACTGTGTTTATTTGTCTTACGTACCACCGTTGGTGGGGTTTTAAGAAATAAATGATGATGCATTTTAAAGGATGCAAAACCTTACTTTATAGATGAGTGAGCACTGAAAATATTTTCTTTCAGAAAAACGTCATACCTCGAGAGTATTCTCCGTCCCAATTCCCGTCTCTTCAGTTGAGTGTTGAGAGGGTTGAGCACCCTTCAGTTGAGGAGAACTAGTCCTGACATAGCTTACCACAGTTCTACTGATGCAACACTCAGTTCAAGACCTCTCGCTCACATCAAGTGACTGTTTTCCATCTGCCAGTAAGCAATTCGCACTAACCAACTGCTGACAACCCCGTGCGGACATCCACTTGAAGTCAATTATTTTAGATTCTGTCTTTATCAAAGGAGAAAAATACAAAAGATAATTTGCAGTTTATTATATATTTCGGTTAACATTAATCAAATAAAAGCATCGATACTGCATCATGCTTCCTGCCTCACTGTTTGCACCGAGTTTACAGTTTGAGACTACCACTGTAGATGGGTTAGGGGCTGGGAAGCAGAATAAATATCTGCTTGGTCGCTAACAATAGGCGGTCTATGTTATGACAAGACCATGGGTGATACGAAAATGTGAACAAGTAAAAAGACGAATAACATGTTACATTGGAAAGAATTACTTTTGTTTATTTATTTCTCATCTCGTACGTTTAGAAATGTTCATAAAATATAAATGAACAAGCCGCCAAAAGACTATAAGAGATGCATTATGCATTTTACCGTTTATTGCACCGACACAACATAGCAACACAGTTATCATACATAACTAATACATGTAACAAATGTTACAAGAGCATGTAAATATGTACATGGTACATAATGTTATATTTGACTTATGACATATGTTTAATTATACAGGAATCATGGACAAATGTGACCTTTGAGATATGGTATTTTAAGTGCAAATAAAGATTTATATGGAATACATTCATACATGATTGTTTATTAGAGAATGCATAGACATGGATCTGGACATAGATGTTGACCTGTTAAATTTGTCAGAGTTGAGATTGCTACAACCGAGTCTGAGGCGGCAGTGAGCAATTTGGCAAAATCGTGTGCCGTAGTTTTAATTTAAATACATCTTGTTTTCAGTTTTAGCGATTAATGTTTTGAATTCTGACAAAGTGCATGACTCTTTTTTTACACAAATCGTAGCAAATATATCCTCGCACACTTCAATTAACATTGCTGCAATATTTTGTGGTACTATTTGTGTATAATGAAGACAACTCATGTCGATAACGAATTATGTATTCTGTGTTGGCAAAGTTTTGCCAGATATTCTAGTGTCGCTGTCATGGAAGTGATACATGAGAAGAAAATAAACATACTTGATAAATATACTGTTTGTGTATTTGATTTAAAACTTCTGTCGTTATCATTATCATAAAAATAACTTATTTGATGGTTTGATCGATGTGTATATTTGTTTTGAGCTGAATCAATAAATTAAATATTGATACAGTGTGATTTATTTGGAATTCATATGTGACATAATTATTGGATGTAAGAATGATACATGTGAAAAATGAAGCTGCAACTGGAATCTCCGTCAAAACAAGTATGTAGCTCTAAATAGCATAGACTGTGACCTTATGTATGTTCGATTCCTTATTCCTTTATATCCCACTTGGCTATTTTACATTAATGAAATGCTTACAACCACACTGACAAGATTCACATTACAGTTGCCACACATGTGAGGACGGTCATTTGTTATGATTGGTAAGACCAGTAAGGGGCTGCAAAAATTAAAAGGTTGCACTTCAAAGAATTCGTCCATGTTCGAATCGTTGGTTATGAAGGCGTTCGATCTTTAACTGCGGCTGTAAGCTTTTCTTTAACCCTTACCTCAATACAGTTGAGGCCACTTTGAAATACTTTCCAGTAAAAGAATATACATATACAGCGTGAAGAAGGAAACTAGACATCCTGACGGGGGATTCTAGAAAATATCATATATCTTTGATTTTAGAAATATGTATTTGGTTTAAAATGTGTGTTTACGAGTCAATCGTATATTGTATTCTAGAAAAATATACAGTCTGGTATCGTAGTTGCCACGAATTAAACTACATGTTTATGTCTTAAAATTATACCTCTACTAAAGTTCTATATGTTTCTTGATATTGGAAATCAAAATGATGTGATAAATAACCATACGTTTTACGTACAACTGTGCACACAGTCAATATACAAGTGCCATAAATATTAGAAAGAGCCTCAAAATCGTTCGTTTACTTTATTTCAATATGTATAACTTGTCTTTAACTACTAAACATACTGTTCAAATCCGTTTCGAAAATGTGTATACATCACACAATGTGTGATGGAACAGACTTCAAATTAAATGTACCATACCAGTTTATGAATGAATAGGGTTATTTCTTTACAAAACATGAGCTCCCAGTAGATGATCTGAGCTTATCAGAGACATTACAATTGACACTGACCGACAGCAGTGTTATATTGCTGACCTATTGTTGACTCTTGTGAACATTTGTTAAACTTGGCCTGGTAGTCATATATGATCTTTTGTTTGGTTCTAATTTAAAATCTTCAAGGGGAAAACGATCATTTCTTTTTATGCTAGTGCTTGTTTTGTTTTTTTGTCCGAAAATATCTTTTTGTACATGTTTGGGAATTAACTTGATTTTTAATGACAAGAATATTGCGATTTCGATATTAACTTGGGATGAAATTAACTATTTAAGGTGAAAATCCTCTTCATGGTTTCGGTCTTTAAAACAAAATAGTGTATGATGAAATGAAATGATATATAATTACGATTGATGGTCGGAGTTGACGAGCAGGTTGACGTTTTAGCACCTTAATGTCGTACACTCACGTGACACGAAGATGGAGGCGCAGATGACTTTGAAATTGGATCATATATACTCACAAGAAGATCCTATCAGTGAGCACGGGTATATAACACATCACGGATCAATAACAAATCAAGGTTCAATAACATATCAGGGATCAATAACACATCAAGAATCAATACCAAACCAAGGGTATATAACATGCCACGGTTCAATAACAAATCAACAATCAATAACATATTAAGGATCAATATGATATCAAGGATCAATAACACATCAAGAGTCCATAACAAATAAAGGGTTTATAACATGTCAAGGTTCGATAACAAATCAAGGGTATATAACACGTCAAGGGTCAATAACAGATCAAGGGTATATAGCATGTCAAGGGTCAACAACAATGGATCAATAACAAACCACAATTTAATAACACATTGACCGTGATGCTAAAAGTAAAGTTTACTAACATCGTAATAACACTTTAATTTGGTTCATTTTAAAATTATATAACTTGATAGAACTGAAGATAGCATCAAATCCAGAGCAACAGTACCACTTCACGCCTATTTCCCGTGGCTTTAGGTATTTAGGCATAACATATTACCTCTTCAGAATGAACAAGATAAAACATATCACCAACTGGAAATTTTGGAGTTGTACCAGCAAAGAAGGTAATTCAGCTATTTTCACTCTCGTTAACACACGTATCACCTACAAGTTCAAGCAACCTAAACACCATCAAGTGAACTTCTATCGTTATCATTATCATAGAATTAAATCAAGATTAACTTATTTGATGGTTTGATCGATGTGTATATTTGTTTTCAGCTGAATCAATAAATTTAATATTGATACAGTGTGATTTATTTGGAATTCTAATGTGACATAATTATTGGATGTAAGAATGATACATGTGAAAAAGGGAAGCTGCAACTGAAATCTCCGTCAAAACAAGTATGTAGCTCTAAATAGCATAGACTGTGTGTATGTTCGATTCCTTATTCCTTTATATTCCACTTGGCTATTTTACATTAATGAAATGCTTACAACCACAATGACAAGATTCACATTACAGTTGCCACACATGTGAGGACGGTCATTTTTTTATGATTGGTAAGACCAGTAAGAAAAGTAAGGGGCTGCAAAAATGAAAAGGTTGCACTTCAAAGAATTCGTCCATGTTCGAATCGTTGGTTATGAAGGCTTTCGATCTTTAACTGCGGCTGTAAGCTTTTCTTTAACCCTTACCTCAGACAAAACGATGTGCTTTTGAATCTATTGAACATGTTTAAGTGACATTACAGTCTATCTGAAATCCTCGTACATCGCTAGTCGTTGCTTAGCTCTTCTCTCCTGCGAGGCAAACATATAATGGTAAATATTTAAAAATTATTTATTACACTATTGATGTCAAGAAATCTTATCAATCGTCAATATGAGAAAACAGGTTTGGTTTCATAGGCTGACATTTCTTCAATCTCCCGCCTTTGTATCCATTGAATAGTTATCATAGATCTAACTAGAACTATCGTAGATGTAAATAGAACTATCGTAGATCTAACTAGAACTATCGTAGATCTAACTAGAACTATCGTAGATCTAAATAGAATTATCGTAGATCTAAATAGAACTATCGTAGATCTAAATAGAACTATCGTAGATCTAAATAGAACTATCGTAGATCTAAATATAACTATCGTAGATCTAACTAGAACTATTGTAGATCTAGTTAGATCTACTAGAACTATCGTAGATCTACCTTGAACTATCGTAGATCTAAATAGAATTATCGTAGATCTAAATAGAACTATCGTAGATCTAAATAGAACTATCGTAGATCTAAATAGAACTATCGTAGATCTAAATAGAACTATCGTAGATCTAACTAGAACTATTGTAGATCTAGTTAGATCTACTAGAACTATCGTAGAACTAACTAGAACTGTCGTAGATCTAAATAGAACTATCGTAGATCTAAATAGAACTATCGTAGATCTAAATAGAACTATCGTAGATCTAAATAGAACTATCGTAGATCTAAATAGAACTATCGTAGATCTAACTATAACTATTGTAGATCTAGTTAGATCTACTAGAACTATCGTAGAACTAACTAGAACTGTCGTAGATCTAAATAGAACTATCGTAGATCTAAATAGAACTATCGTAGATCTAAATAGAACTGTCATAGATCTAACTAGAACTATCGTAGATGTAAATAGAACTATCGTAGATCTAACTAGAACTATCGTAGATCTAAATAGAATTATCGTAGATCTAAATAGAACTATCGTAGATCTAAATAGAACTATCGTAGATCTAAATAGAACTATCGTAGATCTAAATATAACTATCGTAGATCTAACAAGAACTATTGTAGATCTAGTTAGATCTACTAGAACTATCGTAGATCTAACTAGAACTATCGTATATCTAAATAGAACTATCGTAGATCTAGATAGAACTATCGTAGATCTAAATAGAACTATCGTAGATCTAAATAGAACTATCGTAGATCTAACTAGAACTATTGTAGATCTAGTTAGATCTACTAGAACTATCGTAGAACTAACTAGAACTGTCGTAGATCTAAATAGAACTATCGTAGATATAAATAGAACTATCGTAGATCTAAATAGAACTATCGTAGATCTAAATAGAACTATCGTAGATCTAAATAGAACTATCGTAGATCTAACTAGAACTATTGTAGATCTAGTTAGATCTACTAGAACTATCGTAGAACTAACTAGAACTGTCGTAGATCTAAATAGAACTATCGTAGATCTAAATAGAACTATCGTAGATCTAAATAGAACTATCGTAGATCTAAATAGAACTATCGTAGATCTAAATAGAACTATCGTTGATCTAACTAGAACTATTGTAGATCTAGTTAGATCTACTAGAACTATCGTAGAACTAACTAGAACTGTCGTAGATCTAAATAGAACTATCGTAGATCTAAATAGAACTATCGTAGATCTAAACAGAACTATCGTAGATCTATCTAGAACTATCGTAGATATACTAGAACTATTGTAGAACTAACTAGAACTATCGTAGATCTAATTAGAACTATTGTTGAACAAACTAGAACTATCGTTAATCTAGCTAGAACTACTGTAGATCTACTAGAATTAGTGTAAAGCTAACTAGAATTATTTTAGAACTAACTAGAACTATCATAGATCTAGCTGGAACTATCGTATATTTACACGGACTATTGTAAAGCTAACTAGAACTATTGTAGAACTAACTAAAACTATTGTAGATCTAACTAAAACTATTGTAGATCTAACTAGAACTATTGTCGACCTAACTAGAACTACCGTAGAACTAACTAGAACTGTCGTAGATCTAACAAGAAATATTGTAGAACTGTTAGAGGTTACAGCTAATGTCTCCTTTGATCTCGTGGTATGACCAAATTCAGTTTCACAGAAGGGATTAAAGAAGAGAAAAAACGTATTAACATGTAGCCTTTCAAACGAAGCCATATGGTATAATGGGTGAGCATTCTCAGCTCTTGACAAAAGGAGCCTGGCTCGAGGGCACTAATTACACAAGGAGTTTGCAGTAAAAAGCAGCGGATTCTTGTCCAGCGTGAGTCGAGCTGCGGAAGAGAGGTGCTAGTATGACAAGCCCCGGGCTGCTGCATATGTACAGTTTTCTCTGAAAGCAAACCGAGCTCCTCTGGGAGACTAAGCTAGAGTGAGGCAGACGGCTCAATCCAACTAACTGATATCCAGAAAACAGCATATCCATCTGCATCAGAGCCACGCTAAACACTTACACATCAATTCGTCTGTACTGAAGAGAACAGAATCCAATTTTGCAAATCAATCAGTATCAAAGAATAAGATAGAGTTTATCGTGAGCTTGAATTAATACGCTTGGTAATGAGAATGCATTGTTCTTGTCTGTCAATATTTCACTACTTTTAGAAAACTTAAGTAAGTCTTACCCTTTGAAAGAAGAACTTGTTGAAAGTGTTATCCATCAATATGAAGATACTAACAATACACTCTCATAACACAATTGGTTCTCTTCTGGTATTCTCCTATTTATAAAGATCTTTGCTCAGAAAATGTGTACTATCCACACATCAATTGAACAAGTGTTTTCATGCGACAACGTCATACAACTTTCACTTTTAAATTACTGTATGGTATTTTTGAATACTAATTTAGTATCAATTAATTTGTTATAATTACCTGGTTTTATCTGAGAATTGAAATCGTTTATTCCCAATACTGTAAAGCACTTGTTGACACCTTGGTTTACAGACTTCCTGATCCTGGGTATGGCTCAGGTGATCGCTATTAGTGAAGTTCAGCAACAATGGATACCGCTAGACGGATGGGTGACCGTCATCAAGGACGAGTCAATGACCAACACTGAGATGAGATGAGAGATTTATGGCGCCGCCTTAGACAAGTGACGTTATTCAAAATGTGTCTCTGTTCACCAAGCAGTTCAAATGGGTACCTGGTGATTGTTTTGTTTCAGGTGATCTCCTAGTAACAGCTTATTATCATAATCATCATCATTGTGTTTATTATTATCATACTCATCATCTTTATGTTTATTATTATGATTGTTATCATTAGTTGCTTTGTGCCGATATAAGTCCCGTAGGAGATGTGTAAAACGAACAGCCAGTGTCCTTATCCGTATTGTTAAAAAGATGTTATATGAGAACCAGTGTCAAACTTGTTTTGCACCACGAGTGGCTTAGTGTTGGCATGTCGAGCGAGGGGATGTAGGCACTGATGTGGTGCATATAGTAGGCGTTAAAGAAACCAAAAATTAAAGTGAGAGTAAACTACCTTTCAGCGTATAATCAGACAATCAGCCACCACCTCAATATGGAGTGGAGTCATCGGAGAAACATTACGTCTCAACATTGTTTATGACATCACGTTACCTCGACAAGCAATATTTGCCGTATGGCATCAAATGAGAATTGGTACCCTAATATGTTTGCCTCAGTAGACAATTAGTCCAAGTGCGGTTCTATGTATGTCTACCTAAAGAAGACAATCTGTCTGGTGATGGATTACGTCTAGTCAGCGCAGGGGAATACAAGTTCGCTCATTTGTTGCCCAAATGCTAAGCACAGCTTACTGCAGAAAACTGCAGTGCTTTATCTTGAATAGGCGTGTTTGTGCACACACGATTGAGGCTTTAGGAGCTCAAGAGGAGCAATGGAAGTCTCTTTAAGAGTACCTGAATCTCACAGCAGTGCTAGTCGATGCAATCCGTATTTGCTAGCGTCGTGCTGGTGCTTAGTGTGTGCAGTGCCATCGTCCTCGTCTGTAGAGATGCACAGAGCATGGGGTTAAGTAATGGATACAGAGGTACTTATTCCAACGTGTTGTATCTGCGCTGTACAAATACACCATACCGGTGTGATTACACACAAACCTTTACGTATGGTTTATCATCGATTGAAAGACCATATCCTACTGATAGCTGATGGAGGTTTATGTTATCTGTAAATTTATTTTGCTTGTTATCATAGATAACTGATAATTTCAAAACTAAATATCTTAAATCAGATTCGGTGGAACAAGACGTGACAACACAAAGAAACATACGTGACCGATTCCCCGACTTGTGATGCTCCCTCGCGTTGTTGAATCTAATAACCGTGTCCTCCCATACCGTGAGTACCGGTCATGCACACAGTTCCACACGTTTTGAGCTAATTTGTTGAATATTTGTATGTTGGAAATGTTCATTTTAGTTTGAGACAATACCAATTTTATAAAAGTTAGTTTCAGTCTCTCAAGATTTGAAATTTAGGAACGAGGAATATTCTGTTGTTGCTGCTTCGGCGGGCAGCTCTTATGTCCACTAACAGATGTTGTTACTAAAGGTATGTTAGACCTTGGAGAAGTGGCAAAAATCTACACCTTAATTAGGATTGAATATTTACAACAAATACTCAATATTTGAAACTCGTACATAACCTTGATAGAATGGGTACACAATATATCATGTTAAGTATTTACGATTCCCCATCTTAACGTATCGGTTTCAATGATGCATAACTAATTATTAATTTGCAGTAGACAAACAATAAATCTAAACAGGTCTTTACACTTTTGATAAAACCTATTAGTGTCGGTTTAAATTTACGAACCATTGGCAGTATTGCCCCGAAAATCAATGTAGCATTGCACCCAAACATCAATGCTTGTAGAATTCTCTATAAACCGCACTACGTTGCCCCTAGCGGGATTCGAACCTGATTAGTTGGATGCTCTACCCGCTTGACTATATCGACCTGTAAACGTAGCGTGTTCTTGTTTTTATTAAATCATCCAGACTTTGCATTATTCATACAGCATAATAAATAGACATAAAGTCATTAAGAACAAATAACATTTCCAAACCGGATGTTAAGTTTTGATTGTCCCTTAATATGCCCTCCTTGTGACTTGATAAAACAACCACTGACACGACAAAGATATCAATATTCAACTGGAAATAGTTGTTATGAAATAAAGCTGACATTCCAAGCCTTGACGAGGAGCAGACGACACAGTGAGCTTCCTCGTGGCGTCTTTCAGACTGGTGTAATTTGTTTACAGAAAGAATTGTATTAATTTAGCGTTACAAAGGAAATTTATAAAAGAGAATATATTTGCAAATTTAATAATCCTTTCAAAACAAATGCTGCACTGTCTGAAAACTGGATCAGTCAATACAAATATGATCAAACATGTCGTTCAGTAGTTGCCATACTATCAGAGTTGAATCATTTCAGTTGTTGTCAGACTATCAGAGTTGAATCGTTTCAGTTGTTGTCAGACTATCAAAGTTGAATCGTTTCAGTTGGTGTCAGATTATCAGAGCAAGGTCGTTTTAGTTGCTGTCAGTCTATCAGAGTTGAATCGTTTCAGTTGGTGTCAGATTATCAGAGCAAGGTCGTTTTAGTTGTTGTCAGACTATAAGAGTTAAATCGTTTCAGTTGTTGTCAGACTGTCAGAGTTGAATCGTTTCAGTTGTTGTCAGACTATCAGAGGTGAATCGTTTCAGTTGTTGTCAGACTATCAGAGTTGAATCGTTTCAGTTGTTGTCAGACTATCAGAGGTGAATCGTTTCAGTTGTTGTCAGACTATCAGAGTTGAATCGTTTCAGTTGTTGTCAGACTATCAGAGTTGAATCGTTTCAGTTGTTGTCAGATTATCAGAGCAAGGTCGTTTTAGTTGTTGTCAGACTTTCAGAGTTGAATCGTTTCAGTTGTTGTCAGACTATCAGAGTTGAATCGTTTCAGTTGTTGTCAGTCTATCAGAGTTGAATCGTTTCAGTTGTTGTCAGACTATCAGAGTTTAATCGTTTCAGTTGTTGTCAGACTATCAGAGTTGAATCGTTTCAGTTGTTGTCAGACTATCAAGAGTTGAATCGTTTCAGTTGTTGTCAGATTATCAAAGCAAGGTCGTTTTAGTTGTTGTCAGACTTTCAGAGTTGAATCGTTTCAGTTGTTGTCAGACTATCAGAGTTGAATCGTTTCAGTTGCTGTCAGTCTATCAGAGGTGAATCGTTTCAGTTGTTGTCAGACTATCAGAGGTGAATCTTTTCAGTTGTTGTCAGACTATCAGAGTTGAATCTTTTCAGTTGTTGTCAGACTATCAGAGGTGAATCGTTTCATTTGTTGTCAGACTATCAGAGTTGAGTCGTTTCAGTTGTTGTCAGACTATCAGAGTTGAATCGTTTAAGTTGTTGTCAGACTATCAGAGTTGAATCGTTTCAGTTGTTGTCAGACTTTCAGAGTTGAATCGTTTCAGTTGTTGTCAGACTATCAGAGGTGAATCGTTTCATTTGTTGTCAGACTATCAGAGTTGAGTCGTTTCAGTTGTTGTCAGACTATCAGAGTTGAGTCGTTTCAGTTGTTGTCAGACTGTCGGAGCCATTACTTACTCCTTCATCAGGTGAAATATTCACAACAACACAAGGAGTTGTGTCAGGATAAAGAGGTTGTCGTCCATTTCTTTCGTTCTTATCTGATTCTGATTTGTTTCTAAAATGCAACTCACAACTTACATTCGTTTCAAAGGGGTCGCATGAATGGATACCACACATCACTGAAGACAGTGAGATACACTGTTGACACAAGACACAGTAAACATTCCACATAATCTAATAGCACCATAAACATTTATCATTTGTAATAACATAGCGAACATGGACGTAATGGCAAGAATTGGCAAGTCAAGAGCAGCCTTCATCATGCTAAAGAATATGTACAACTACAAACATCAGAAAAGCCACAAAGATGCGCATCTCCAATTCCAAAGTAAAGTCAGTACTGTGAGACATGGAGTATGACTAAGTCGACACGAAGAAAGGAGCAACCATACATCAACACATGTCTATAACATCCGATGGCCAGAGAAGACCACCGATGAGGAGTTATAGGGAAAGGCAGGGCAAGAAATATAGCTGAGTCGGGCATACTCTCAGGAAGGCTCCATCCAGTATTAGCCGACAAGTACTGACATGGAATCAAAGAAAGACATGAAGGTCCAGAAACAGCTGGACACGGATGAGGAAGTGTGAATGGTTGGAACGACATAGAAGCCCGGGGCTTGTTGTCGATGGCCTATGCTCCCTTGGAGGCAAAGGGCCTTAGTAAGTAAGTAAAGCGAACATATTGAACATACATGAACTCTAGTGTACCTTCTCCTCAGTATGTTGGGAAGCCAGACAGCAGTTTCAACTAGTTCTGACAACATCTGGACCTTCCTGCAATGCAGTAAGAAGGTACTGTCAGAGATTAGCTAAGATGGCATTCAGCATTCTCAACGACTCTGCGGGCTCTGGATATTCTTTAGTTGTTGGTCAGTTCTTCTTCTGTGAGCCCCCGTCTAGAATATGGTTGCATAAGGTACTTTCTCGGGGCAAAGGTGTCCCCAGGAGTATGGCATATCAACATCCTCGTATTGGAGAGGCTCCGACGTCGAGGCGATGATATGCTATATTTAATGCATTCTAAAAGCCCTTGGGCGTTGAAGATCTGGCGTCAGACATGTGTCCCATACCACGAACGTCTGCTAACAGGAATCTGTAATCGGCGTCTACCAATGCAAACAGGACGATAGAGAGCAATCATGTGTAGTTGTGGTAAAGACTTCCAAAAGAGTGTGCCTTCTCATGTGATGTGCTTCCCATCTAGGGCATCCGTATTGTGCGGGAGGTTCCGCTTGTCTTGGAAGTCCCAGCTGACGGATCTCCTGCTCAATATGTGGACGCTTGGTTTTTGTAAAGGTCGATGAGCCTGACAGACCTCTAGAAGGATGCCTACAATGGTGTAAAGCGATACCCTGAAGTTACATGCCAGATTAGGATACCTGTCACTAGAAGCCAGATGGCCAGACGATTGGTTACAGCAAGATTGAGAGTCTTCAAAATGATTCGATCCGCCGCTGTGAGCGCAAGTATTCAGCAGTTATTCCATAATATCCTGCAATTATTCCGACGTTCTTCCGCGACAAAAGGATTAGTGCCGCCCCCGTATCGTAGTAACGCCTCGCATTTCCGTCATTCCGAGTTGCTCTGCAATTCCGTTACAATCCGTGCTCGTTCCTTGATGTTCCGCAGTTTCTCTGTGTCATTTTCCCGCCGTTTCGCTGTAGTTACCATAGTAACCCTATGCAGTCGGAATAATCCGTGACCGTTCCGAAAGAATTCCGAAGGAGTGTACAATGTACATTTTCCGTAGGATTGTGTCTAATTCTCAGAGGGGAAAATGCCAAAGCTCTTCCCTAGAGCACCTCATCGTTCCGCAGCTCAGTCACAAGGAGGTATAACGTAAAAGGAAGTCACGTATAACAGTGGGCATATTTGAGTAAATAATATATAAGATATGTTCACAAGAGTTAATACATTTATTATCTATATTGAATCTTTAGGAATACGTAATACGAAATTTATCGTTTCATTTGCTGTTAGCTTAATCATGGTGTTTGATTACTCTTCATGTTGGACTATCTGTTTCAGTAATAGTACATTGTTCTGAAGGCACGGACCATGCAGCAGGGCAAGACATGGAGGTAGGGATCATGGGGCAGATGATTGGTGACATTTATCAGAGAAACACATCTGCCTCATCTTCACGGCAGTTGTCGTATCGTTAATCACACTATATATCCGTTTATTCCCAAACATGAATAATGCACAACAACAGCCCTGGACAATTACTGAATGATTGTTTGAATAACCACGCTCATTGTCCTATCAGACAAGATTATTATACAGGGCAGTGTGATATGCCGTCTGGCGCTAGATGAAACACGAGTCATACATAAAGCACAGTGGCCGTGTCCTGTCCAATATAACCATATATAATTGTTCTCAGGCAGGTCCGTTTCTTATGATTTAAAGAAATAAAATTCCTCTCGACTCCTCAAATATGTTCGTATGTCTTCAGTTAGCAAAAGCTTTTTAAAAACTGTGTTTATTGCAAATGACTATTTTCTATCTCAACACACAATTGCATAACCACCTCTGCATGCATAAGCAAGGCAGGGTTAACTATGAGAATCAGTCTTCTCTTTATCCAACAAACCAGATACAACAATGGACGTCCCCTAAGCATCACTACATGTTCCAGGTGTTTTTGAACCCTCGCTTCAAGAACTTCATGAACTATGAAAACATCATTTCATGAACCCTCAATCATTAACCATTAACTATGACCTCAACTAACATGAACCACCAGTCCATGTACCATGAATCATCATTTCAGGAATCACGAATCACCACTTCATCAACCAACAGTTCATCAACCAACGAGTTCACCATCATCAACCATCAGTTCATAACCCACCTATTCATGAGCTTTTGCTCACCATTTCATCAACCATCACTTGAATAACTATGAGTCGTTAGTTCCTGAACCATGCACTTTATCAACTATCATTCAGTAAAAATACATTTACAAGGCTTAATGAGTTTCAAGTCTCTAGAACATAAATCATCACAATGCATGTATGTCACCACAATTTTAGCCTTTGTGACATTCGTAAGAAGAAAGCCAGAAAGACATCATGACATAATTTGTTTCAATACAACACACAGCACATTGCTACAACAGTACTCAATACAATATATGACATCATCAATTTGATACGATAATCGTCATATCAAAGCATGAACTCGACGATCTCTGACGTCATATGAATGGACATGTATGGTAGCGCTCTCTACATAAGTATCACTTCCTCTTCATCTGGTTTGTTACCTAAGTTAAATCAACTTCAACTAGCCCAGTTTTAACCATAGTAATTGCAATAGTATCTGCTAGCTGAAGCAGCTTAGAACAGTCGGCCAGTGGACTCTTGAGCTCTTAACGGCGCAAGGCACGTGTATAAGAGGGGAGAGCACATGCATCTTACTGATAAAATAACTGTATCTGGACAGTGATATGGGGTACCGCACCTTGTGTTGAGCCCCTTCCTCTCAACCTGAATAGTCGTCCACTACCAGACTACCGCAAATCTTAGATAATATGCCTCAATATGTCACAAATACATTCCTGAATTCTATTTATCAAAACCACCTGTTCTGACCGTTATATCCTTAATGTATTCTCAAAACGATAATATCATTCTTTATTTGTCATTGTTTATCAAGCAATAGTATGAGACTAAATACTGAACTATTGAAGACCACTTTTTCGTCAAACCATTGCAATTGCAGAAACAAAACTATCCGATTCATCTCAAGCTTTGCACAAATCTTCTACAAGACTAGGACAGGTGCAGTGCCGAGATTTTCTTAAATTTTGTATGTCGTAGGCCTTCATAGTCATTTTCTGGGATCAAAATTTTTCCGACCGATTGCAGGTCATTCATGAAGGGTCGGGTATTGGTAATGCAAGGCATAACTCTTGCCAGTTTCCATTACTGGCTGATGTGTGTCTTGCAGTATTTCGCTAAGATCTCTGTGCTAGGAAATCGGGGCCCAATATGTATTTCAGGTGCGGCGACCGACTATCGTGGCACAACAAACAAGGGAAATACTGCAAGGCTGAAATCAGACAGTAATGGTGACTGGCATTATGTATTAGTATTACGTATATATATGGGACAGGAAATCAACCCTTCAAATATACCCATGAAGTAGGTCACGCATACGGCGAGCAGCCCTCGTTGCTGCTGAACTTCGTGTGTACTATCAGCTTAAAGCGCGCACCCCTTCTTTAGCGCTCATTTCAAAAGGGTGTGAGTGAGTGAGTTATTGTTTAACGCCGCTTCGGCAGTATTGCAGCCATTAGCGGCGACCAAAAGGGTGTTATTGGACCGATCCGAATAATGTACACAATGACATAGTCACTCACATTTACTTAAACCATATACCATGAGTAAAACAGAAATGTGTCTTTCTGAACAATATAACGAACACAAGAACAGAGCGGTGGAATTTGTGTTATAATAACCATGTACATAATTAATAATGTTAAATGCTGTTGGATACATGTACATGGTATTCCATGACTAAAATTATGCTCACGCCACAATAGCGCATCTAGGGGGTCTGTCTTTTCTATTTAGAACTTTCGTCATCGACGTGATAGTTGAATTTAGAATTCATCAATGTATATTCGTGGAAGCCGAATCTTCACTCCGTACACAATTCAAACAGCTTGTGTATATACCACGCTTGATCTGGGAGATGTAATGGTTTTGACGTCCTCACTAGCGTGATTTGATATATTTTATGTCCGCTTCAATCAGTATGCGTTCGTCTCCTTTGACAAGTATTAAGAAATGTCTGTGAAGAGGTTCATTTAAAGATAGTTTATTCATTATTTAAAGGAACTGTACATACGTTATTTAACTCATTAAATCAGAACCAACATTTACAAAACCAAAAGCAAGACATACTACACAGTAAAGGGGAATAGAGTTGTTTGATAAAAATGAACATTTGCCAGATATCTATCTCATTGAAGATATTACATTTGTGTTCTCAAGACTAATTATAGACCGAGTCCATTATTTCCCATGTAAAGCATTGTGGACTTGCACACTGTAAAGAAGGATATGGAAATAAATGTTTTTTGTTTTTTACCCTTGATTCAATTATGTAGTTCCTACAGATAAATATTTTTCCCCATTTAGAACATTTGGTTCAGCCGTATTATCGATGTATAATAATAAAAAGTTACTGGCATAATCAATAAAAAAAATACCATTTTACAGGTAGAGGTAAAATTCAAATAAGTTTCCAAATAACTGAAACTAACTACAAAGCCTGCTTATCAGTCGTGTTTCAGGGGGTGCACCACTTCCGGCCAAAATTCCTTGATCCCTGAATCAAGTCACTGCAGTATTTCAAACACTCAAACTTATAATATAGCACTGGCATTGCAGAACTCTATTTCATTCAAGGGTCAAGGGATTCAAAAGTTTTGCATGTAAATTTCTACCCCACCCCACCCCACCCGACATTTGAAAAATCAGCCTATGAAAAATGATAAGTAAAAGACAAATTTAAATATAATTCATGTGTGCAATTTATACAAAGCCTTTGTGCAATAGGAAACTCTTTACAATCTTGTGCATTCTTTCAATTATCCTTCAGTGGAATCAGTGGCGGTGCATAAAAAAAATGTATATAATGCTCTGATAAAAACTTGTTTATTATCTCAATGTACAGGCACGAGTAGCACGGACTAGCTTGTCTGCGACCTGAGTGTTGACCCTGACCTCAATAAGAGCCACGTCAGTGCGTGCCCGACGAGAATTGAAGACAAATGGGACACGTGACCAAGAGCACATGCTCTCACAGAAGCTGTGCATCTCCAGGGAGTAGGGGCTGTATTTGTGGTTCTTGTAGCTGTACCCCCCTAGCACCAAGACACGCCCACTCTGGGGGCGGGGGTGTACACTGAGACATGCTGTGTATATGCTGGGGAACGGCGCTTGAACATTGCTCCACTGGTCCGCACATATGCTGTAACACTCCACACTCTGCCATGAAACAAAGAAGCATAACTGAGCGTTGATTTACTGAATAATTGAAAATGCTATTACATCAAAGGGGCAGGAGAGAGTCAGTGGAGTAGCAATGAGTCAAGAAAGCAGGAGGGAGTAGAAGGGAGTAGCAGGGAGTAGCAGGGAGTCAACAGAATAGCAGGGAGTCAAGGGAATAGCAGTGAGTCAAGTGGGTAGCAGTGAGTCAAGTGGGTAGCAGTGAGTCAAGTGGGTAGCAGTGAGTCAAGTGGGTAGCAGTGAGTCAAGTGGGTAGCAGTGAGTCAAGTGGGTAGCAGTGAGTCAAGTGGGTAGCAGGGAGTCAAGTGGGTAGCAGTGAGTCAAGTGGGTAGCAGTGAGTCAAGTGGGTAGCAGTGAGTCAAGTGGGTAGCAGGGAGTCAAGTGGGTAGCAGTGAGTCAAGTGGGTAGCAGTGAGTCAAGTGGGTAGCAGTGAGTCAAGGGAATAGCAGTGAGTCAAGTGGGTAGCAGTGAGTCAAGTGGGTAGCAGTGAGTCAAGTGGGTAGCAGGGAGTCAAGTGGGTAGCAGGGAGTCAAGTGGGTAGCAGGGAGTCAAGTGGGTAGCAGGGAGTCAAGTGGGTAGCAGGGAGTCAAGGGAGTAGCAGGGAGTCAAGGGAGTAGCAGTGAGTCAAGGGAGTAGGAGGGAGTCAAGGGAGTAGCAGAGAGTCAATGGAGTAACAGGGAGTCAAGGGAGTAGCAGTGAGTCAAGGGAGTAGGAGGGAGTCAAGGGAGTAGCAGAGAGTCAATGGAGTAACAGGGAGTCAAGAGAGTAGCAGAGAGTCAAGGGAGTAGCAGTGAGTCAAGTGATTAGCAGGGAGTCAAGTGAGTAGCAGTGTCAAGTGAGTAGCAGGGAGTCAAGGGAGTAGCAGGGAGTCAAGGGAGTAGCAGGGAGTCAATGGAGTAGCAGAGAGTCAAGGGAGTAGCAGGGAGTCAAGGGAGTGATTTGATTGAAACATATTTTATTCATTCAAGAAATGGATTGGGCACAAGTTATCCAACTTAGAAAAGCCCTCTCCAGATAATTACACGATTCTTCTCACAACAATATGCAACAAGAGACGGACAGGCAGTCAGGATATGTACAAAAGAAGTCAGAGAAAACGTTTAGTTTGAGAAATGTAGATATGTACAAGTTTGAAAACATTCTGATTTTCACAAATAGAGAGACCTGCATTGCCATGTAAAAGAAGACTAATATTAATTAAAGCTCTGTTTCTGACAATATTATCTAATGAAATAAACATATTTTGTCTTTGAGTAATATACAAAGGACATTCAAGGAAATAATGAAATACATTTTCACAGTTGTGGCCACATTGACAACATGCATTATTTCTTACACTTATTTTAAATAAATCGTAATTAAGTGAGCTCTTCATATATCTTAGTCTTGTATGTAAGATATTCAGTTTTCTAATTCCGTAAGAAAAGTATACAGGTGCACATTTTACTTTGACTTGAATATTGGATTTAAATGAGGCAACAGAATCACAGTCTCTTATTGCTAAAGGAATGTTGTTCCATAATTTAATTGATGATGGAATAAACGATGATATTGAGTACTTGAGTCGTGTATAAGGTTGGCTATAATTATTGGAATTTCTTAATCCATATCGTGTCATATTGCCCACTAAAGGCGGGAGTAAATCCTGAAGAAAAGCTGGCGCAAGGCCTTTCTGTATTTTATAAAATAATGTTAATTTACATCTCCTTCTTTCTGAAAGAAAATCCCACCCTGTTTCGTAGTATAAAGAACTCGCAGAGGCATATCTTGGAAGACCAGTTACTATTCGGGCCGCTTCAAGTTGAAGTTTTTCTAATTTATCAGCTTGTTCAATCAAACATCCATCCCATACTTCACATGCATACTCAAAGTGTGGTCTTATAAAAACAGTATATATTTTAGATAGTGTTGTTCTATTAAGTAGAAACTTTAATTTCCGAAATGCTCCTATCATTTTAGAGGTCTTTTTGACAATGTGTTCAATATGATGGTGCCAACTCCCATTAGATGAAAATGTTAAACCCAAATGCTTATGACAATTAACTGTTTTAATACCGCAGCCGTCAAAGTTCAAGTTAATGTCTTGATCGTTATCTTTCAATGTAAATAGCATAGCCTCTGTTTTCTCGGGATTATAAGAAATTAACCAGTCGTTTGCCCAATTGCTTAAAAGTTCTAAATTTTCATTCATAACTCTTTCCACCAATTGTTTTTCCTTTGATTTGGTCCCAAGCGAAGTATCATCGGCGAAAAGCCGGGTTATACAATATAGTTTATCTGCTATCTCATTTACATACACAATAAAGAGAAAGGGGCCTAAAACTGATCCCTGGGGAACTCCTGCCTTCAACACTATTGGCTTAGATAACGCCCCATGAACAAAAACTGATTGATTGCGATCGCTTACATAACTATAAAACCAATCAAGCAGCTTTCCCTGTACTCCATACATCTGCAATTTAAGCATAAGCCCTCTATGCCAAACTCTATCAAATGCCTTTGATACATCACAAAATACCATACAATAATATTCCTTGTTATCAAGCGAAGTACAAATTTGATTATATATTTCTACAAGTTGTTGTACAGTTGAATGTCCTCTGCGGAAACCACACTGATATTTGTATAACAAATTGTTTGACACAAAATAATTATAAACATGCTTAAATACCACTCTTTCAAACAGTTTACCAACACAACTAATAAGCGAAATCGGGCGATAATTAGATACAAGTGAATGATCCCCTTTCTTAAATAAAGGCATAACATTTGCATACTTCCATTGGCTAGGATATACACACAAATCAAGAGACATGTTAAACAATATACATAGGACTGAGCTAATAGAGTTAACTGTTTTTCTCAGTAACTGATGACTTATCTGGTCTGGTCCAGCAGCCTTCTTAAGAATTAAACATTTAATGACATCTGAAACTTCTTTCTCTTCTATTTTGATGGTCTCTAATGAAGCATCTGTACGCTTGGCAAACTGTGGTAGATCAGTACTATCTGCATGTTTCAGATTAGATATTGACTCGAAATATTCATTTAACATGTTAGCTTTATCAACATCAGAAAATGCTGATGGACATTCTTCATTAACATTTCAAGGGAGTAGCAGAGAGTCAAGGTAGTAGCAGTGAGTCAAGGGAGTAGGAGGGAGTCAAGGGAGTAGCAGAGAGTCAATGGAGTAGCAGGGAGTCAAGGGAGTAGCAGAGAGTCAAGGGAGTAGCAGGGAGTCAAGGGAGTAGCAGAGAGTCAAGGGAGTAGCAGGGAGTCAAGGGAGTAGCAGAGAGTCAAGGTAGTAGCAGTGAGTCAAGGGAGTAGGAGGGAGTCAAGGGAGTAGCAGAGAGTCAAGGGAGTAGCAGGGAGTCAAGGGAGTAGCAGAGAGTCAAGGGAGTAGCAGGGAGTCAAGGGAGTAGCAGAGAGTCAAGGGAGTAGCAGGGAGTCAAGGGAGTAGCAGGGAGTCAAGGGAGTAACAGGGAGTCAAAGGAGTAGCAGAGAGTCAAGGGAGTAGCAGTGAGTCAAGGGAGTAGGAGGGAGTCAAGGGAGTAGCAGAGAGTCAATGGAGTAGCAGAGAGTCAAGGGAGTAGCAGGGAGTAGCAGTGAGTCAAGGTAGTAGCAGTGAGTCAAGGGAGTAGGAGGGAGTCAAGGGAGTAGCAGAGAGTCAAGGGAGTAGCAGGGAGTCAAGGGAGTAGCAGAGAGTCAAGGGAGTAGCAGGGAGTCAAGGGAGTAGCAGAGAGTCAAGGGAGTAGCAGGGAGTCAAGGGAGTAGCAGGGAGTCAAGGGAGTAACAGGGAGTCAAAGGAGTAGCAGAGAGTCAAGGGAGTAGCAGTGAGTCAAGGGAGTAGGAGGGAGTCAAGGGAGTAGCAGAGAGTCAATGGAGTAGCAGAGAGTCAAGGGAGTAGCAGGGAGTAGCAGTGAGTCAAGGGAGTAGGAGGGAGTCAAGGGAGTAGCAGAGAGTCAAGGGAGTAGCAGTGAGTCAAGTGATTAGCAGGGAGTCAAGGGAGTAGCAGGGAGTCAAGGGAGTAACAGGGAGTCAAAGGAGTAGCAGAGAGTCAAGGGAGTAGCAGTGAGTCAAGGGAGTAGGAGGGAGTCAAGGGAGTAGCAGTGAGTCAAGTGATTAGCAGGGAGTCAAGGGAGTAGCAGGGAGTCAAGGGAGTAACAGGGAGTCAAAGGAGTAGCAGAGAGTCAAGGGAGTAGCAGTGAGTCAAGGGAGTAGGAGGGAGTCAAGGGAGTAGCAGAGAGTCAATGGAGTAGCAGAGAGTCAAGGGAGTAGCAGGGAGTAGCAGTGAGTCAAGGGAGTAGGAGGGAGTCAAGGGAGTAGCAGAGAGTCAAGGGAGTAGGAGGGAGTCAAGGGAGTAGCAGAGAGTCAAGGGAGTAGCAGAGAGTCAAGGGAGTAGGAGGGAGTCAAGGGAGTAGCAGTGAGTCAATGGAGTAGGAGGGAGTCAAGGGAGTAGCAGTGAGTCAAGTGATTAGCAGGGAGTCAAGTGAGTAGCAGTGTCAAGGGAGTAGCAGGGAGTAGCAGGGAGTCAAGGGAGTAGCAGGGAGTCAAGGGAGTAGCAGGGAGTCAAGCGAATAGGAGGGAGTTACGTGAGTAAGAGGGCAGTTGGAGAGAGTCAATCATGATTAAGGGGTACCTGGAGCCCAAACACTTTGTTCTTCCTGATCTGGCTTCCTCCAATTACATAAAGTCGGTTGTATAGTGCAACCATTGAATGGCATGACCTGCGAGTCAGCAGGGGAGAGCATTCTGTCCAGGTGTCTGCGTCCACATTGTATCTGCTCACCATGTCCACATGTGTCTTCCCATCATGCCCCCCGGATATGTACACGTCCCTCCCGGCAACACTCCCTGGGTAGTAAAGAGAATCTTTCAACATAAGTTTGAATATTACAATGTAAGCTCAATGAATTCAGAAAAGACAGGGAGAACATCCCACCTGCATGTTCATGTATGGTGTAGCTGAGTTGTTGGACGTCTGACCACTTGTCCGTCCTGGTGTCGTAGCATTCAACGGACGCCAGCTCTCCTGATGCATTGATTCCACCAACAGCATAAAGGCTCCCCCCAACACAGTCCAGATGAAACAGACATCGACTCTCTCTCAGACTGCTGCCCTGGTGCACAGCAATCAAGATATATAATTCAATGTATTAATAACATGAATACAAGGTCAACACATTTACACTATTCAATCTCATTTTTATCATGAATTAATCAGCATCAGTGAATATACTGGTATTTACATGACAGGATCAAGGTGAGGTTACTAGATCATTATATGCTTTAGTTACTATAATCCTGACTTTAACTATGTCTACTCACTGTTGTCCAGTCCAGCGTGTTGAGGTCCAGTCGGTACACCTGACTTACAGCAAACTGACCTGCCAGTGAGTATTTGAACTGACCGCCCACCACATACACGAACTGACCGTTGGTGCACACACTGAACTCTCTTAGCGAGCTGCATGGCACAGATTTGGACACAGAGGGGCAGTCAGAGAACACCAGTGACTCATTGTTGTGCAAATCAAAATCCTCTGAGAATGCACACGCCCCTTCTAGTCTGTTCCCGAATGGGATTCTCATTGCCAGCAGCAATCTGCGTCCTCGTCTCACCTCCGAGTGGGTGGGGTGGTCCATATAGTATCCTTCATAGTCATTCTCAATATCACAGACACTAGATTTCAGACAGTTCCTCAATGGAGCATAAGCAACCTTTTCCAAAAGACAATTCCAACTCGTGTGTTCAAGAAGCAGGGGAATTCTAATAAAACTACAAAGTTCAAGGATTTGTCTCTCAGGCAAAGATTTGCCTTTACCCGATGTACACCATTTGTCAATCACTTCCACTAGTTTCCATTCTGAAGAAATGTTCACTTTGTTACTTCCTACCAATTGTTTCAGTAAATTGAATGACAGAGTTCCAAAGTCAAAAGTATCTAGATTGGAGATATATTTAAACAAAAATGTCAAAACCTTCTTTTCAAGCTTTGTGAATGTGAACTGATAGCAGATACTTATGAGGTAGTTGATGTTCTCGTATGTGACCTCATACTGAGCACAGAAGTAGCGGTCAGCCAGAGTCCTGAGCGCATGCATGTCCAGATAGTCTACGGCAGCGAGGAGCTCGTCCAGCTCCCCATGAGCTGACCACTTCAGAAAGACCTGGAACACAGCAAGTTCAGCATCCAGTTCAAACTGACCACTATCTAGCTCGTGGACAAGCTCCTGTATCTGAGCCAGCAGGCGAGCGGACACAAGCTCTAGACGCATCTCACTGCCTCCAGGACACGCCCCCTCAAATCGGTGCTGTGCCAGGAAGTACCCGGAGTGTCGACAAAACTGTGTAACATTGATGTCCACCTCCGGCCCATCAGAACATCTGCATGTCAATGTCTCGTCCTGTGGGAGTTGACAATCTGGTCCAGCATCAGTCATCATACTTTTTACTTTTCACTTTGTATCAGCGTATCAACTGCAACAAAATATCACATTGAATGATGCAATCACACAAATGATTCATGACAGAGAAAAAAATAGGAAAATTATCATTTGTCCTAGATGTGGATAAAATCTATTGATATCTTTCTGACTTACTATAAATACCCATGTCAGTTTGAAATAAAATTTCAGAAAATTGTCAAGATATTGTCTTTCCATATCATTTACCACATCTCAGCCAATACATTTTCCTTTAAAATAAGCCATAAAACATAAATCGAATGCTTATCATATATGAATTTTCAAAGCTTTAAATGTTAACATACTACTGTAGTGAGCCAAAAGCATAGCCCACCAAATTGATAAAAAAAAATCGCTTGAAAAAAATTATATAAAATCTCTTAAATCAGCTCAAAGTAACCCAGTTACAAAGCCAAGATCGAACTTGGTGCATAAGATCATGCATAATGAATGAAACTGTTTCGACAATACAAGCTCCTGTGGGTGAGACCAAAATATATAGACGATATCTGTCTTTTCTTGATAAATACCATGTTTATCTGCGCAACTTGGGAAATATATTTACTTTCTATCTCACGAGATGAGATAAACATGGTATTTGTCAAGGAAAAACAGATATTATATCATTGTCTGTGTTGACGCGGGGTGATTTCAACAGTAAAAGTACAGCATTAGCCAGCTGACAATATGAAATCATGACAGTGTCCCGATGACGTCACGCGAGTGGCAATAAAGCTTGATAGAGGATTTATTTCACTGTCACTAATAGAATTGAGTATCTCACAATAAATTATATAATAAAAGTGCATATTTTTCTCTCAAAGTGGTGTTAAAGGCCAAATTTTAGAAATTTAGGGGACAATAAGGTGTAAAAAAAACAGGGTTTCACAGAGCCATTCAAGACTTTCTGTTTTCTAAAACACTAACTATGAATAACGTTCTGAATTGTAATGTAGATACTCATCAAACTGTTTGCCTACAAAACAATCCATCCAAAACAAAGCCTCCCCTTCAGTCCGAAACTATAAGTTGTCAATTTTCCAAAAGTTACCAACCTCGTTAGCTGGACATAAGTAACAAGGTTACTGGCTGTCAGAGAGCCCTTATTAATTTATACAATGTATTAGATGAAAGTCTTGATTTCTAAGTCTATTACTTTTTCAAAATATATTTCATTGAATTTACAATAGAATATCATCAGTTTAAAAATATTATAAAATCGAATTTGTGACAAAGTAGAGCTATTGCTTGATCATGCAATATTTCACTAACTTACTGTAATTATTTTGCTATTTGATTCTAAAAGTATTGGTATTGTTCATTGTCTATGTTTTTCATCAATCAAAGAGAAAAAAGTTATTCACCTTCTTCTTGTCTGAAATCACATTAAAAACTACCGTGATCATAATTACGTATTGAAAATGATAATAAAAACAAAATTAATCCATGAAGTCATTGATGAACTGTCATTCTAAACAAAACATTCCCGCGGATATTTTTCTGTTGTGGTTTGCTTTAGAATATCCTGCTTGTCTCCCTTCTTCACACCTCAAGCAAAGCTGTCAAAACATGCAATATATTTTAGTAAGAAAATTATCTTATTTTGATAATGACATTGTGTTATAATATATTTTAGTTACGAGTCTGTGTTTGATTACTTTAATATCAGTCAGTTATCAATATTTTTCCAAATCACCTGGAATACGAAACTGATCTCCATAACAAAATGGCGGCACATGGACGAGTATCGGGGTGGCCGAGAAAAACAGGACAGCCTCAAGGAGGAACCACGTCTGCATTTGGGCCAAAATATTCAGGAGCAATGCAAATGACACTAGAAAGAACCATTAATCTGTGAGTAGTTCTATTGTGTGTTGTTAATGTTCAACGAATTATAACACTGCGGTCCATCAAGAGTGTTCAGATTCGCTGTTTCTTTGTTTTTATAGAACTACTGACTGTAGCTATTTCAATGTAGGCCTACATACATTTGTTTGCCTGATCCCGTATGAAATCTCAGAGTCAGACTCAGAAGTTCTGTTTTAGGTGAATCCAAAATGTTTTGCACATTTGAACTACTGCACTTAACCTAGTCCAGCACGCTAGACGTCTTCCTACGTCGACGCAGTCATCGCACATAAACCGACGTTTACATTATCTGAACTACACTTAACCAGGCACTAATAACTGCAGCGCACTACTTGTAGTCCAGCATGCTAGACAGGTCTTCCTACGGGTGCGCAGTCATCGCACATAAACCTCGCCGCTAATGGCTGCAATACTGCCGAAGCGACGTTAAACAATAACTCACTCACTCACTCGCACATAAACCAATGTTTAGATTATCTGAACTACGGACTACCGACCCTTACGCTAGACAAACTAAACCTAAAAGATAGTCGACAGGGGTCCAAGAGTTTAAAAGGATAGTCTACAAGATATCTCAAGGCTAAAGAAGACAGTCTAACATGAATCAAATTGCTAAAAAGATGATACAAAATCTACAAGATCTATGTGCGACTGGTTAAATGCATTCTATCCTGCAGATTTGATAAACCTGTTTCAAAGGCTTGTTCACAGTCGACATGACAGCCATATCATCATTGGGAGTGGATTTTAGTTACACATGCCATTTGTTCCACTTTCTGATATTGCCACATGTTAGTGTGACTTACATGATCAGCTTGGGGTTTAATTACGGCCATACCTGCAAGAATAATGGACTCGTAGAAACAGCTCACTAGAAGGGTTAATCATGGCAGATGATAAAAAGTGAAGAAGTGTTACTGTCAAATGGATCAAGGCCTATCATTATTGATCATATAAATATTCTCCCTGCCATAATACTAGCAGCCGCGATATATATATAAGAGTGAAATACTCTTGAAAGCAGCATTAAACCCAAAACTCACCTCACCTCATATAAATATTTTGGAATAACTCTCCAACAAGGTTGTATGTGGCACAAGCATAGTCATATAATATTTAAAAAGTCGGTCCAATGACAAGACAATACAATAGTTTATTGTATTTTAGGCCTACGGCCCATATACAAGAGAGTTACATTCAAGGTAATGTAAAAATGTAAATATGAATAAACATACACATTATGAACTTAGCCGTTGTAAATGCTCGTTGCAACGAGCAAATGCATATTTAACGTAGAGAGCTAGATTACGTAGTGTGGTTTCATTTTTAGTTGATACTGTCGAGTAAAAGCTATTAGTGATGGTTTCGATGAGTACTGTTCTGGGATATATTTGCAGCGTAAATCTTCATAAAATGGACAATTAAAAGTAAAATGGACTTCGTCTTCTACTGAAGAATTACATAAAAGACATAATCTATCATATTTAGGAATGGACATTTTCCTGCCTCTGTTTACCATTTAGGTCTATCAAGCCCATTCTATTTTTGACAAAAGTGTTTCTATTGTACATAAACATGTTAAATGAACGTTTAGACAAATATAATTCAGGTTCTGTTAGAGTTTTAAATGTTCTATAAATATCCAATGATGTCCAATGATTAACTGCCTAAGAAGTTTTAAATACTGACTCAACAGAAAAACTATGTATACCATATTTCCTCCAATTGAACCCGGGTCTTCAGTAGAACCCGGGTTTTATGTAAAAAACTGAATACTTCATCCCTAGAAAACATTTCACACCAACTGTATAGTGCTGGGATTAATATGAGTGTGGGAGAAATCCCCGTCCATCTGTAAGCAATATGTTTCTCTCAAATGAATTTCAGCAGAAATGCCACATTATTTGTAGTACTAGATCACTAATTTTACTTGACCAATTAGTTACCAATTAGATTGTAAACGTCAATTCATGTCTGAAAAAATATAACCCGGCCTCATATACAACCCGGGCCTCTAATAGAACCCGGGGTTAAGGGGGTGCTTAATGAAATAGAACCCCAGGGTTGTATTAGTGGAAATACAGTAAATCCTTTATTTTACCAATCTTCGACCACTTATTTCATGTGTGGGATAATTGCATAAAAAGAGCAAGCACTTCTAGAGAAATAACCTTAGACGCCATCAGAACTGTATGCGGGGCTGTTCGCAGCACAACACAAGAAACTATATTCTGAAAGAAATATTTTGTGTATTAGAAAACAAGATTCTGGGGACATCCTTTTCACAAAATGTTCAACAAACTAGTTCCAGATCGTTTGTCTTGTTTAGTTCCAGAAAGTGTATCTTCATTTTCAGACATTTTCACAAAGCACATGTATGAGAGTATAGAGTAGAGTTATTTTTTCACCTCTTAAAAAGAAAGTGTTGCAGAAGAATTGAATGTTTGATCATGATTCATTGCATTTACACTGGGAACCTGTTATTTCACATGTAAGTCTTCACTATTATCACTATAAGTCATACTAAGAGTGATTATCTGCTAAGCTATGGCAAGGGATTGTGCTTCATCTATTCAACTATCAATTTTAATCTACAACATCAAACAATAAAGTTCTTATGAGCTACTGAGCCCATTTCTCTATTCTTTTGTATTGAAATTCCTCAAAGATTTGTTACTGTTAAAACTTCGACATATACTGGAAATATGGTAATTATTATTTCTTAAAAAATTCCATTACTCATGAAATTGTCACAAGATATGCCACACCTCAGTACTGTGATGTTGTCTGTTGTGTTTAAGGTACCCCCTGAACAACTACACATTTGGGACGAAGGAGCCGTTGTATGAGAAGGACAGCTCTGTGCCCGCCCGCTTCCAGCGCATGCGCGAGGAGTTTGAGAAGATTGGGATGCGGCGGTCGGTGGAGGGCGTTCTCATCGTGCACGAACACGGCCTGCCCCACGTGCTCCTCCTGCAGCTGGGCACCACCTTCTTCAAATTGTGAGTCTGTCACCTCAAGTCACTGCAGTGCTAGCATTGTGTCGGGTGTCTCTCATTATCTCATATTCAGTATTGATAACCTTTATTGATTGTAGATCTAGGGTCAACTATGTTAATGAGGGGATGCCTTCATGTATTGTACAGCAGCGATCTACTGACTTACTTTCATTGTGAAGTTAGGTTGTTGTTCTTCGATGTAAGTCTTACTTGAGATATACTGAGGGCTGATTTCTGAGTCACGCAATGCAGTTCTTTGTCAATGTAACTGATGCTTTGATCATCAAAACTTCATGAATTGAAAAGGAGATCATTGTAACTAAAACTTGTGATTAATTATGTTTGTAAAATGTTTTCACCATTATAGTTTGAATGTAGTAAAGGTATGTATGATTGAGTTGATGAGTTGTACCTCTCCCTTCCCATGTGATGTAGACCCGGCGGGGAGCTGAACCCAGGAGAGGACCAGGTGGACGGCCTAAAGCGACTCCTCACTGAGGTAACTAGAGTTACCTCCCTTACACTATTCACCTAGCTACTTGCTCACATGCACAATGATCATAAGTTAATAAGAAATAATGCTGGTAAAGTCTCTTTAAATCATGTCTTCCAATTTAACCAAAACCAATAAGTTCTGTACCACCTACATTGGGTTGAGAGAGAAGGAACCTGACTCAGCCCGTGGTTTGTTGTAGACTCTAGGCAGACAGGATGGTGCTCCCATGGACTGGGTCATTGAAGACACCATCGGTAACTGGTGGAGACCAAACTTTGAACCTCCTCAGGTACTTTCTTAATTAAACTTTGTAGTGATTCAACATATTTGATTATAATGTTACTCTTTAAATCTGTTTTGAGTTATGACTTATAATGATGGTAAATATTTGAATAAATATCACTCTTCTATGAAAAGGAATAGCAACTGAGCTTTGGTCTGCCTTATATAAAGTGTGTATTGCAATGTGGCAACTGAGCTTTGGTCTACCCTATATATAGTGTGTATTGCAATGTGGCCATGCAGAGGTGATATTTGCTATTTTAAAGGGACATTCAGTGTGTTGTTAGAGTCATATATCAAATGTTATAGATGGAGCTATTTTATGTTATTTTACATCAAAGTCAAATAAGATATAATGAGAATTAGTGAATGTCCCTTTAACTACGCAGTTAAATTTACATCAAGTGTGATTTCTGTTATTTTTAGCCTCTTTGTTTGAATTCGTAATATCATAACTTCAGATTTATTTGGGCACTGTCATTAATTGTTTGAGTGTCCTTAAATAAACCTTCAGCAGTTACTTTTCAAAGTTAGATTCCCTAATAGTTTTTCACAGTGACTCATTATTGTTGAATGTTGACTTCGTGTATGGGTGGTGGGAGAGTGTATTATACAATGAATGAATGCTGAACTTATTTTTTATGCAGTACCCCTATGTGCCTGCACATGTTACTAAGCCCAAAGAACGCAAATGGTTGTTCTTGGTACAATTACCAGAGAAAGGTAAGAGCCTTGTTGTGTAGTCGGCTAGCTTGACTCTCCCTTTCTTGTCTCACAGTATTCCTTTGTGCCACCTCATATAACCAGACCCAAAGAACACAAACGCTTATGCTTGGTCCAACTGCCCGGACAAGGTATGTACATACGCTAGCACACATTAACACTGATTCACACTCACTGAAGCACATTGTACCCTTTGCAGTTTAAATTCAAAGTCATTGACTTAACAGGTTTTATCTTTGACTTGCCTCAAGTATCATCAAACAGTGAGATGACCTGCATTAGTATAGCATGGTAAGGCGTCTGTCTGTCCATCCGTCAATAGATAAATCTTCTGTATTGTACTTGTGGCCAGCGGGATGAAACATTTTAGATTTGATAACTCAGTGACCGGATTTAAATGGAAGTGTTGGTTATGTCATAAAATAAAGCTTTGGACTATTTCTCCAGAACTAGATGCCCTAGAAAGCTAAAATCTTGTGTACAGACTCCTTGGCCAATGGGGATTATTGATGGGAGGTTTGGTGCTGCTGTAATCTCTAATAAGGGTGACACCCTTATTACTTATGACAGCAGTTTTGTGTGTAGATTCCGTTGTCAAAGGGGGTTATAAGTTGTAGAGTCTTGTGTACTTTCCTGGTTAATGTGGATTTCTAAATAATTAACTTAAATAGAAGTTTGACAGAGCTCTGATATTACCACGTGAAACTACTTCAAGTCTGTGACTTACTCACACTGAAGAGAGTTTTAACCCCATGTCACTTAAATTATTGTCTTTTGCATCTTGCTTGACTCGGAGCACTTCAGTTCCCTTTCTCTCCTCCTTTTCTCTCTCCCCCTCTCTATCTCTCTTTCCTTTTCCTCTTTCTCCTCTTCAGTAATTTTCTCCCGTGCTCTCTCTCTCTCTTTCCTTTACAACTTTTCTCCCATTTCTTTACCTTTACATAAGTCCGAGTAATGTTGGGATGCAAAAACTGCCACTCATACGCATGCCCTACCAAATGACACAATCACATTAATAGACAGTATGTGCACTTTGTTTGTTTCTCACTGCCTTCACTCTTTCTCTAGTTCTAGTGTAAACATGTTCTTCATCCAATTATTTTACATTTCATCATTGTTCATCAAACTTATATCAAACAATGTCATCGTCCATTTTACTGTAAGCCTAAAAGAAAGACATGATTCTTTGTCTTTGATTGTGTTTTCAGAAAATAAAATTTAATGTGTTACGGTAATGGTTGGATTCTCCGCTCTATTTTGATAATGTAAACCTTCTAGAAGACGTGTTAATCCTTTATGAATTTGGATACAAAACTCTCTTATGTTTGTGGGCATGGTTGATGTTGTTCACACTGTTAAATGAATATGCACACATATCTAGTTTAACCCTTAACATGCGGGCGACGGAATTATCCGGGCGGGCTATAAGCGATTCCTAGGTGTCTGTATACGGATCCCGGATACAAGACTTAGAATAATTTACGGCTGTCTAAGTATACTCTATCACCCATACCGGGTCACGAGTCGATTGTGTCCGCGACCCGACCCATGAGAATGGCTGTATTTACGCATCGCGACCCGACATGAGAATAAAGCTTTGTTCAGTGTGTGGTCGGAATATCAAGCAAAATTCACACCAATTTGCGTGTGCATTGTTGACCCGTAACGCATCGATAATTAGCTTTACAAAAGGCCAATTATGTCGGGCTTAGCCCCCGAAGCATTAATTCGCTTGAGGCTATTTTCACCCACGTGTTTGTATTGCCTCGGGTTTGCCTCGCCCGAGACTGCTATCTGCCTCGCATCTCGCGAGACGGGGAAAAAAATCGCTAACTCGCCTTACTCCCGCACTTCATATCATGTGAGCGAATTGTTTGTTTTCAAAAAAAAATACGGCAAAATAAAGGGGAAACAATGGACTACATTCCCATATAAAATTAGAAAATAATAAAGACACAGCAAGCGCCGTGAAAAAGGTCATGTTTACACTTCATAAATTTTGAAACAATCGGCGATTTTCACAACTTCTAAAACATTTATCAAGGCTAAAATACTGAATGCATTTTCATAATTTTTATATCACAATAAACCGAAAAGAATAATCTTTTATTCTATATAAAATGCGCGGATTTATTCACAGAAATAAAGATACAATTTTACCTTTCTGAGAGGCATGTGAAACCAAACGGCACACAAACTAATCAACATATTTTCATCAGTTATGGTTCGAGGTTAGCGTTTATTTGAAAAGTCAAACAACATAACCATATTTGGGTTGACATGTGCTTATTTGTCAACTGGTTCGAGATTATGATTTCTTGGAAAAGTGCGATGAACGACCGTTTGCAATGCCGCATACATGTTGTAAGTATTGACGATTTTATAGGTGGGAATAAAGACAAACTTTACATAGCTATAGAATTATAACCAAAGGTCGCATTCTAATAATTTTTATATCATTGTGAAGCTAGACATCTTGTCTTCAATTCCGTATATAAATGGAATTTTTTTCGTTTCGTATTTATGATGTTACGAGGCCCGAATAAAAGACAATCTTTCGAAAGTAATAGAATAAAAACGAAAAAACATAGAAAATTCATTCAAAGTTTCGAGTGTGAATTAGCCATTTGTGTACGGGTTTCGCTACTTGAATTTGTATTGAACGCCCGTATATAGTCCTTATTCGCCATGTAGATGCGGTATATTTTGTAAAAACGATACCGGAATCGCCGCCTGGAAATTCCGCCAGCAGAGCTAATTAGTGCCAAAGCCCAAACTACTGCTGCGAGCTGCGAGCCTGTAAATTCCGCCACAGGGGCTAAAAATGGTAAAATATATATACGCAACGTAAGGGTTAATTGAAACTTAGAATATGATATCAATTAGTTTGTTTAATATGTTTGTAAAGATTGCTTGTTTTCAAAATGTAATAAAACATTGAATAATAGAAATACTTCATTAAATATAACAATTATAGAATGATAACAAAACATATCAAGACAAATACCTGTGACCGACTCGAGTCAAGTGTATAACTGCTTACTCTGTTTGTGACACAGCCCTGTTCGCCGTGCCGCGCAACTACAAGCTGGTGGCAGCTCCACTCTTTGAACTCTACGACAACTCAGCAGGCTACGGACCAATCATCTCCAGTCTTCCTCAGGCACTCGGCAGGTGAGTCCCTCCATCTTACTGTCTCTCTCTCTTTAGTTAGACACAAGCTCTCTCTAATACCAATTGCAAAATAATCCTTCTCAATCAATAAATAGAGTTCTAAAACAAATGGGCGGCAGTGGTTAGCTCATACGGCTTTGGATCAAGGGGTCCTTGGTTCAAATCCCGCCAGGGGCATGGCAACTTTGTCTGCAGTAGAGAACTGTTCTACACACAGTCAGGTTTGGGTGCAATGTTACACTGAATTTCAGCGTAGTACCACCCATGGTTTGCTAGTACCAGCCGATGCTCGCAGGTTTCACTACAATGCATGGCCTCATGGTGTTGCGGGATTTCTCCCTGCCATAATACTAGCAGCCATTATATGAAATACTCTTGAAAGCAGCATTAAACCCCAAATCACCTCATCTCTAATACAAATGGTTATGGTTCGTTAAAGCAACACAGATTTATTTCCCATCTTCAAATTATCAAAAGGTGTTCACACTAAAATGGCCACTTGATTTTATTCGTTTTATTTATTTCTTCGACTTCAGATAATCGGAATATGTAATGGACTGTTCTACCCTCTTAAGTAAAATAATATGTTGTATAAACTTGTATTATGAATGGTAAATTTGAATTTATAAAAAATGCAAAAAACATGCTACAATGCCTTTAATGGAATAAGAAAATATAACTTTGATGTGTCACCTTGTGTGTTTAAACTGACCTGAATATTCTTTAACTTTAAAGTCACCCTTATGTTGTACAAAGATGCAAATTTCCCTTTTTTACCTTTGTGTTCCAGTATGTTTAAGGACAGATCTCAAGCAAGTGATAAAGATTTGCTAAAAATGTATATATACTCTTTCCTACCTAACAATAGATTGGCTACGAACTTTCTTCTATTAACATGTTATTACTATAATTCAGAGTTCAGTTCACAAACCATACATGTATTGAATTCTTCAATAAGCATTTTAAGAATTGTGGTTAAACTTTTTAAGAACCGTGATAATATCAATATTGCAATGTTTAGAGGCAACATTTGGGTACTGTTTCTTATACCATTATATAAGATATCCACTGCAATAAAAACAGGCGATCAATGGGACCAACAGCGTGCTTTATGAGACAATAAAACATGCTCATGATTTTAGATGTCAGTTAGAGCATCGCTTAGACGTCATATTTTACGTCACTTCGTTTGTTCAATGCTAGTGAATGTGTTCTACGACGGGAGGCATTAATATTTTCAAAATAAAGTTATACAAACAACATAATATCTCCACAGTTTTTATATAAAAGCGAGTAACTATTTAAAGACATCTCATATAAAAAATAGAAGACTCGTTGTTGTGCTGTATCATAGAATAAAACGTATGCTCCCTGCTATGTTTTATTCAACGATAAAGCACTCCAACTCGTCTTCTATTTCTTAATTAAAGAATGAACCAATAGAGGGCGTGCTGTAGATAGATATACATGAGAAAAGGTAACCATAACAGAGTCGATTAGAGAGGGATTAATAAGAAAAATATGAGATTAACAAAACAACATGAGATATACATGTAAACGGATTGGTAAAAATGTGTAAGCTAATGTTGTGAATTACCTCCCTTGGATCTGTTTGAATCGGATCTGTGAAGACTTGAGATGTGAGTGTGTAGTTGTCTCCCTTCCACTGGCATTGAAGTCCTTGTGTTGACATTGGCCAGCAGCAACTGGGTCTGTGGGACGATACGTGGTACAAGTGTCCAACAGGCAGACCACACTCCAGTTAACATTCAGTGGAGGGCGACATAGTAATTTATCAGACCTGCGTTAGTATTTATCCAAAGAGCCATAGTTTATCAGATCCGCGTTAGTGTTTATACAACGAGCCGTAGGGTCTGATAAAAAACGATGTCACCCTAACAAACTTAATGATATAACGTATTTATCTTACGGCATGTCTCAAAATATCATTTTAAAAAAACAAAGACAAATTTTGACAGAAAACAGCTGAACGATCGACAAACTATGACCTTTAACTTGTGTTATGTGACATGGAATGATTGACGTGGATGCATGCTTTATTCATGTTGCGGGATATTAAACATATATCACCCTCGGGAAGATTTATCAACCCGTATGACGGTGTTTAATGATATTTGTTAATGGTCACATGGACCAATCAGGGATCGACATTCTTACATGAGGTAGTAAACTCAAGTTTGATTGTCTTTCTGATACATTCAGTCTGTATTTCAAAATTTGGAATAATGCGGACCTACAGATTTTACAAATTGAGTTCTATATATGCGTCTGTTTTTAACTTTTCTGGGTGATTTGATCTCCATTTGAGTAACAAAGTATTTTATGATTTAATAATCAATTTTCAATTTAAATATATAGCCTATTTGTAGCTTTCTATAAATTTCACATGTGCATCAACTTTTGAATAATAGATCATTGTTGCATCTCACTTTAACGTAGAAGTGTCCACGTAGTTTTGGAGAATCATTTCTCTGTATTTTATTGACTACACAGTTTTCTTTACGGTGATCAATCAACTTCAGATGAATGGGTTAGAGTTTAAAGGGACAGTAAGAGTTTTTCATGAACTTTTATTTAGCTTTGATACATTCCAAAATATCAATTGTGCTGATTTTCATCCAAATCATCTCAGACTCACATGACTTGCATATTTATCCCCTTATGCCAAATATTTGACAGTAATTTGCTTTTACAAGTATACCATTTATATGTAGTATAACAGTAGGGCTGTAACCAGGGATGCAGATTCAAATTTTTGCCAGTCGGACATTTCATCTTTGACCCAAAAAGACGATTTACCGACAGTGCTAGTTTGAGCGAGTTTACACAAGCAAGTTTACAAGCAAATTTGCGTCAAGATAGACGAGAAAAGTCAAATAATTTAATTGCACATAGTTCATCAAAAGTTCAAATCATGGACCAAATGATATGTACCTTCTAAATAAGCATTTTAAATTCCAAGGAACTCGTTTTCAATAGCGATATAATTTACGTAAACTCACAACTCGGCAGAGCACGTGGTCCAACTATTTTCCATACGACTATTTCCTATTCAAGATGTAGTTACGAATTTGAACTTATTCTAATAAGATTTCTTTTATATTTTATTTGGAGACATATTTCGCAATTGTAAATGAATAATTATAAAATAAAAGAACTAATGTAAACGCAAGAGAAATTGGAGTTTTTAAATTAGCATACCTCTTTATAACGTGTGTCATCATGTAAATGCGATCGCGTGTTCGTAGCGTCATACAAACGGCGTTTGACTACATAACGTCTCGTGAAATAATATTGCTAATTATTCGTTTTTGATAGGTTTATTTATTTTGAATTTGTATAATAGCTTTACCATACATCAATATTGATCTATCATATTTTGTTACAATATGTTACCTATGTTTTATGACTGAGATATTATTAAATTTATCGAGATTCAAAGTAGCAAAATCTTTATCAGTAACAAAATCATGAATCACTGGTACTGTGAAGCCACACGTTCTTGCAATGTTTATCTTTGACAAAATTTGTTTACAATGCGATGTTAATGAAACCTTTTTCTTAAATAATGTTGTGAAATGGGTCACATCTTTCAGTCACTAAATGACACTGAAAATATCAATTAAATATCAAACGGTAAGTGTTTTTTCTGCAGACAATTTAGATAATGATGATTGATGTCGTGTCTCGTGCTGTGAAGAATAAATGTGACTTCTTGACTGGATCAACGTATTTCAATTTCATAAACAATTATGACCGACACAAGCAGGGCGCTTTGCCTTTATTTAATGCTTGTAAATTTAGTTTTCCTTTTATTTTCTGCAATCGGTCAACTGATGTCCGATAGGTCAATTTTCCATTCGGTCAAACTGGATTTACAATCGGACATGTCCGGCAAATAGACCGATTTCTGCATCCCTGGCTGTAACAATTCATCGATGCCTATGATACAATCGTAGCTTGGGAAATCCTGATTATTGTATCGTAAGCTTCCTGAATCATGATACACTAAAAATAGATTTCACTTACTTAAAAATGAAAAGAAAAACTAAGTGAACACTATAAAACCATCTAGTATTGTGCAGTAACAGTAACTACAGTAAGCATGAAGTAATCTGATTCATAAATAACAGTTTTTAGAAAAAAAAACTGTTTTAATCTTCGATTTTCGATCATCTCATAAACAAAATTTCCACCATCTTGAAAATTTCATAAAATATGCAAGAAGTTATACTTTAAACAATGTATCGTGACGTCATATTTTACGTCACTTCGATTGTTCAATGCTAGTGAATGTGTTCTACGACGGGAGGCATTAATATTTTCAAAATAAAGTTATACAAACAACATAATATCTCCACAGTTTTTATATAAAAGCGAGTAACTATTTAAAGGCATCTCATATAAAAAAAATAGAAGACTCGTTGTTGTGCTGTATCATAGAATAAAACGTATGCTCCCTGCTATGTTTTATTCAACGATAAAGCACTCCAACTCGTCTTCTATTTCTTAATTAAAGAATGAACCAATAGAGGGCGTGCTGTAGATATATATACATGAGAAAAGGTAACCATAGCAGAGTTGATTAGAGAGGGATTAATAAGAAAAATATGAGATTAACAAAACAACATGAGATATACATGTAAAGGGATTGGTAAAAATGTGTAAGCTAATGTTGTGAATTACCTCCCTTGGATCTGTTTGAATCGGATCTGTGAAGACTTGAGATGTGAGTGTATGCAAGAAGTTATACTTTAAACAATGTATCGTGATACATTCTGTATCGCCTGTCTGTATCGTGATACATATCGTATCTTGAGATTTCCCATGATACTCAGCCCTATTTGACAGTAACTTACTTTTACAAGTATACCATTTATATGAGCCATTGAAAAATACCAACTAATATCTGTCTTTGGCTGCTACATACAAGATTTCAGAATATTGTTTGGCCAATTGATGCGCGCAAGATACATTACATTGTCCATTCGTCCCTAAACTTTTCCCTTTTATGACTTCTTCTCCAGAACCAATAACTCTAGAGAGCTCAAATATTTCAGACTCCTTGGCCAATGGGGATTCTACAATGTAGGTTTCGTGACCCTGTGACCTCAAATGTAGGTCACAGGTAATGGGGATTCTAAATTGTATATTTGTTGACCTGTCATGACCTGAAAACCTTCTTTAATCTTCTTCTCCAGTACAAAAAGCTCTAGTCAAAGGAGATTCTTAATTGTAGATTAATCACGACCAAACCTCTGATTTATTGTCGCTGTACTGAAATGTTTGGTACTAAAAGGGTCATTTTAAAAAAAAGTCAATACCCCCTGACAAAGTAAAACCCTTGGTAACTTTTGACATATATGCATACATGGCATCTCCCCAGGATGGCAAAGGGGGTTTTAGGGTCTGAAAAGGGTTTTTTCTTCTCAAAGAGGGTTTTTTAGCACTTTGCTGTTTTTCGTTTCTAATCATTATAAATCATATCAAATCATCTTCTTTCATTGTTTATCATACACACAATTACACCTTTTGAATATATAAAATATGAATTCAATTAGGTTTCATTTTAAGAAAAGGATCATTTAAGTTTATTGAAAGGTACTTAGTTCACCTTTTACAATATGGAAATAATATTGAAGATATTGAAAACATTTTAAAATATATTTTGTTTGAAAAATAGATTGAGGTACGTTTTTTTTAAATTTTGTTCAATTTTAAGTAACAGTTTTTATGCCCCCGAATCGGAGATTCCGGGGGTATATTGTTTTTCACCTGTCTGTCTGTGTGTTTGTCAACAAAAACTTTAACCTTGGCCATAACTTTGGATTGCTCTGAGCTAGGGCTTTCATACTTGGCATGTGCATACCTTGTGATGAGACCTTTCAGATGAGGTCATCATATTTGACATTGTGACCTTGACCTTACCGCAGTGGACATTTTCAGAAAACGTTCACCTTGGCCATAACTTTGGATTGCTCAGAGCTAGGGCTTTCATATTTGGCATGTGCATACCTTGTGATGAGACCTTCAGATGAGATCATCATATGTGACCTTGTGACCTTGACCCTTCCGCAGTGGACATTTTCAGAAAACTTTCACCTTGGCCATAACTTTGGATTGCTCAGAGCTAGGGCTTTCATACTTGGCATGTGCATACCTTGTGATGAGACCTTCAGATGAGGTCATCATATTTGACCTTGTGACCTTGACCTTGCTGCAGTGGACATCTTCAGAAAACTTTAACCTTGGCCATAACTATGGTATATCCGGGGGCATCCGTGGTTAACAAACACATCTTGTTTAAAAAGATAATCATGATGAAAGATATCCATTTAGTGCTGATGTCATTTAGAAATGTCATGTCTGTGACAGTTTATTAAATACACACTTCCATCTAAAATAAATAAAGATTGTATATAACTGTTAATGTAAATTATTATACCCCCGCTACGAAGTAGTCGGGGGTATATAGCGCTCAGCGTGTCCGTCCGTCCGTCCGTCCGTCCATCCGTCCGGAACACTTTTGGTTCCGCTCATAACTCAAATACTACTTGTTCAATTGTTATGAAACTTTATATACATGTACACTTTATGGTCCCTAGATGTGCCTTTTCTATGTTTCCCTCAGATTCCATGATTATTTTTTCAGATTTTTCACTTTTAAGCGTCTTTGTGTGCGCGTCTATGGTCACACTTTTGGTTCCGCTCATAACTCAAATACTACTTGTTCAATTGTTATGAAACTTTATACATGTACACTTTATGGTCCCTAGATGTGCCTTTTCTATGTTTCCCTCAGATTCCATGATTATTTTTTCAGATTTTCCACTTTTAAGCGTCTTTGTGTGCGCGTCTATGGTCACACTTTTGGTTCCGCTCATAACTCAATTACTACTTGTTCAATTGTTATGAAACTTTATACATGTACACTTTTTTGGTCCCTAGATGTGCCTTTTCTATGTTTCACTCAGATTCCATGATTATTTTTTCAGATTTTCCACTTTTAAGCGTCTTTGTGTGCGCGTCTATGGTCACACTTTTGGTTCCGCTCATAACTCAAATACTACTTGTTCAATTGTTATGAAACTTTATACATGTACACTTTATGGTCCCTAGATGTGCCTTTTCTATGTTTCACTCAGATTCCATGATTATTTTTTCAGATTTTCCACTTTTAAGCGTCTTTGTATGCGCGTCTATGGTCACACTTTTGGTTCCGCTCATAACTCAAATACTACTTGTTCAATTGTTATGAAACTTTATACATGTACACTTTATGGTCCCTAGATGTGCCTTTTCTATGTTTCACTCAGATTCCATGATTATTCTTTCAGATTTTCCACTTTTAAGCGTCTTTGTGTGCGCGTCTATGGTCACACTTTTGGTTCCGCTCATAACTCAAATACTACTTGTTCAATTGTTATGAAACTTTATACATGTACACTTTATGGTCCCTAGATGTGCCTTTTCTATGTTTCCCTCAGATTCCATGATTATTTTTTAAGATTTTCCACTTTTAAGCGTCTTTGTGTGCGCGTCTATGGTCACACTTTTGGTTCCGCTCATAACTCAAATACTACTTGTTCAATTGTTATGAAACTTTATACATGTACACTTTATGGTCCCTAGATGTGCCTTTTCTATGTTTCCCTCAGATTCCATGATTATTTTTTCAGATTTTCCACTTTTAAGCGTCTTTGTGTGCGCGTCTATGGTCACACTTTTGGTTCCGCTCATAACTCAAATACTACTTGTTCAATTGTTATGAAACTTTATACATGTACACTTTATGGTCCCTAGATGTGCCTTTTCTATGTTTCCCTCAGATTCCATGATTATTTTTTCAGATTTTCCACTTTTAAGCGTCTTTGTGTGCGCGTCTATGGTCACACTTTTGGTTCCGCTCATAACTCAAATACTACTTGTTCAATTGTTATGAAACTTTATACATGTACACTTTATGGTCCCTAGATGTGCCTTTTCTATGTTTCCCTCAGATTCCATGATTATTTTTTCAGATTTTCCACTTTTAAGCGTCTTTGTGTGCGCGTCTATGGTCACACTTTTGGTTCCGCTCATAACTCAAATACTACTTGTTCAATTGTTATGAAACTTTATACATGTACACTTTATGGTCCCTAGATGTGCCTTTTCTATGTTTCACTCCGATTCCATGATTATTTTTTCAGATTTTCCACTTTTAAGCGTCTTTGTGTGCGCGTCTATGGTCACACTTTTGGTTCCGCTCATAACTCAAATACTACTTGTTCAATTGTTATGAAACTTTATACATGTACACTTTATGGTCCCTAGATGTGCCTTTTCTATGTTTCCCTCAGATTCCATGATTATTTTTTCAGATTTTCCACTTTTAAGCGTCTTTGTGTGCGCGTCTATGGTCACACTTTTGGTTCCGCTCATAACTCAAATACTACTTGTTCAATTGTTATGAAACTTTATACATGTACACTTTATGGTCCCTAGATGTGCCTTTTCTATGTTTCCCTCAGATTCCATGATTATTTTTTCAGATTTTCCACTTTTAAGCGTCTTTGTGTGCGCGTCTATGGTCACACTTTTGGTTCCGCTCATAACTCAAATACTATTTGTTTCCAAGAAGGTATTAACACCTCATATACATAGCTTCTTTCTTATAAATCTGGTAAATGATTTTGACATGTTTACATTCAAGGTCAAAGGTCAAGGTCATGAGTGCTTTAATTAGTACAATAATCCTTGTAAACATGATAACTTCAAACGTTTTTGTGCTGTCAGGCTCTTATTTGGTATATATCAACTATGGAGATAGACCAAGATTTGAAAAAGTTTTCGCTAAAATCTGTCAAAGGTCAAGGTCACAGCAAGATCACAACTTAAGCATGCTATTGTGAATATGCCTTATGTTAACAATGAACACTTTGAGTCATTGCATGATTGTTATACACAATGAAAAGTAATCAGTGATGGTGTGACCTTGAAGGTCAAGGTCAAGGTCATGAGATATTGGTTCAGGCCATGTTAATCCTTTGATCCAATTTTGAAATCAGAAATAGGTTTTAAGAACAAACTTGTGAAAAGTGACCCCAGTGATGATTCAACTTGTGAGAATAACTTGAATAATGAACAGATTTTGGTCCAAAAAAAATCCCATTTTATTTATGCTGAGGAGAAGGCGGAACAGGGAAAGGCGAGACCCAAAGTTTCGGAGCTGCTCTGCTTTTGCGGTGTCCCGCAAACGCTCTTCTAGTTGTTCAAATGTTACGAAACCACTTTGACTTTTACTTCTAAAACATGCTTAGAGGTGTAATACTTACTCTGCTTTAATAATATATGTTATGGTCTTTTCATACAAAAGTTTAAACATTGATACCCTTTTGCTATTTTCAAACATTTCTCTTTGACCAATGTTAATGGAAAAGCGGGGGTATCATGAGTGAGCTTTGCTCACTAATTCTCTTGTTAAGGCTGCAACGATACACTAAGCAAACGATACGCTACGTATCTCGATACTTAGCTCACGATACAATACGTATCTAGATACGCTAAATGGGAAAGTCTAGGGGTTGAATAGAAAACTGGCAAAGAAGGTTAATGATATTTTTTTATTTCCAACAATTCACGGAGCATGACTAGCAAGTAAACAAATAGCTGTCAGTTTGCAAACACCGAATGGAAATGTATATAAACAGTAACACAACTGTAACTAACTTGAACACATGTTCATCAAGTATGCAATATTATCACTTGTTCACACGATTTGATTGGTTGCGTATTAAACTTAGCAGTTGTCAAGCATAGTCGAAGTTACCCGAAGATAAAGATCGGAAAAATCAACCAATGCAATAGCTCGAAAGAACTGACCTATATCTCTTGGACCAATGAGCTATCAGGGCAGTCGCAAATTTGAATAAATTATCCTTCGGTTGTGAATCGATTACTAAAGGGAAGTTACTCTTGTTAGTTTCGTTTTCAAGCTAGAAAGCAGTCGAGTAAAAACGATTATTTTAATACGTGGGAACAATTTATTGTCGTATATCAATGGAATTAACACTGGTACACTGTTTATTATACCCCCGTTACGAACTAAGCGGGGGTATATAGCGGTCATTCCGTCCGTCCGTCCGTCCGGTCAATTTTCTCAAAAAACGTCAAAGCTACATCAACCAAACTTTGTACAGATGTTAACCATGTTCTTCCGATCGCGCACAGACAATTTTCAATTTTCTGAGATTGATATTTTTTGTCATTTCCATGGAAACGTCACTTTTTGGACTTAGTTTTATTGTGTTCAATGGGGACAAGTTTTCTCGGATACTGTTCAACCTAGGTGAATGAAATTTTGGTTGTGAGTACTCATGACCATACTCTTTATCGAGTTCGAAAACCAGTTCCGAAATATTATTTTTTTACAGAGTTATGGCCCTTGAAAACGAAATTGAACTTCGTACCAGAAGAACTGTGATGCTCCAATGGGGACAAGTTTTCTCAGAAACTGTTACATCTAGGTGAATGAAATTTAATATGGAGGTAGTCCAGATGATACTCTTCATCGAGTTCGAAAACCAGTTCCGAAATATTATTTTTTACGGAGTTATGGCCCTTGAATCCGAAATTGAACTTCGTACCAGAAGAATTGTGATGCTCCAATGGGGACAAGTTTTCTCAGAAACTATTATATCTAGGTGAATGAAATTTAATATGGAGGTAGTCCAGATGATACTCTTTATCGAGTTCGAAAACCAGTTCCTAAATATTATTTTTTATGGAGTTATGGCCCTTGAATCCGAAATTGAACTTAGTACCAAAAGATCTGTGATGCTCCAATGGGGACAAGTTTTCTCAGAAACTATTACATCTAGGTGAATGAAATTTAATATGGAGGTAGTCCAGATGATACTCTTCATCGAGTTCAAAAACCAGTTCCGAATTATTATTTTTTACAGAGTTATGGCCCTTGAATCCGAAATTGAACTTAGAACCAAAAGAACTGTGATGCTCCAATGGGGACAAGTTTTCTCGGAAACTATTACATCTAGGTGAATGAAATTTAATATGGAGGTAGTCCAGATGATACTCTTCATTGAGTTCGAAAACCAGTTCCGAAATATTATTTTTTTCGGAGTTATGGCCCTTGAATCCGAAATTGAACTTTGTACCAAAAGAGCTGTGATGCTCCAATTGGGACAAGTTTTCTCGGAAACTATTACATCTAGGTGAATGAAATTTTACATGTAGGTAGTCCAGATGATACTCTTTATCGAGTTCACAGTCCAGTTCCGCAATATTATTTCAAAGCCCTTGAATCTGTAATTGAACTTGGTACAAATTACCTGTGTGATGCCCTAATGGGAAAAATTAAGTTACCTGAAAAATATTACATCTGGGTGAATTAAATTTTGTAATAACAGTCAGTTCCTAAAATTATTTTGGACAATATTATGATGCTTGAAGCTTTTTTTTAAACATAGTAACCTTCACATCTATAATTCTCAATGGACGGATAGCGGATGACGGGGGTATGTGAGCCATGCTCACTTTTTTCTTGTTTAGATTGAAATAACTATGTGTATCATTTTTATCCGATATTCAAATGTATTTGTATCATGTATCGTATCGTGACTGTCGCATCGAGATGCATCGATATTTCAGTGTATCGTTGCAGCCCTATAAATTATCTACTTGCAATAAGAAAGTTCATGTTGACGAACTGCGATCTCTTGACATTGCCAGTTTGAGCGAGTTTACAAATGAAATTGCGACGAGAAAGACAAGGAAATTCTGATATTTTAATCATATATTATTCATTGAACCTTCACATTGTACATTATTTCTACATACACCACGTGGTGTGGTTATCAGGTCAATATCAGAGGTAGTTATTTTTAGATAACTGACCTCTAAGCTACTGAGAGGTCGGTTATCAAGAGGGTGGTTATCAGATAACCAACCTCATGATAACTGACCTCTTGCTTCGCCTCGCCATATTCACCATAAAACTTACCCTCGGCTTACGGGTCTATTTGTGACTTTCGACATCCTTTAAATTATTGAAGAATTATTTTTCCCCATCAGTTTTGTCATGCCAATATTTTCATATAATTTACACAAAATATGACCAATACGCTGAAGAATATCAAAGATCGGAAATACGTGTACATGAAAGAAAGAAATTAAAATGACAGAATGCACATAATTTATTTACTGTCATTTTAATTTCATATTACCGTACATGTTTACATAAATATATTCTTGTTATCCTTGATATAAATACAATGATTCACTTCGTTTGTTAACATCCCAGTAATTCAGCACACAATTTCCATGCTGGTCCTCCAAGCAACTGCAGGAAATGTCACAAAGTATGGTGACACGTAACACGGAATGATCCCTTTTCAAGCAATCCATTTGATCGTCAACTTTGATGCTGTATTTGAAGCATACTGTAAAACATTAGTCTTGATGACAACTCCAGCTAAAATCGCCTAAAAATTGTGGAAACAAGCAAAAATGTCACTTAAGAAACTGACTCATGATGAATGAATTTGGGGGGAGGAGGGGGGTTGAAGTGTTTTTGATGTCTCATCTTGTATTCAGTATTGTAGACTTGTATATTTGTGATATAAGCTACTTGCTTTTACTTAATGTGCATCCAATGTGCGCGTCAATTAGTCAAACGTACGTGCGTCCGGAATATTTGGTGATCTTAAATAAACATTTTACGAAATCAGTGGAAATAACATAGACCATAAAACTCACGCCCTATCGCCTATTGTGTAATCATGAGTGTATGGGAGTCCATCTTGAAGGGGCGAGAGTTGCTTCCCTTCCCCCCGGTTACAAATGGAAACTCATCACATGGAGAGCTAAACTGAATGTTAGGCAACGAATTCTAAAATCCCCTTTACAAAAGTCACATTATGGAAAAGTGAAGATTAACGTTCTATAAATGCATATGTGACTCAAACTGCCTTTGTTACCTGTGAGTATTCATAAAATGTTTACCCTGTAGTTTTCAACTGGCGATGAACATGTTTTGGCATAATAATTTTTCCATAATATGCATTGCACTATGTTTGTTTTGTCATTTCTCAAATTAATGTAGATCTATATGAAATGAAGCATGTATATTTACATGAAGCTATTACGCTATTACAACTGTTATGGTTATTATTACAGGCGGTCGAAATGTAAATGCTTGTGACGTCATTTTCAAAAGAAGTTCCGTCACTTGACCTCTGTAATTTGCATCTTTATCCATATATAATGACCTCAACGGGTCCGTTGCATTTATCCTGCCGAGAACACCATCCATTGTATGATAATGAAAATGTATTATACACTTTCTCAAGCGGGTATTTTTGGAGATTATATGAAATTATTTTTTTTCAATACCCAATTGGGGATGCGAGTGAAGCCTCCTGAAATCGGGTAAGATACCATGTGACTTCCATTGTCCATAACACGTACACTGAGTGAGTGTCTCTTAAAATTACAGTCGGTGGCTTGACCACCTTGTCTGCTTTAGACAAGTGTATTAGTTTAGATGGCCTTAGTTTTTGTACCGGTATGATGAACTGCTAGATCGAGCCGTCATCGGTCGAGTCATAATAAGTCATGTGTCATGGTCAATGTATACAATATATCTCAATGACACTTTTACCTAGGGAAATACAGACATTTTCTAGCCCGGTGTCATTTTTACTAGCCTCTGGCCGAAGGACTAGTGTTTATTTCTAACCCTGAAGTGCATACATGTAAAGCACAAAAGTGAACAACTTATTGTCTTTGTAATCATACCTTGTATTGGAATTGGCAACTGATTTCCAAAGGAAATGAAATATAAACAACCATTGTTCTTCCCGTGCAGTGTTTGCATTGCTATTCAGTGAGTTTTTGTGCAGCTCTGAGTGTGTAGAAACATGAAGCTGCTCACACACAGTCCTTGACAGCTGATTCAGTGCTGCTAGATTCTCCCTTCAACAATAGAACATTTCATTGCAAATGCTACATTACTATTTCATTCAATGATATCCTGTGCAAACAAATCCTGGTTGTATTAATACGAGTCTAATTACTGAAACATTAGTTTCCGTGTTTACTTTTTCCTAGCATTGTTCTGGTAGGGAAGGGTGACATGGCTAGTGTGTGGTGTGTATGTGAGTCAGACAGGGTTGAGAGGCCCCCTCACGCCCCGCTCCGCCCCGCCACTCCACGTGGGGAGGCACTGCTCACAGATGCATGTGTTTGCTTACACAAACTGCTGCTGCTGCTGCACAACTACCAGGATAAGCTCACATTCTTGTCTATTGTGTTGTGCTATGTGGCTGTATGGAGGCACTGCTTGATGGGAGCTATTGTCCCCCGGGGAGGGGGAAGAAAGGGGTGGGTCCTTCCTCGGGGAAAATCTTTCATTGCTCAAACTAGCAAGTTCATCCTCAAAGTGATCAAGCTAATTATAACAAGAAAGCAGATTCCTTATTTTCTTTGTAGGATTTTTTTGTCATCTGCCCATGAAAGTTGGAACTATCTTCATTATGATGTTGAGTTTATTTTAATATTTATTTTTATGAGTTATTGTCAGTTTGCAGTATATAAGCATTGTTATGTACATTCATTCATTTTGCCCAAACACAACTTCTTTCCTCCCTAAAGCTTTTCTATTGTCTTATTTGCAATGATACATCATCACACATATGTGCTCACTTGTTTACACTTTATTTGTTTGACACATATATTTTAGCTAAGCACATTATGAGGCGAATTGCGGTTGTATATGTATTGCATAAGGTCTCACAACAAAGTACAACCTTGTTTGTCCCTGAATCGCTCATCAACTGTTAACACGCACTGTTAGTCCGTCCATCTGTCTGTCTTGAGTTAATTGTCTGCTGCATGAAGGTTGCACTGCTGCAGTAAATATTTTTGTTGGACATCAAGCAGTGTCAATGTTTGTCCTCTTCTCTCAGTGCTTCTTTTTGTGAGTGATTCACTGGCAGATGTGTAGTGAGCAAACAGACATTACTAGATGACAGTCGGCGGCCCAGTGGTCAGATCAGATGAGACAGGGCACCTGACGGATGAGCTTTGCGTCATAGCAGACGGTTACCTCGCCTGATGGATGTGACCTTGCTCTGGTCCCATCCATATCTCATAAAGTTGGCATGATTACCAAAACATCTATAACTGCAACCGGTAATAGTGGTCAGTCTCTATGGAGATTTGGTCAATTGGACGGTCAGTTGGAAAGGTTGACAGAAGTCTGCAGTGGTTTAAGTGGACAACACCAACACTGAGAGTTGTCAGCTTCTCTGTACAGGGCGCATCAACTAGACTGGAGCATGCTCTCCTTGCCTTTGTCAATAACATGCACTTTCAACATAGACATGGCATTGTCTCCACATTCAGTCTGTGATTGATAGGGACATTTAAGGATTTTGCTAATTGATAAAAAGAAAATCTTGATGAGTGAAATTGAGTCGTAATTGGAAGATGCAGTGAGTAATGATTAGGCTGCTTATGAGTTAATTCCGTTAGCTACTTGAGTCGTGTGTCTATGGTGCTAGATGACAATCAGACGGGGAGATCTGGGGAGCGTGCTTGTGATCAACACCTCGGACAACAGGAGAAGGTCATCAACACGCGACACATCAGCCACCTCGCTCCTCCACATGCGCTTCCTCTCTCCTCTACAATCTCTCCCTCTCCCCCTCCCCTCTCCCCCTCCCCTCTCTCCCTCCCCTCTCTCGGCCTGCCCCTTGTTTCAGCAGGAACTGTTAGCACTGCTGTGTCATTGTGTAGAGGGGACCATCATCCCTGTCTTGAAGCCCAATCACTCATTGGAGAGGACTGTTGTCTTTCTTAGCCCTGTGACGCAACGCAGACAGTCGCACCTTACAAGAGTCTTCACGTCAGCCACACTCAGTTTTGCTGCCTGCTTATAATTGGTAATGGGCCAATTCCCCTGTCAGAGGCATCTGTCTCTGCCCCCCTGAAATCTCCCCCTCTCCCACCCACTTTGGTGATGTCTTCATGTAGTCCTTATAGAGATGGGTGGTTTTACCGGTATACCGGAAAACCATGTTTTTTCAATCAAGTTGTACGTACCGCAGTACATTGGAGAAAACCGGGGTTTTTATCATTAGAAAAAAATTACCTTTTTCAGAATGATATTTGTCAGAAATATTTACTAATGAAAGTAACTATTCTTTAAATGTTTCTTTTAACTGTTGTTATCTGATGTAGTTTGAATGTAATACATCTCTAATGAAAGTGTCTGCAATTTGCTAACTGATTGGTTGCATGTTGATTATATGCTGATATTCCTTAAGAAAAACTTGAAATGATAGTTATGATTTTATCTCATCTTGAATTCTTCATCTTTGGTGTTCTATTATACTGTGTTCTATTATACTGTGTTCTATTATACTGTGTTCTATTATACTGTGTTCTATTATACTGTGTTCTACTATACTGTGTTCTATTATACTGTGTTCTATTATACTGTGTTCTATTATACAGTCTTCTATTATACTGTCTTCTATTATACTGTCTTCTATTATACTGTGTTCTACTATACTGTGTTCTATTATACTGTGTTCTATTATACTGTGTTCTATTATACTGTGTTCTATTATACTGTGTTCTACTATACTGTGTTCTATTATACTGTGTCCTACTATACTGTGTTCTATTATACTGTGTTCTTCTATACTGTGTTCTACTATACTGTGTTCTATTATACTGTGTTCTATTATACGGTGTTCTATTATACGGTGTTCTGAATAAAAAGACATCTGGAACAATTCTACCTGTATATTATACATAACCTGATCCTATTTATTTCAAGCACGGTATTTCATGGTAAATACCGTGGTACTTGGGGAAAAAAATAGGTATACCGTGGTACTGAAATGTTCGTGGTACCAAACCGTAGTCCTTTATACTTTATACAAATGCTAGCGGTTCCACCTATTTGTTTTTATGTTGAGAGTTTTTAGTTTAGTTAGTAGCTTCATTGAAAATGAAATCTAAATCTCACATTCCTCACCTTGTGTTCTTTTAAAAATCTGCTGTAATTCTTAGCAAGTTTTGCATTTCATATACCTAACTAACCTTTTGTTATTAAATGTTGAAACTGGTCTGATACTTATATATACAGATATAGTATCAAGCTTTCTGTTATGTGTAGTTGAATATACTTTATACTTATCATAGCTAATGTACCAAGGTCAACTAAAGTTAATTCTGTGTATAAATAATAAATCATTTCACTTTCTGCTGACACTGTGTGACTGTACAATTCTACAATTGATTTCTGCATCTGCAGAATCTTAAGATCATTTAAGTACTGATCTGATTGTTTCTGTCCAGAATCAGATAGAATAACAAATCTGTCTTCAGTGGAAATCTTGGCTCTTTTTCATTATAACTATACATATAAGAAAATTACAACATCACACTACTTAACGTCTCTCTGAGCTAATTGAGTAGATTCATAAATTATACCTACACATATAAAAGTAATGAAATATCTCAAATCTTACCCATATCAGATATTCTGCCTTTTAGATATTTACACAAATTCAAATAGTTCTAAGAGAGAAGATAAGATAAGTTACAAAGCCACTACCCCAGTGTCTGATCACTTCTACCTGATGTTAGTGCAGCCCTTGTTTATCTCCACTTGCACTGCAAGTCTTCAGTGCTTCACCTACATGCACTGAGGCAGTCTACAGCCCCCCCCCCCCCCCCCCCCCCCCCCCCCACAAATTTTAGGGAATTTTTTTTTTTTTTTGGCTCTCTATTCCAAAGTGTTTTTCAACCTGAAAGACATTGCAAATAACTTTGTGAGAGAAAATTCTGATGATGTACGTACCCGATAATCTTTGAATGTAAGTTACAAGTATCGTGTCTGACGCATCTAAATTGACAATGACAATAAACACAACTGGCTCTATATACTTCGTAAGAAGTGAAGATAGGATGTTAATTTTTGGAAAATTCTGATAGTGCAAGTTTGAGTATAACGCATACTGCGTAGACAAGTATTGCAACGTTTACCCATCGTACCTTTTGAGGATGAGTAAGTTTAAGTACGAAGGTGTACTGTATACAATATTAAAACAAGGTGACATCATGTTTTCAAGTATCTGAATAACAATTAATAAGTTAATAAATATCCCAAAATTGGTGCTACGGGCCTGGTCTAGGAGAACTGGAGCAGGACACTGTGTCAGTTAGGGAATGGTAAATTATGAATCAAAGCAAAGGCTCACAAATTACAATGTTTAGTCCCAATGCAGGATAATTACCATCCCTAAACACCCCGGTATGATGATGTCTACTGGGATTATGATGTCTCTGTGTGAGAGACCAAGAGTAGACAACTATTACATGCCTGGCCGCCTGACATGCCGTACATCGACACTAACATTGAGCTGGACTCGCGTCATCCTGACCGCCAGACATTGTGTATATAGATCTGCAATACCATGGAGCTGGACTCGCGTCATCCTGACCACCAGACATTGTGTATATAGATCTGCAATACCATGGTGCTGGACTCGCGTCATCCTGACCACCAGACATTGTGTATATAGATCTGCAATAGCATGGAGCTGTCCTCCACATAACCTGCCTCTCTGCCTTCTACACAGTTTGCCAGTAAGCAGGACAAGTGTATGTTAATGTAATGGTTATCTTCGTATATTGATCTTGATGTGCCAGACAAGATTAGCGGTGCCGAGGGCCTATTACAGATGCTAGCTGATCTCCCCTGATGGAACCAGGTCAAGCTCTGCTCAGTTGGCCGGTCTGACTTACTGCAATCTAATTGTGCCGGTGCTCTGGGAGCAAGCAACAAGCCCAAGTGTAGTGTTGTGGGATCCTGCTGTAAGTAGCAGCATCAATCACGGGAGGGCGCAGCAGCATCAGGGATGTCCTGGAGGTGTTGTCTCTCACACCTTGTCTCTCCGCCTCGCTCCATCTCTGTCATATCACCTTTGTTTACAGATGCTTCCTTACACAAGACCTCTGGGAACTGTCATGTGAGATCACCCAATGTAACTTGTGATATACACAGTAAGCTTATCAGAGTTGAAAACACTTGGTGTTAACAATGTACATTGTAAACACCAGGGACTGACTGATAGATGGGAGTAGATGATTTGATTAACATGAAAAAAGCCAGTGCCCCATTGAGACTGTTCGTATTTGACAGGGATGGTGTTACGAGTGTCCCCTGACATCGCTGGGTGAATCACATTTAACATGGTTCACAGGTGCTGTAATTATAATCAACACATGCTCAAGCGGCCACTTTTTTAAGTGTGCCCAGCTAGAAGGAAAATGATAAAGATAGTCAAATCTAATTTGAGGACAGTGACAGCTCGCAAGAGATGAACCGAGCTGACTCACTCCAATACATCTGCCAACAAATTTTCTCTCTAACTATGTGGCCTGATGCTACCGAGTGAGTGAGAGCAGGGGGTAATGGGATGCATTCTACTACTACTGATTATACGTGTCTAAATGACAGGCTCGCACAAAGATGGGTCCTGGCTTATCATGGGTGACTTCTCACTGCAAACTTGCTTTCTTATCTGTAGTTCTGAACAAAGCAGGTCGCTTGACTTCCTCTGTTTATGATAATTCTGCCTAATGAAGTTAGTCTCGCTAGAGCAAAGGTGTCATTTTGAGGTTTCATTTGCCTGCAAGTGTCGAGCAAGGGAGGAGGGATGGCAGACTCAGGAAACAATATCGGAAGGTCTGTTGTATTCTTGGCTGATTCTCCCAACTCAGATAATGTTTGGCCAGGGCAGACATAAAAGAAGGAAAGGGGCTGACTGCAAGAGTGTGAAACTTGGCCAATTAGGTATAATAGATAGACAGCCATTTTGTCTGATTATGGCCCAGAGTGACAGCTCAATCGTCTTAATTATATCCATTTCTAGCAAGTCTCTGCTGAGTTTCATGTTGTAATTGTGAGTTTCTCTCCTCCAGGCTGGAAGCGCGGGGTGTGGGTCTGGCAACTAAGTGGGGGTCAGGCGGGGAGGGAGGGACAATATTCCATGTTCACCCTGGGGCTGAGTGACAACAGTTAGCTTTGTCTGTGTGTGAGTGAGAGAAAGAGAGGGTGAGAAGCTCTGTTGCCCTGTCTTTGTCCCCACAGTGGTGCCTGACTGGCTCCGTGCCGGGTGAGGTGAGGTAAGGTTACTGGGGGGAAGTGGAAGTAAGCTGTTTCCTCTCCACTTTCACCCAATCACACCCAGATGATGCCCTGACATCTCCAACACCCCAGACAATAGCACCTCTGTCTCACTACATATTCCAAGTGTCAACTTTGTCACTCTCATTCATTCTTTGCTTTTAGGCCGTGGTTTGAGTACCCCAACTAGTGTTCATTTCAACAATTATTAAAGATTGGCAATCATTATGAGAGGTTCACTGACAGCTCTATTGTTGCTGTGACGTGGTCCGAGGCAGCGATATTGTCTTGACGGAGGTGCGAGGAGTCAGTGGGAGTCCTGTCACTGAGTCCCACATGGTCCCAGGAAGCGAGCTCTTCATTAGGCTGCCTCTCATACACATACACACACTCTCTGTCACTCAGTCTTTTCTCAACAAACTGATTTAAACAACTCATTAAGCAGACAAAGAAGTAATCAAAAGTTGGCACATATTTTGTCAGCTAGTCACTTTAAATCTTCCTATTTTCATTCTCTGTGATCTTCAATCATTCTTTGTTCCAAATTTCATTAAAAACCTTTCAACCAATGTTTTCTACATGATAAAATCACGAACGTAGAGAGCCTGTTAAAAGGAATTGTAAAGTCATATATCTGAAGAAGCAGGATGTACAGTAAAATTATCATATTTGTAGTTTATTATTGGATTACCTAAACTTTACTTATACTTCCTATTTGTTACTTTTAAAATGCAATTTATGAGGAAACAATGATATAAATAATGATGTTGTCATTCATTCACAACCATCGGAGGTGTAGCGGAGGCAACACAAGACAATAGTTGTTGGATGCTGGTAGGGATGACAAGAAGACAATGAGCGGTGGCCAAGCTTTAAGACAAAGTAATTCCTGCCTGATGAGTAAGCATGTTGTGCTGGCAGCGATGTCTTCCTCAAGTCAGCGCCAGGGAATTGTCGCTTCTTGTTGCTGCACACACTGTCAGCCCATGCTCAGATTTGATTTTCTTTCAAATTGAACAATCAGCCAAAACAGTGTCTGGGAGTGGATCTGCAGACCATCTTGCCGTCTCACGAGACGCGGACTGTCAGCGCGCAGAAGGCTGGAAAAGACCAGTCACTTGTCTTGTTTCATGCTTGGCAAGGGTTGTTGTGGACACACAACTGCAGCGTGTCTATCTTACTGCTCTACAGAAGGGAGTAGCGGTGCCGATAATGGTGTTAGGCACCAGAGATTGGGACCAGTCACAGTCAGTGTCAGGTGTCAACAGTCACACCAAATGTAGCACAAGTCAATGGAGAGAGATATAATCACATCGTACAATATGCCAACCCTGAACACTTTATATCCGAATGGATACAACAATTCGTAATAAAAACCATCACAGGTTTTAATAACATCAACTGCTTTTACCCTGAGATGTCGTCTGCACATTGAAACTTTTTATTCAATTAGTGTGAGTAACTTAATAAATAGTGACACTTAGTCCAATTAGAGGTCCTGAGTAGAAAGTCTACATGCTGGTGTAAGTAATAAATTGATTCTTTTTATTCAATTAGCGTATTGCCAATTGTTTTCGTATATAGAAGATGAACAACATTTATATTGTCTTGAGTTCAAGTACATCTGATTGACGCCATTTCATGGTTGATAGACATGAGCACACGGGAGTGGTTATAAGCAGGTACTTTATTGCTTTCTTGATGCACTCTTTACAGATGACCGACAATTTTCATTGGCCAATATTCTTGATTCATGAAATTTGAATCTGACTGAGACAATATCTGGTGTATTTATTTTGTTGAGTAATCATTTGCTAATGGTCATTGCAAATATTTAGGTCTTAGAGCATGAAGAAAAGCGATTTTCTCTGTATTAATCATTGAGATTGTAGTGTCAGTGGACATCTTAATTTTTGCGTGTGGATCAAGCAACTTGTGATTGGAGGCATTAGAGTGTTTGTCAGGCTCCATCCATCACATGTTTAATTAAAAAGGACAAAAGACACTTATCTGGGATTGTGCCGGATCATGGCTTGGCTAATATCGGCAGTAGGAGGGGGGAGACGAAGACACGCTGCCGTCCACTCACTTGATGAGCCATTGTCTCGTCTTGGAACCGTCTTAAAACCTCTCTCTTCCCTTTCCCCAATGGCAAAATAGTCAGCTGATTAAAATGATTGTTTTGATTCCATTGTCTGGTGTCAGTGATTTATTGGTGAAGGAAAATATTGTATTGTCGCTGCAAGTGTGATATGGAAATGGGGACAGGCCACGTCACCATCTGAAGGTGGCCCCTTGGACTTAGCGTGTTGATGATCACATAGGGAACTCATACAAAGCGTGGCCACCATTATTAACTATTGAACCGCGACTTGTAGGAGTTTGTCCCTGAGATCGCTATTGTTTGGGCAAATTGCTCAAGAACTATCATCCCTCCCAACACGAGTCTAATCACCATCAGGCCGTGACCGCCAGGCTTCACACAATACAGTATTTGCATATTTGTTTTAAGTCTTAATTTCAGGAAACTAGATAGCAGGATGCAAATGAGGCCTAAGTCGGCCCGGGTACAGAGATAGTTCCCCTCCTCCCCCCTCCGGTACAGGGGGATTGTGCACTGCAACAGTGCTCGTGGGAAGGGATGATTGATTGAGACCCCAACACAAAGAAGAAGCACGACATTTACGCCACGTTAGACCGTCTACAAGAAGGAATTGTGCTCTTCCTCCCACTTGCCTTGTTGTATTCTTCACAGGCAAAATGTGTCGTTTTGTGAAGGAAACTTGCCTTGTGAGGCCGCACACGGCACCACAAGGGGGGTCAAAACACTTTGTAATTTCCTTGTAGCTCCTGTCACAAGTTGAATAAGATGTCACACACACCCGCACAGAATGTGACTACATGCCAACTCATACACAAATTAATATTGTATTATTAATAAGTATGAATGTCCTTTTTGTATGATAATGCAGTTGGGGTCAAGTCACAAGTAAATGAGATTACCATGTAAATCAAGGGGTTAGAAAATGTTGATAAGTTCTTATTGTAGGTTGATAGTGTTATTCACAAAATCGTTTTCTATTAAAATGCAGTTACATACAAGGCTTATAATGATAGAATTAGCTGATGTTGCTGTGGGTAATCTGTTACCTGGAGCAGCCAAGATCAAGTGAGGTGTTGCGAGGTCAAGCACTTAACGAGATGCAGCTCAGGTAGTGCTGGCTCACCTGTTGAGAGAGGTGAGTGGCTGGAGCGTGTCACACAGTTGGCCGACATACCTGCAGTGACATGGCACACCTGGAGTCTGGCTGGCTGCTTGACTACAGCAGCACTGGATGGCAGGGCCCGACTGCGAGACACGTACTGCCGGCTGATGGCTGGCTAGCTTGTTGATATTGGTCAGCACTGGTCAGCAACATGTATACTAGTTGATTCATCTTGGCCATTTCTCTGTGCTCAGATGTCAAAACGTTATATCATGTGTTTCATCACTCCCTCATTTACATAGCTTGCCAACAGATGGGACAATGTTACTACACTATTAGCATGATATTTACTTTAATCAAGGGCAAACTTATAGATGCAAATATTATCATCAGGCAAGAATTTTTTTTAAAAAATAGAAAAAATTATGAAAGTGAAAAATGAAAAGAAAGGTTTTATTTTTATTTTTCTAATTTATTATAAGAATCGTCCTAACATAATCATGTTTATTACTCCAGTATGTAGAACATGATTAAATTTAATGTTTTGAAGATCCTATTGTCTTCAAAGGCTTAAAAAAAATTCCTTTATTAATTGAGGACATCTTTGTTGTCTTTTTTTTATGCGTTGTTTTTTTTTACAAATATTTTTTAGGAACATTAAATAAAAGTAATAAATTTATTTTGAATGGATGAGATGGAGATTGATGTGGAAGGGACGGACTAATGAAGTTGCATTATTACGTAGAAATGTCTTTGTTTGCTGTATGATATAGCCTGACGCTTGATTAATGAAGCATAACAGCTAATGATGGAGCAGCCATTCTCCTGGAGTCTCAGAGCTGTTGGTATGTTGCACTTTAATGATTAGCTTGACTGCTTTATCAGCTCTCGGGTTACAATATGGCAATTTATGGGCTTAATTCATGAGCTCTACCCATCACGGCAAGTCATCCAGAACAATATGATAACCTCAACCACAATCAAGCTCTCCCCAAAAAATAGAGGCATGAAAAAAAATGCGTGAAACTTCACAGAAGTGCGAAATAAGAGAGGCCTCTTGGGCTGTGACAGTCTATCTGCCCTGGTAGAGGGAGGGAGGGGAATTAGCCTAGGGGTAAGGAGAGGATGGGAGGGGTAGGGGGATGGGGAGGCAGTCGGGGCGGGCGTGATTCACACCCTACAAGTCGTGGCCGGCCGTGCTACTGCCTGCAGGCTGGCCAAGATCTGGGTGTAGAGAGCGGTGCTGTGCGGTGTAGATTAGTGCTGTGAGGGGGAGAAGCCGGGGCCAGATGGCTGGATGTCCCCTGCATAAATCATGGCCTTGATTGTGCCGACTCAAGCTCCAAGGAGGACACAACACAATAGGATGTTCCCCAGGGTCGCCGCCTTTTTGCATTTCAATGAGCCAAGATTTGCCAGACAAAGAGTGGGGCCAGGCGAAAAAATTTATTCGGCAAACTTTATGGAACAATTGAATGAAGATGAGGAAGAGACTAGATGCATCTTAATGAGAAACTTCATAACAAATCGCTTTTTTGCCAACTTTTTTCTCTTTGTCTTGAATTGTCTGCCAGGTAGATTTTATGGGAGTTGTCTCTGATGAAAAGAATTTAAACATTGTAATTATATCGAGATTTTTTCTATTAATAGGACAACCTTTTTCTTCTTTCTTTTTTGATAGAATAAAATTTTAAAACATTGATTTTTCTGGAACGTATGATATGTCACTGTTTAATTCCTTATAATGTCGGATATTTTTTTTATTATCAAGATCTGTCAAATTTCATTATACCTTTTCGGAAACACTGCCATTGTTTTAGATGTGAATTGCTTTAAGCAGGACACAATCTTGTGGCAGATTTTCTGCAAGATATCTGGGAATATTATATAAAATCTGGACGTTGCAACTCGACAAAATTAACAATATTCTAATTATTTATACTTAACATATTTAATCATAATAATAATAATAATACTTTATTTCCTCCAGAAGGAAATTATTTTGTATCATGAACAGAAAAAAGTAGCTGGTTGTGAAATTGTGTTTAGTGAGCTACGAGGTCATGTCAGTGAAATCGGGTCTTCTTCTCTCCCCTTTAGTGTCTACAAGTCTACATTGCAACAGTTACATACAGTTCGTCTTTGAACAACAACTTTCTCATGATACAGTCAAACTTGCATACAGAATATTCTAGTGTAAGAGGTTCCATTATGACTTGTTATCAATTTACAACTTTTAAAAGTGGTTTTGTTTACAAGTATAAGACTGTTCTAATTTATTAAAATGATACTGTATGGAACTCTTGAATACAAAACGTCATTTGTTATTATTGTAATAAACAAACTAAAATTGTGCATTGTTTAAGAGACGTTTGAGATTTCTAGTGTTAATTTCATGCTCATTTCCTTTGGATTACAGAATGGTTGAATAGCACGCCTTTAATCTCTACTTGTCCAAAGATGCTCCATTGAATCAATCTCCCTTAAACTTGGAGCATTGTTGACCAGCTCCGCTAATAAATAGCCTGTGTAATGCAGTTAACTGTTAAATGTGCTGCAAATGTCCAGACAGGTGGTGGATCAATGGTCACTGAATGGTCACTGTGATTTGATTACTCTATTGTTTCACAAATAGCTCCTAATTTGGCCTGCTACAAGTCCAGTGATTGTTGCTGTCCCCTTGGACAATCGGCTCTCAACAACAGTTAGTGATGAGGCGGCGGAGATGTGAGGGATGAGTTGATGAGGGGAGGGTTCAGGGGGATGAGGGGGGACTGGGGCGGGGCGGCTAGTGGACACTGTCAGCTGATCCAGAGAGAGGCAGATGGACAGGCTGGACGGCCAGTGAAATCACTCATACGGTAGAAATAGACCGTCTGTTTCAATGATAATAGAAAAAGTATTTTGAAACTTGCAAATAGTAATCAGTAATTAGCAACATTTGATTTACGCTATAAGTTTCAAGAATTTATTTTGTTTGTCTAATCAGTATGATCACTCAATTTATGAATAATTTGTACTCAATTACTTTAGTGATCGAAATAACTTTCTCTGAAATGGGTTTTGTTATTTTTATGAAGTCCAAATCAAAGCTATGTTCTTCATCAAAGTAGATTTTCTTCATAAGCAATGCCATTAGTGTAAAGAAAATGATTAATGTGACTTTGATGTTGTTACTTGAGTGAAACATGAACTGTTCTCTGACCTTTTGTGGACACTCTTGTCCTGTGATAAACTTAGAGCTGACCTCAAGATTCAAAACACAAGCAGGCTGGGTGTTGACAATAGGCTGACCTGAGAAGGTGAGGGGTAGCTGGCTGTGTTGCTGGGACTGAACAGGTTGGAGGAAGTAAACAGGTGGTTTGGATGGAGGGGACAGATGGCAAGTCTAATCCTCACCCTGACCTCCTTCCCTCCACCCTCAGTTAATGACCCCCTATCTGACCCGCTATTGTGTGGGGCATTAGTCCACTGCATACCTATTGTGTTTGTACGTCCTGCTGCAGCTTGCCCCTATGTGGATGTAGACTGCAGGATCTATAGATCCATCAACCAGCCCGCTTACCATGGGACACTCATTGTTGCACTTTCAGTTTGGGTTGTTGTGGAGAGACCATGTGATCTACGCAGATCATGTGGTGTTTTATTTCACAAAACACTGCTTAAAGTGGCAGCCTTGTCATGCTTTCAACAAAGTTTGTTGCTATGTTGGCCAATGCTCTGGTGCTTTCTCACTGCTATTTTAACTTATATATAATAATAATAACACTTTATTGCCCTCATTACAAAGTAGATTGGAGACCTTGCCCATGGCACCCGGCAGTCACAGTGCAGCGCCAGTTCAAGCGTTGTTCTGTCCTTATAATGCTGAACATCGAGGAAGGAAGTAACGACTCCCATCTTGTTACATCTTTAGGTATAACGTGGCCAGGAATCAACCTGATGTGGATGCTCTACCAACTGAGCTACATCCCGGGTGTATGAGAAATATACTTATGTAGGAATTAAAATTTTCTGGATTTTGGTTCTGTGATACTGAAATATTAACCTTTTCCTGTCTGTCTCAGAATATTGAGGATAACTTTTAGCTATCATCCAATCCGGATTCATCCTCTTCATTTTGGCACTGAATTCAAGAACTAAAAAGTGTTGAAACAAGAAAAGCCTTTAAAAAGGCATGGTTGGAGGCATCTTGTTAAGGCTAAAATATATTATAAAAAGGATATGTATGTCATATGTACATATAGCAAAATGAATCCTGCATTATGGTCATTTTGGGGGGTAAAAGCTTTGATTAATAATCACACAATTAGTTATTCAATTCAAAAGTCGCAAATAAATAGAGGATATTTGACATTTCTCGTCGAATATCATGTATATATCTCATCGCGTGAAGTAGAAATGTATATTTTCACGAGTGGCGCAGCCACGAGTGTAAATATATTATTTCTTCTTCACGAGATGAGATATACATGCATGGTATTCGAGGAGACATGTCAAATGTTCTATTTATTAGATTTAGCAAACCATGCGTATAGTTGGTAAATGACGTTCATTTTGTAAATGGAGCCTCCAAGGCCATCCTATGACGTCATCCTATTGTTACGATGACGTAACATGATTGAAAGTGTTATTTAACTGAGTAGAATAACATGTTATTTCACTCAGTGAAAATACGGATTTTATTTTAAGCGATAAATGCCGTATTTCACCACTGAAAATCGAATAAAAGAATTTTACCTCGATCATTTAAGTTGTGTATATGCTTTTCAATTTACATACATTATTTATTCATAAATAAAATAAAATTATATATAATCTCTCATTTGAAAATGAAAGTGAACATTCAACTTCCCCGATTTATTTTAAAGCGCAACTCCCGGGTGCTTTTGCTCCAATTTTGAAGTAGGCCTATATTATGAAATTGATCAAAACGTTGTTGACAGTTGTGTCATTGTTAGATTCCATCAATAAGAATATGTAAGCCTTATTTTCCCTGAAACATGCAGTCAACCATTTGTTAAACATTTGCAAATTTAAAGTGTACCAATTCGATTGATTATGAAGCATATTCTGTTTATCTGTGGAAGGAAGGCATATGGACCTTTTTTAATAGGCCCTACAAGGATAATGGCCCGGTATCCTCATGCTTGGTGCTATCAGTTTGGACATAAATATGGTTCTATCCAATATGTGCTTATACATGTACAAGCTTCACTACCATTAATTCAATAACAGTACATTGAGTAGGCCTACCATTATGCAAGTCTGATTGGCATTGAAAATATTGATAACTGAGTGGAAGGTTGGTGTGTTGATTGACAACCACTATTATCGTTTAGTATATGCTTGCTCCGCGCGTATAACATTAGCTTGTAAAGTTTCTTGGATTTTCCGAAACTGCAGTGCGAAATTATGCACTTGAATTGGTACATGTCTGCTCATGGAGGTGTAAAATGGCTTTGAATTGAAAAATCTTATGTTTACTAACATTCAGACTCAGAATAACACAACGTTCGTTTCTATTTTAGATGTTTAGACAAAATCTCTTTTCGCAGTAAAAGGGGATAATTATTTCGGATAACCCACATGGTCACGTGGTTACAAATTTGTTTCGTGTTCGTTGGTCATATGCTTTTTCCAAAGTATGAAGAGGCCAAGCATGATTGGTCAAAAGTTTATTTTGAATATTCCAACAGTAATATAGCGTGAAATCCAACTACGTATCAGGTCAACCAATAAGAAGGTTTGTTCACAAGCAATAAACAAGGAGACATCTGACAGTGGTGTAACATCTACATCCAACCATGATGATGTTGACAATTTACAAGTATATGTTTGCTGCCAATAACACTCTCAAATAATAGGTAACCTCTTACTGTGTATTTAAAACCTGTCTATCTGTCTGTCCTAAAAACTTACCTTGCTCATAACCGGTCAGTGCTACCTTGTGTGTAGTGCTACCTTGTGATGAGACCTTTCAAATGAGGTCGTAATGTTCAGCCCATCAGACTTATAAATCCAGATGAGTTTTTGACATGACAGTGTTCGCATCAATGTCCTCCTGAAAATTTATTTTTATTTTATTTTATTTCAGATTTAACTTCATCTACAACTGACAAGGAGAGTGCACAGACATGGATGTACATTTGAGTGAGCATGAGTGACTGATTGGACAACTCGGAGGAAGTGTTGTATTGGCCCGTCAGCCTGGATGTGTACAGTCGCAGTGATACAACACAGTCTTCACTCCCCTTACATATATTACACTAAATCATGTTTCCCAAATTGTTAGTACAACTTACGAATGTTCACATTTTGTCTTTGGAAGTAATATGTAAGCGTTATTCAATATTCAGTTCATACGTTTAGTTTTTGTTTCTCAGTTATGTACCTGGCTAATTATGTAAAGATGGAGATGAAGTTCAAGCTAGATAATCTTGATAAAGAGTCATGTTTTAACTTGTTGTGTATGTTTTACTGAGGGAGCTGACAGTAGGTTTGGTGATGACTTCTGCAAACTTAACCAGATCCAGATTACATGCTTCTCCATTACTTCATCACCATCTCTGTCTCTCTTCACCTTGTTTCATTTTAGCATCTTTCATATACATCTCACATTTTATGTAATAAAATCTATGGTATAAGAAATCTTGTGTTGTTGTGATATTAGAGCTTGTTTTGGCTGCATACAAAAAGTTAAGTTTCTCCGGCACATTATTATTGGGAAAATAATGAGGAGGAAGGAGTACATATCCTTTTTTCAATCAAAATATAGTTTGGAAGTGATAGAAGTATACACAACGGCAGCACATCTATTTCCGCTGACATATATATTTCTTGGAAAAATGAATTTTGTTTTTTCTTGTGAAAAATAATGCAGCAAATATTTTATTCATTTTTACATAAAATGACAAAGGTCTGTCACGCTCACAAATAAATGTGATGTCCCAATAGCCAAGAAACATTTCATGTTTTTATTTAACCTTTAAAATCAAGTCATTTCTTAGTTTCAAGTGGAAAATTTCCTTGTGTGCATAAGAGAACATGCCCTTTTGAAACATTGTTAAAACATAAAGATTTGGCAGGCTTATTGAAGACATTTGATGAAGATATCATAGTGAGTTAAGAAGGATTTCTTTTGTACACTAGAGGCCTGTTGTACAAGACAGAGTGAGTACAATGGAGGTATTATCACTTTAACATAACAATCAGGCAACGGATATGTGATCAATGACACCACCCTGGCCATGCACAAGACAACACAAGACGGACATGATGAGGGGACGGGTAGCTGCATGTGGGTGGCACGCACTTGGTCGTGTGTGGATAATGGATCTGATCGATACGCCTATCATTGACAAGAGAATAACTCAAACTCTTATGAAAGCTACATTGAAAATCTCATCTCCGCTAAAAACAAAATGCACAGTTTGTGGATGTTAGGAATAGTTTGTTTCTGGGTGAGTGTGGTCGCAGCGATGTGGGGGTAATTAAGAGTTGCTGGTAGAGATGATACACCACCAGAAGAATCTGAGATGTCCCTGCTAGAACTACTGACAACATGTTTTCACTCACAAAGCAATCATTAAAATACCCTTTGGAAGTATTATGAAAGCTAATGATTACTCATATTTTGCTGGATTATTGCCTTTGTTGTACAATAGAAAAGTGCTGTTTGAAGTGGCCAAGGCTGGAGGAGCTAGCGTGTTGAGGTAACCTGATGCGACTCTAGGTGTCCCGGCTTTGTCACCACCGACAACACTCGGCTTTCTCCACAAACTCAATTCATCAGTTTTCAAAGACGCTCATTCATTTGTTAGATATGATAGCTCAGATAAAACAGTTCAATATTGCTTGTCACCCAGCACGATTATATACGTCAATGGGATGCAAATTGTTGAAATCAATCAAGGATTTATTTGTATATTCATAGATGCAATACATTGATCATATGCAGCAATTAATAAAACATAACTAAAATAGTGTATTTCCTCTAATACAACCCGGGGGGTAAAGGGTACTGAGGTAAATACAACCGGGGTCTCCAATAGTACCCGGTTACTATTAGAACCCTGGCTTTACGTAAGAACTGAATACTCCGTGTTGCAATATAAACTAGTTATACACTCGTTTTGAGGGGAAATATTTGTGTGACCGTGTGAGATTGAGCATAGCAGGTCCATGATAATAAATATCCGTCATGTTCAGTTAATTCTCCTTTTACAATGCAAGTTGATAGAAAACATTTCACACCAACTGTATAATGTTGGGATTAATGGAAGTGTGGGTAATCCCCGTCCATTTATAAACAATGTTTTTTTAAATGAATTTCAGTAGAAATGCCACGAGATATAAAGCACTAGATCACTAATTTTATCTTTCCAGTAAGTAACACCAAGAAGATTATAAACGTCAATTCATGTCTGAAAAAATATAACCCGGCCTCCAATACAACCCGGGTCTCTATTAGAACCCGGGGGGTGAAGGGGTGCTGAATGAAATAGAACCCCGGGGTTGTATTAGAGGAAATACGGTAGATATATATTACCTCTTCGATATCAATTGTCAAATAACATTCTTCTCCACTTCAAATATGAATTCTTTCTTGTCTGATAATTGAGTATAGGATTTTAAATTGGGTTTTCTGAAGACGAAAGTTCCTTTGTTTAAGGGATGAAATATTTCAATTTAATCTAATAAGAAATATGATTCATCGTAATCCTGCTCAGCATGTTTAAGCTATGTATTGTTTTCCATTCTTTTTAAGACAGCACGCCAGTTTTTCTATCAACTGTTTGAATGTCTACATTAAAAAGAGAAAGTAATGGGTGGGGGTATTGTTCTTGTGCTTCTTCTCTTTCAACATTTATTAAAGTTCAGTTTGAAAAAGGGGTTAATTAGAGCAAGGTTATAGACATGTTATTTTTATGAAAAAGATTATTTATGTTCAGTATAATATATCGGTAAATACTTTGCAAGTTAAGATATCAGTCAGTCACTATCTTTGTAGCAATTGCTGCTATGTGGAGAAGTAATAGTGGGACATGCTTTCAGTTTCTAATATGTTTTTGTCCGAAGTATACCTCGCAACAGACTAGAATTGTAATTCTAAATGTTCTCGAAACTGTCGTCTCCTTGCCTTTATGTTTCTAATTAGGATTCGCCGCTAATATGTGATACTGCCGAAGCGGCGTTAAACTATAACTTACTCACTCTATTTATGACTTTATTTACATACCCACAAGGTTTTACTGTAATAATCTTCCAAACTTTCTACTTTATTATATTTAGTTTTTATTGAGACACGTTTAATTTTGAATATGTTCATGTTAATCTACGAAAGCCTGCAGTCGCCAAATTCAATGGCAATTTTAAAAGTTGTACCTTCGAGTTTTAAAAGTTGTATCTTCGAGTTTTAAAGTTAAAATTGCGAGTTGTGAATGTTATATTTTCACATTTTAAAGTTGTAATTAGAACTTGCAAAGGTGTAGATACAACTTTTAAAGTTATCATTACAAGATTTAAAGTTGACGTTACATCATTACAGGTGTATATACAAATTTTAATGTTCTATATTCAAGTTCTCAAAAGTTGTAAAAAGACCTTTGCAAGTTCTACTCACAACTTAAAACTTTAATATACAACAATAAATACTTGTACTTACACTTTACGAGTTGTTGTTACACCTTTACACGTTGTAATTAATTACACCTTTGTAACGTGAATATACAACATTCCAAAAACTTCTAACTTGAATATAACTGTCTAAACATGAAATATAACTTTCTAAACTTGTAATTACGCCTTTTAAAGTTTAAACTTTAAAGAGATAAAATCGTTCTTATTGCAAACTTGATTTACGATTTCTTCGACCGTATGAGGGGGAATTGATGTGTGTGATCTTCTTCATTCTCTCCGTCCTGGAATTATTTTTCTGAGCATATCTCCTATAATCCAAACTAACTCCCCCAGACTTGATACACATATCTAACATGATCCCTCGCCGCTAATTGCTGCGATACTCCCGAAGCGGAGTTAAACAATAACTCGCTCGAACATGATCCCGTATGGTTTTTAATACCTATATAATATACCTGTATTATGATGACAAGTCTATTGTATATATACGTATCAGTATATGTTTCCAGGTAAACAGCAAAAACAAAGCCATTATTCGTGTAAATATTAAAATAGTAGAATTATGTCATCCTGAATTTGTGATGATAACACGTGAACCATTAAACCAAATGTCTCAAAATGTATTGAAAACCTGTACTCGCGTAGTACGCCGACACAGGTAGACGTTTGTGAATTTGACCATATTTTCAATGTCATTACAACACTTGGCAATTTTAAATATCTCATGAACAGCAGCATCCGATATCTTCAAATTTGGTGGCAGCTTTCATTGGGAAACAACGCAGACACCAGTTGACGTTAGTGGCCTTTACATCATGTTCAAGGTCACCACGACCCTTTGACCTCTTCTCACAATCTTGTTAATACACCATCTCGTAAACTGTAGCACCAAATGTCATTAGGTTCTGTGAAATTCTATCGTGTCGGATTGCAGACACACCTATCTACTTTGTTGACCATGACCTTACATTCAAGGTCATTATTATTCTCAAGGTCACAGCAGAACTTAAGCTTGTCAGCAGGATATCTCCGAAAACGTTCACTGTATTCTCTCCATATCTTACACCAATGTACTAAAAGGGATGAATCTAGGCTCAGTCGATTTTGGTGACCTGGACATTATTTTCTAATTTTGACATATTAATTTGTGGCGGGGGATCATGTCACCTTACTGACAATAGCTTGCTATAATTTGAATTTTCTTTGATCTAAGCAGGAAGCGGTGGTATGTGATCTGGGCTTGCTTCTTCACCTGTTTTAACATGTTATAACCTCAGAACAACTGCCACATGCATTAGTGTTCAAGGACATACGTTCAGCTAGAGAATGTGGTATGTAGCTCTTCTCACCTCACCTCCCTTAACCTCGTCTCGTCTGGAAGACAACTCAATCTCGTGCTGCAGCCCGTGGAGTCAATACAGTGTCGTGAGAAATATGATTACTTAATGCATGTGAAATTGTCTAGCAGACGGAGATTCAAACCGTGATAACTGAAGTGGGCAACCCGCTGTGTTAAGAGGCGCGACGCGTTAAAATACTGTTTGGTCACAAATCGTTAACATTCATTATAATGCCACCTATGTATTGCTTGGCCGACAGTTGGGCGGCAGGGCGAGTAATAGCGGAGCATCACGTAACGTTCCTCCTCCGACGTACACTAAAAACTGAACAAGGTCACTGCATTCATCGCCGTCTCTCTCCCGGGAACACGAAATTTGATTGCGATTCAGATGTTTGAAGCGTTTTGTCAGAATAATGTGTTTCGCAAAGTGTTGAGGTGGGACTTGAGCGGCCACCCGCTATTACAGAGCGCTACCATGGGACTCTCCGCACTGACGTGATGCAAGAAAAATGCGACAAAATGATAAATTTGATTCCTTTCTGTCTAGGGGCGAGAGAGGAACATCGCTCCTCAGAGAGTCGAGCAGGGTGCTGTTCTGCTGCCCTCCGTCTTCGCACAGTGCCTACTCTTTCTGTACACCCACTCAGCCAATGCAGTCTATAGATAGTCCACCCTCTATTGTGTCTTTATACCCACACCACTGTATTCATACACCTGTTATTCTCTCCTTGATCCTTTGCTTCTTTCTTGTACATTCTTTATCCTTTGTTTCTTCTTTGCACATCCTTGATCCTTTACACAACCTTTCTTTTACATAAAGTGTATCGTCACACAAAATCTTTGCTAAAATCAACCTTTATTCTGTTTCTAGATCTCCTTTATTATGTCTTCGCACATGTTATGGTTATGTCTTTCTGGTTTCTTAACTCACGTCGATCACTATTGTCTTTACAATTACTTTTTCCTGCCCTTTCAACTTTGTTCTGACGTTGTTTAAACTTAATTCTCTTTTCATACACATTTTGCTCTGTCATAAACACTTTCTTCTGTCACTATAAACACTTTCTTCTGTCTTCATAAACACTTTCTTCTGTCTTCATAAACACTTTCTTCTGTCTTCATAAACACTTTCTTCTGTCTTCATTAACACTTTCTTCTGTCTTCATAAACATTTTCTTTTGTCACCAAAACACTTTCTTTTGTCACCAAAACACTTTCTTATATCACTATAAACACTTTCTTTTGTCTTCATTAACACTTTCTTCTGTCACTATAAACACTTTCTTCTATCTTCATAAACACTTTCTTCTGTCTTCATAAACACTTTCTTCTGTCTTCAGAAACACTTTCTTATATCACTATAAACACTTTCTTCTGTCACTATAAACACTTTCTTCTGTCACTATAAACACTTTCTTCTGTCTTCATAAACAATTTCTTTTGTCACTATAAACACTTTCTTCTGTCTTCATAAACAATTTCTTCTGTCTTCATAAACACTTTCTTTTGTCACTATAAACACTTTCTTCTGTATTCAGAAAAATTTTCTTCTATCTTCATTAACACTTTCTTCTTTCTTCATTAACACTTTCTTCTGTCTTCATAAACACTTTCTTCTATCTTCAGAAACACTTTCTTCTGTCTTCAGAAACACTTTAAATTATAATATCGTGATAAACACTTATTCTGTCCGTGTACACTTCAATTACTCTACCCACATGGCGATTTTCAAATTAATCTCTTTGCACACCTTGTTTCCATACTACTATATACCAGCAAGCCTATATTCATATGATTCATTGTGTTGTCTCATGTCCATATTCACTTTCCACACAGGGTATATCACCGATGTGTGCGTTTCTCTTTCTCGAATGAAGACAACTGTAAGGTTGTGTTTACTGCGAGGGAATTCATCTCTGTCGATTGCCACGAAAGTAAACATTCATTATGAAATAGTACAGATTATGAAAAAGTTTGTCAAAACATTGTCCGACTGTTGTGTTTACGCGATGAATATAATAGAATAATAATAGAGACACTTTAGCTGGTTGTTCGCTTGGTTTGTATCTTTGTCGATGGACCTCGTCGTTTGACAAATAATGTGATGAATATTAGACATAGATTAATTGTTGAAAACATACGAAGTCATGAATTGTCTTGACAAAGTATCACTGTGTCCCCAAAGCTTTGCCTGCTCGACTGGTGGAAGATTTTCAGGGCGCCTCGCGTAAAGAGTTGAGCTTGTCATCGATGTTATGCTGCAGTGTGAGGGAGCTTTGCCACTGTTCAGTTGTAACCCAGTGTGGTGTTTTGCATTGTTACAAAAACATGTGCCCCTTTGCTTGCTTAAAAACAACTCCTCTCGAAAAACTATGAACATTGCTGAACAGTCAAGACAATCCAAAGTTTGAGCATGTTTCTATTGTTTTTTGGCAATGCACATATTCAAGTTTAAATACACGAATATTATAAAATAATTCGACTTAAAGAAAATACAGTTTGTATTCTTGTTATTGTGTTTTAGGAATGATATAGATCAAGCCATTCCAACAAAATTGAAATCTACACTGTAAAACTCGCGTTTAGCAATTAAACACCACCGTTACATGTTTAATGCTATACATGTTTAGCATAGTGCTTAAAAGCTAAACACAAGAACGATATTACATCTGTTATTAAAACATGAATAGCTTTTAAACACATTTCTAAACGTGTTTAGACAGACATTGCACCAGTGGCTAAACACTTTCCTAAACATGTTTGAGAATTTCCCCAATGGGTCGGATTACATTGGTCAGTTTGGGCGGGAGAGTTAATTAAGAACAGATGTGTTTCCCTGTGGCCGCCATATTTCGCAAACATCCTCTTGTCTATTTACACGTTGTTGATGCACAAGTTTCTGGTCAGTCGAAGTGCACATGGAGCAAAAAGGTGATGCTACTGCGAATATATGTCTCTATGTTCCCTGAACGACACAATTATGGTTCCAATCAAGACATTGTAAGGTAAGTTCATTTGAGGTTTCACAACGTCGTCCGATTGCTTTCTATGTTGATCATTTGTCAAAGGAGTTTGTAACAAGTCATTTAACGTACGTATATTATATGCTTAGCACCAACAGTAACATAAATATTTAAGTAATATTTGTTATTTATATAAATGATATATATGAGGGTTGTGATAATGTTTATAGATCTAAAATAAAGTAATATCCATAGACCACATGTTACTATAACATTCCAGTGTAGTGAGGTTTGATTAGTGTAACTGGTTGTGTTGAATTACTTGAATTAAGATGTGTAATAAGGGTATAGACGTTTAACAATTGTATTTACTAAATAAGTTCTGAAAGAAGCATATGACAATATGTTCATAAAATACTTGGTTGATGCACATATAGCTCATTTAGGACCAGACCAGTATATTTAGATGTATCTATGTTATGCAGTTGGAGAAGAAGTTTTCCTGATGACATTCTGCCTCGACAAGAAAGATGCTGTGATGGAGAAATAGGAGAAACTGTAAGTATTCACTCAGCTGTAGTGAGTAAATATTAAACTAAATCCCTTTATGTAAGGACTTTCACAAATGAACTGTATTTAAGTAATATATAGACTATTACTTTTCATTATAAAGACCAACTATTGTATAAATATGCTTTGGTAAAAGATTTGCTTGTATCTGCCATTTTATTCTGACTTTTTTATACTAATTTTTGCCCTTTTTGTAGGAAACAAGAACTGACAGAATCAGTTATTACAAAACGTTGAAGTCCCACTAAAATACAATTAAGTTTTTAAAACTGATTTCATCACTGGATTTGATGTCAGTTAATTTTGTACAACCATTTGTATATACCCAAATGAGTTACTCTATGACATGTTTCACTTTACCTCTTTATAAAACTGTTTTCAGGAGTATGTTCATAAAATGTGTTATTTTTTGTCACGTTGCATTACGACGGTAACGGTTTCTTCATTCACGTTACAGATGAAGGATGCCAAAAGAAATAAAATGCAGTTTACAAACGACCTTCCTGAATCTCAAGTACCTTCCAAATCCTTGGATTTAATACAGATGTTTTAAAGGGAGTAAACTACAAAAAACTTGTTGTGAAAAAGTTATGTTGGAAAAAATCCAGAAAGCACCCTACCTATTTTAAAGGATTTATTTAGTTATTAATTCATGTACAGAAAATCATTTGTTGAACAATGTCGCTATATTGCCTTGATTCTAAAACCAATTTCAAAATATTTGTGTCTGAAAATTTAACATTTAACATTGTCCATGCATATATTTTATCTTTAGATACCTTTTATCCATGTATATTATGAGAATAATGATTATCTTATAAATACAATATTTGGTAAAATCAAGGAGTGTTCTTGGTGTATATGGTTATTTTATACATAATTTTTAATAAACATTTTCGAGGAATTTCTATTTTGAGTCATTATTTTCTTAAAAGAGGTTAATACAGACCACATTTATGTCTTGTTTGATATACTTTTTAGTAGTAGTACTACATTAGTAGTAGAATGTTTTGGCGATGACTGTGTAACATTGAAACTTGTTACTGTTTTCAACAGCCACTGGTGATTTGATCTAGCATTTTAATTTACAAGATATACCATTAGTCTTCATTGATTTAAATAGTTTGTACATTTGCAATGCTTTCATTTTCAGGCGTGATGGATTGTATGGTTTTGTTGTGTTTGAAAGTTAAACATAATACTAAGCGCGTATCTTGTCCTGTTTTTTTTACACGTTTAGACCCCTAAACACGTTTAGCTACCTAAATGTTTTAAGGAATGTGTTTAGTTGCTAAGCACATTATTAAACGTGTTTATGTAGCTAAACGTGATTAGATGCTAAACACATTCCTAAACACATCCATGTAGCTAAACGTGTTTAGGGGTCTAAACGTGTAAAAAAACAGGACAAGATACGCGCTTAGTATTATGTTTACATCCTAAACACCATTTTTACAGTGTAATCTCCGACACGATTTTGTTTAATTAAAATGTGTATCGAACAAATATATGTTTTGATAAAAAATAAAATAAAAAGTATGTTCAGAATCATGTTGAAATACATGTTCTTAAATACATTACATATATCTAGAGTATGAATTAAAACAAATTCATCAAACAAATGTTTTCATTTTTGTTTTAAAACGTGACATTTTTAGTTTGAAACAAGTACAGTCTGATTATAAATCGGCCCTGTTACGAGGACTAAATTTGCAAAATAATGCATCTTCCGGGATATGAACAGGTTCTGTTGCTTCGAACGATCTAAGTTCGTATCCCGGTAGATGCACTATTTTGCAACTTTTATTCCTCGGGAAAAGGTCGATTTTAATCAGACTGGAAACACATCTTTTTTCGGCAGATATTTGAAATCTAATGAATAATTGTCAAGAAATCTTTCGTATGAAATTTTAACTCATCAGGCCTGATGAGCTTATGACATGGTCCGTTGTCCGTCGTCGATCGTCCACCGTGCGTTAACGGTCGCTGGTAAAGTTTTGAAACTTAACACTGCGAACTACTATACTAGACTTTTGAAGAAGAATATTTCTCGCTTATCTTTAACATGTTTAAGCTAACATGTTTAAATCTTGTTAACGTTTTAGAAACTCATTCCAGAAGACCTGAGATTTAAGGGAAAATTCAGAAGGGTGTGCGACATATCGAGTCTCCGTTTGTCAGCCATATGACATGACTGTACCTTAGGTTTTAATTAACTTCAAGTGAAGGAACATCACTAGTATACTGAAATATTGTGGGGCATACTTCTACCGGCTGATTGTGATTGAAGGTTTGCTGAACATTCATTGTATATTATTAACCTATTATTAGATATGGTCTTCAAGTTAAGAAAATAAATCATGCAACAATTGATGAGCTAAAGAACCAGTGGTTCAATATTTCAGAATGTTTTTCTCTGTTGTCAGGTACAGTAGGCCTACTCGTCTCGTCTGTCTGTTCATGTTTAATCATTGTTTGTCGAGAGCGTTTCTTTAAAACGTTATATTTATTAATGAAAATTTGCATACAGATGAAATTGTGGCCTTTTAAAATTTAGATTTCTTCACAAATTCATGTTTTGCCGCTCCCAAAGGGAATAAGCGTTTTTGGTTTTAAAAAAAGTGTACTCCTTCTAACGATATCTGTGAAACTAACAGGTATTCATTGTCAAAACTTTGGATATGCATCAATCAATTTGTGGAGTTTTGCTTTCGCTTTTTAGGAATTTCTAGAAATTATTGTGTTGCCACTTCAATGACAGTAAGCATTATTTGGATCACCTGTCGGTCTGTATCATATATCTCACAAATCTCAAGCTGTCTCTCTTACACGGACTGGTCAGTGACGTCATTATGAAGTTTTGTACTTAAAGATCACGGAGTGACGTTTTACAGATATACTTCAAGCATTTTGCAACAAGTTTAAATCTGATTCTGCATGTAAAACGTAATATATTACAGGTATGTATTTCAGTGACTCGGTCGGTAATACGACAGTTAACCAGAGTTTAATATCTCTTTACAATAACATCTATTTTACAAAATACTAAAATAAATAAATAAATAATTTATTTATTTATATTTATTTATTTATTTATTTATTGTACTTAATAAGCCCTCCAAGGGCCGTAAATCCAGATATAGTTCAATAGTTTGCCTTATTCTGATATCGACCCCCAATTTTGTTGCTCTAGGTGTTTAAGTCACTCTCTCACAGTAAGCCTTCACAACTACACCAATGTCCTGAACCTATATGAAAGTTTGTGATATTTAAAAAATCTATAGAATCTCATTGCAGCATTATTAGTTTTCTTTCCATATAATTCAGACATTGCCGAAAACATTGTTTCAGAGATCATCTTATAGTCTCCTGTCGTTGCAAAGGTTCGATAACACTTTGAGTGTAACTTGACCAAGAAACAGTGCCAACTAATCCTGGATGATAAGGAATTAACCTCGCTAATCTGTCCTCTTCAATGTCTCTCTATAAAACCAACCTTGTCTGACTTTTATTACCATTTTTTATGGATTAGCTTCTTGAGATTTATTGTAATAATCTTCATGTAACTTTCCTAATAATACTTTCGCGCACCTGTTTCGCTGTCATAAAGTCGTCTCGTGTTGATGTTGTCTTTGTTTGTGAGTAATCTACAGAGGACACTGCAAGGTGATGACTCCCTGATCCCGACTGTCACCGGAGCTACCCCTCCAGAACGACTCCCATCTCCTGCATCCAGTGTAGGTTATACACCAGGGTGAATCATCGTCTATATCAGGTTTACACACTGCGAGGTGATTCGCTGATGTATACCGCGGACTACAACCAACCACTTGTCTCTCGTGAAACAACAAGCTCGCTGCCCGCTACTAATTGTAGATTATTGCAATGCCAAACAGAAGGAGTAATCTTTCAAAGGCGGAACAGAGCCTCGAAGCGGTTCGTCGCTTTTCTTTCTCAGCACTCATAAAACAAATGTCTAGGTATAGAATTACCCGATTTCACAGCCTTAGCATCCGATTTGAGCTCATTAGAAGCATTTCATTAGATTTGTCGCATAGCATATTATATAAAGTTGAGCCGATAAGAACAGCTGCAGCCAGCCGTAATCTACCCGCTTCGGGTTTCATCCAAAATTGATCAAATCTAATCTAATGTAGAATTTCCTACCACGGATGATAGTTAGAGGAAACCTTTTAATACAGACTCTCATCTGCCGGTCCAACTTTGACGGTTCTACCTTTCCGTGTCGTGCCGTGAGGCCGATTTGATCTCAACTGAGGCTGGGTTGCTAACTGAAGAAGCAATATGAAATAATATAGTGTAATGACAACCGCCGTGAAGTTCGTGGCCGGCACACGATCCTTGTGCATGAATAAAGCCTCCTAGTCGGAGATTATGGTGGAATAATTAGTGCAGCAACACCGTCTTGTCGCGGAACTTCCTGCAGCCTACACACAGCGCGAGAAGAAGATGGGAGGGAGAGGAGATCCCTGTAGCAAGCCTTTGTTCAGACCTTGAGCCTACACAACCTCAGAGACATGAGTCAACCTCCTCCCCTCCCTCCCCCTCCCTCGGCTAGCAGCAGCCGATCTAGCTAAATATCACTTACGTTCTACCTCCCCGGGCCATTCTGCAAATATTATCAAAATTCAGACTTTGTCATCTGTTTTCATTTGTAGAAAATTGTCAGCTGAGTAGAAAGCTTCACTCAACTTGCGGTGCTCTTCCGTCATTTCCTCAGGAGATTATTTTTGAAGGAATTATAAAAGAAACAGCAGTGTTCATTATTTTAATTATTTAAATCTGCATAAAAAAGTTGTTCGAAATTGGTACTTTTGAAATGTATATTTTGATACCGATAAACAAAGAAAATAAGTAACATTTAACGGCAGATCGTATCCAAAGATAATGCATTAATAACAGCAAGAACTAAAGCAAAGTAGTGTGGTTTGTTGGGGACGTCAGCCCGACAACTGAAACTTTCACTTTGAAATGAAATATCAACATGCGAGTGATAGTATTTTTGCTGCTGAATTTAAACTAGAAATGACTCTTCCTCTATTACTTAATCTACTCTGACAAATTAAGAGTCAACGAATCTAAATGCCGGATACTAAGCGACATTCAAGTTAATATTATTTTTATTAAACGAGTTAATGGCTTTGTATCTAACGAGCGAAAGCTATATTATTCAAGAGTTTCACTCAATAAATTAACTTTAATTTTACATTAAGAATCCTAATGTCAAAGTTTCCATGTGTCCATAAATTCAGATTTAGATACCTCCATTGTGTTTCATAAAATTGTATTTGACTGAAATACGTGTCAACAAACGTTATGTGCTGATTTCAGTTCAAATAATTTCAATCAACTTGCATATTCATCCCCAATCGCAAAATATATCATAACTAGGACTGCCGCGGCAGTACTTAGGTCTTCAAGACGTCTGCTTGACCTTGAACTCCATGTTGGACTCAGGGTTATTCATCAGTTTCTCTGCTTGAAAATGAGCTATCAAACATGTCTCTATCTTCAGCAGTTTTGTTTTACCAAAATTCTGCAAAGACAATGCCCCTCTGAAAATGGAACACTCACTTATTAATGGACCCCTACATGATCTTTCTCACGATTAAGACAAAACGGTTAATATTTTCATTCTAAGGTGTAACATAGAAATATTAATATAAATAGAATATTGTGATTTAATTTCCACTTAAGCAGATGTAATCATAATTAAGATTGCATACATAAGTAAGGCGTTATGTTCTTCTGAGTATTCAAGAAAATACTCAAAAATGCTTAAATTTTGACCCCTAGACAACGTTTGCGATGTTCGGAGCTTAACTATCAACGAAATAATGAAAGAATTCAACATAAAAGTTATTGGACGTGAAATTATGCATACGTAGATGTCAATAAAGTTGCATTTGCATAATACGTTAAGCAGTCACTTTGAAGATGGATGAAAATTGCGATTGTCGAAAAATGACAGGTCACACATAAACTATGACAGATACATGCTTCAAAATTATTGTCCTTAATAAATGATGTTTCTACTTTAAAATGAGCTATTAAACGTTTTCCTATCTTTAATAGTTAAAGATCGAAAAATCTCTAAAAAATATACCCCTCGAAAACTGTCAAAATCACAAAATTTCAATTATCTGCGGAAATGCGCAAATTGTGGACAAGCTATCAACTTTTATATGATAATGATATGTGATGGAAGTGTTAAACTAGTTATTAGAAAGAGATGGCAATAAGTTACTATGACATAACTTCATTAATAACAGAGTTATGTCCCTTTGAATGCGAGCCCTAAAAATCATTTTTTCAAAAAGTTCAATTTTCAAATTGCTGTAGCTCGTTAACCGTTGAAAATAGGAGATTTATTTTAATTACGTGATATGTACCCTCAAAATCGCGAAAGTTAACACAATTTTCAGTTTTTACGAAATATTAAAACATCTATTGTTACGGCCGAAAACCGCTATCAGCCTAATCGATGGGGAATGTTGTTGAACTTATCTTGAATAGTTTTCGAGCTATTAAGGTTTGCAGTTTCAACTTCAAGGGGAGATAACTCAAGAAAAAAGTCGAAAATCAAAAATCGGCCGACGTAGTGAACGAGTTCAGGTCACAGGCTATCATCCCTGAAAAGTTCGTGGAAAAAGGTTTAGCGGTTACTTCAGAACGCGGGGGACAAAATACGTCCAAAACATACGTATTGAAGACCTAATTACTAGTTTCTAATTAAATTGAGCAACATTACATGTGCAAAAACCGACACTTCACGTCCCATTTACATGCAAATTAATTATAATACCTATTAAACATTAATATATTATCAACCCAGAGTTGTCTGTTTGTCTGGTGTAAATAAGTTTCGAAAATTACTTTTGACTAATTGACGTGCGCCACACGCGGTGCATTGTCCGGTTTTCGATCAGAAATCGATACTTTTACCTTTATATTGTCAATATACTGAGTAGACTGGCATCAACATGGCGATTTTAGGCAAAAGTCAGTACTTCTCGAAAGATTAACATTATTTACAAGGTTTGGCATATGTGACTCACAACAACACAATGGATGCACCTTTAACGACAAAAGGCTTTATTGATAACATTTTCCAATATATTTTTTTCTTTCGAGTAACTGTGATCGAAGAAACGCATTTCTTGCTTGAGAATCATAGTAGAACAACGAATAGCTTTCTTTGCAACATCGTGTAAACTATATTTGTATATAAAATAAGTTTTTTGTGAGAAAAGCTGTAAATAATGCCACAGTAATCCACTTTGCTTAAACTCTTTTCTACTCGCATTAGATAATGCCTTCTTGTACCATGTTACAATCACGTATTTCTCTCTTTTCAAAGAAAGTTTGGAAAGCAAACCAGCTGGGTTTTTTTTTTATAAATCACATTACTTTAACTACTTATTTATATCCTGATCTGTTCAAAGACAGAATTAAATGGCGAAGTTATCAGGTGGTACTAAATTAATGTATTGGTGAATAGAGCACTTGCCGGGGTTGTAATAATAGAGCTCAAATTGAAAACCATTGTCACTTTTAGATGAACACAGGAACAACTGTATTGATAAATCACTTTTTAATATTCGTTGAAGAAAATATTAATAAATTAAGAATTAACCCGACTTCATCCGTATTCAATCAACTCATCACTGCCTTCGAAAAGTACATTTTGTACGAAAGATAAATTTCAAAGAATATGGTGACGCCTATTTCATAATTAATTGTGAGTACTTTTTCTCTATCACCCTTTCAGTTGTAAATTTTTATGTCTCGTCTACATTTTCTGTATTCGTAATGTATATATATATATATATATATATATATATATATATATATATATATATATAAATAAGATGAGTTGCTTCTCACGTGAAGTAAGGTTATATATAGAAAAGAGTAAACATCAGATGGTTTTGACTGGATCAATCTTCTTTAATACAATACTTGAAAAGACCGATATAAGGGTCGAAATGAGCTCATCGTATTGTATTAAAGAAGATTGATCCAGTCAAAACCATCTGATGTTTACTCTGTTCTATATATATATATAATATATGTTGAACATATAAAATATGTGACAGTAAATGAATTTTTCGTTGGGAGCTATCTTGTACCTAGGGGTTCGAAGTCTATGCATTTGGTTCTGCTTTCAAACGTACCCCAATTTTTAAAAATTACTATTTCCATTTTCATACATTTCCATACATTTCAAGATAGAAACAAGTAATACAAATATGCCATTTCATAAACATGATTTCTAATGATGACCAGAATGTGTGGAAGCTTGCATATTCGCAATTTGAAAATGCGTTCATTTCTGTTATCCGGTAATATTTTAAAATTTATTTTTGTAACGGGTTAAAGTTTGGTTAAACCTTTTTGGTAATGCATTTGTAAAGCACCGATTTGTAATAAGGAAAGAATTGCATCCAATGGGTTGTTGTTTTTACCCTTAACAATATATTCTTTTGATTGAGATCAATGTTTCCTTCTGTGTAATTTGCAAGCCATTCTGATAGTTGTTTCCATATGATTTGTACATATTGACAAGAAAACAACACATCTTTAAAACATGTCAGTGCATTTTATCGTTTTATGTGTAAAATGTGTTTTTATCTTGAATTGTGTAGTTGGTCGCAGCCTCACGCAAGCATATTGGCATTCCCTTATCATGAATGCAGTTGATCTAACGACTACACGCTAACATAGCTTCTTCCTCAAGGTGCGTTCAACCACACGAGTTCTACCTTTTGTTGACAAATTACCTGAATAATGGCCGAACGCTTGATTTAATCTATGACTGTTATTTGGGTTATCTTTTCATCGGTCGGTGATAACTGTCAATTGATTTATATGATCGACTGGTTGCATTATGGTAAAGGGTATGGTTTCCGGTGTCACTCTGTAGCTACCAAGAGCATCTCACTACATGAGTGACTTCATCTCTGAAATCTACCGGTGAAATTGACTTGAACAAATCCTTGTGATGTTAGAGTAGAGCAAAAGTCCACCCGTAAGTCACAGAGACACGTGCATGTTATCTGCTCAACTTCACATGTACACGTGTAGCATGTTCCCTGCTCTCTCACGTGTACATCCAGCATGGTTCACTCGACTACTCCGTGAACGATAGGAGTGACCCTTGGTCGTTCAACAGCCTGACATGGTATGGAATAAGATGTTTCCTGTACTGGAGACAGAGACAGCAACTCTGATGCGGTGAACACTGATGTGTTGTTCAGATGCGGTGACTCCCAGCAAACACAAAACGTTTTGAAAACGTTTCCTGAAAGTTTCTCAGCGAAACGTTTCTGAAAAACATTCATGCAACGTTTATAAAACGTTATTGAAAACGTTTTTCTACAACGTTTTACAAACGTTTAGTAAAAACGTTTTATAAACGTTGTATGAATGTTTTTAGAAACGTTTCTTGAAAACATTCATGCAACGTTTTCAAAACGTTTTTACTAAACGTTTGTAAAACGTTCTTAAAACGATCAGTAAAAACGTTTTTGTAATGTTTCTATGAAACCATAGGGAAACGTTTTGTTCAAAACGTTTCTAAAACGTTCAAGAAACGTTTGTTAAAAGTTTTCACGAAAAGGTTACTGAACCGTTTACAAAACATGATGAAAGAAATTTATTTATAACATTCAACAATTGTGCAATGTGTGTAATAGATTATCGTAGATATACAGCCTACAATTACAGCTCATGGCCATAGTATTACGTACATGATGACATAGGCTATATATATATACACACAGTACAAGGTACACAAAAGGAAAAGGCGCGCGAACATCTATAATACTTATCATGATTGTGTGACGTAATTGAACTTAATGACGTCATCATAACGTTACCAAGTTACCGCAGTGTAATTGACGTCGGAAGATTACAGCTTGGTGACGCTGACGACGGTGTGACTCTAGGGCGTCGGGAAATTGTGACAAATTGAGTTCAATACCCTCAATTATCAAAGGTATGTGTCATAAAACTAATGTCATGTTAATGATTATAATTGATAAGTTAAATGCCTTGCAGTACAGTAACGTTGCATTTTAATGATGTTCAGAGTCTGAGTAACAACAGGGACGCCACAATGGCAGACGTTGAAGAGGTTCTGAGGGATTTCCTCAAGCAGGCGCCGCACAAGAGAGGAGGACTTAAATATAAGGTACATACTGATAGACATAGATTAATATCATTCCTATAATGTACCGTAATAAGTGGATTAATACACAAATTGTAATTGTTTCAACATTACAATTACTAGTATATAACATATAATTATTCAAGAGCATTGCTTCGAAATACCACCAGAGTAGGCACATGCATAATTATGATCTTTTTTGTTTTCCAGAACCCAATTCAGGCCGGCATTGACGACGAATTATAATAAACAACAGACAGTTGATGTAAACAAACGAAATGTTGAAGAAATAAATTCACACTTTCAACCTTGAACCTCTTTGAGTGATACTTTAAGAAATGAACTCAATATATGTGACAGCGATATGATAGGATAGGGTTATATGCAATAAATAACTAATAGTTTTTTTTAAAAAGAAAAACATTCATATATGCTTTTGAAAAATTTATATAAACTAACCACTTTATAATCCCATTCTCATGCCGCTGTCAGATATAAGGACATTATGCAAAATGTCCGAAGAAGACACAACAAGCACCAAAGACTTGCAAGGAATAGTGAAATGAAATGGGCAGTGAAAATGCTTCATGTCAACCTCCCTCCGCAAGAAATAGAACATCCCGTACTCAACACTAGCTAATTTAACTTTTGCCGCATTTCCTTGATGTTTCTGTGCTAGTAAACCAGAGCATTTCAGGAGCAGCGCTCCGACATAAAAGCATGGAAAGGTGAAGGAAATGCGGCAAGGCTTTCATTCGCAAGAAAGGGTTTGAGACTGGCGAGAGGTATATGTCTTGCGTAGGGAAGTTGGCTTTATGTTGGACGATGAACAAACCATTTCTTAGTAAATGTCACCAAATTCATTCAAATGATACAATGAAAATAAGTATAAAGTCGTGAAAACATTATGGCACGTTTCAGTAAGGTTTCCACAAAGTTTTCAAAAAACGTTTCTCCACAACGTTTCAAAAACGAAAAAAAAACTCCACAATCTAACGTTTCAGAAACGTTTTTTAAAACGTTTCTGAAACTTTAGAGCAACGTTTCAGAAACGTTGGAGAACGTTACTGTGTTTGCTGGGACTACTGATGTGTTGTTCAGATGCGGTTGAACACTGATGTGTTGTTCAGATGCGGTTGAACACTGATGTGTTGTTCAGATGCGGTGACTACTGATGTGTTGTTCAGATGCGGTTGAACACTGATGTGTTGTTCAGATGCGGTGACTACTGATGTATTGATCAGATGCGGTTGAACACTGATGGGTTGTTCAGATGCGGTGACTAGTGATGTGTTGTTCAGATGCGGTTGAACACTGATGTGTTGTTCAGATGCGGTTGAACACTGATGTGTTGTTCAGATGCGGTTGAACACTGATGTGTTGTTCAGATGCGGTTGAACACTGATGTGTTGTTCAGATGCGGTGACTACTGATGTATTGATCAGATGCGGTTGAACACTGATGTGTTGTTCAGATGCGGTGACTACTGATGTGTTGTTCTGATGCGGTGACTACTGATGTGTTGTTCAGATGCGGTTGAACACTGATGTGTTGTTCAGATGCGGTGACTACTGATGTGTTGTTCAGATGCGGTGACTACTGATGTGTTGTTCAGATGCGGTGACTACTGATGTATTGATCAGATGCGGTTGAACACTGATGTATTGATCAGATGCGGTTGAACACTGATGGGTTGTTCAGATGCGGTTGAACACTGATGTATTGATCAGATGCGGTTGAACACTGATGTATTGATCAGATGCGGTTGAACACTGATGTATTGATCAGATGCGTTTGAACACTGATGTATTGATCAGATGCGGCTGAACAAACCGGAAGTGTAGGTAACTATTTACGTGGCTGCTGGAAGTATTCCCTGTCTGTCCAAGTGTCAAGACTTCCTATCCATAATCTCTCAAATTTACGGCCTCCAGACACAAATGCCATCATTTTCAAATATTCAAGACTTACCGAATGTTCGTTTGCGATAGTTTAGGGTTATTCATTATGTATTAAGTGCAATAGTGAAGGAGAATCAAGCAATTTAACATTTCTACACTCTTGCAGCTCGTCTGTGCGAGATGGATCGTGTACATCCGGGTCTGGGTACATCTGCACTCTCTCGGGAGAGGAGGTAGTATTGTTTCAAACATCAACGGCGTCTTGTTAAAATAGCTTAAACAGCTTCTTCAGACTGCCAATCCATCATTTTCAAATGAATTGAACGAGATCAGGAATAAACTGTTCTGATTGTCACTTCCCCGCCGAGACAACGATCCTGCTCAATTTAAATTATTTAAATAGGAAACATCTTTTCAAAATCCAAGAAGTTATTTTCATATTTCCTGACACAAGACGTGGACAACATGTACACACCATAAATGCAAATCTAAATTCGACCTATATGCACTCATCCCTCCTGTAACTATTACCGAATGCCTGCTCTGGGCACAAACCTCTGTCGAGTTTGACCTCTGACCTCACATGACGTACGGTACCTACACCCTTCCCCTGGAGATATGCGCGTCGTCCATCTACAACTCACTCGCAACATGTGCTGCAGTCGCCACTGACGTCACGGAGCAACAGGGGCGAGTGATGCCTTGCTATATATGTATCTGTGCGCACCTAAAATAAACCACTGTATACAGGATTAACGGCACCATGCTACTCGCTCTGTACTTCTAGATTACAGCAGACTCTCAGAACTCGGCCTTCCCAGATTCCCCTATCTCGTCTCTGCACCAGTATATCTGGGGAGAATTGGGTTGATGAGCAAAATCTTAGGTTTATGAAGAACACCCTCCATGTTCTAATAGGTGGATTGAATAACCACATGTAACGTTTATAAAGAACAACTACTTCTTTCAAGTACGTGGGTTGAATATCCAAATGTGACGTTTATAAAGAACAACTACTTCGTTCAATTACATGTGTTGAATAGCCAAATGTAACGTTTATGAAGAACAACTACTTCGTTCAATTACGTGGGTTGAATAGCCAAATGTTACGTTTATAAAGAACAACTACTTCGTTCAATTACGTGTGTTGAATAGCCAAATGTGACGTTTATAAAGAACAACTACTTCTTTCAATTAAGTGGGTTGAATAGCCAAATGTAACGTTTATAAAGAATCACGTATATCTAGAACAAGTACTTCTTTCCATTACGTGGGTTGAATAGCCAAATGTCACGTTTATGAAGAACAACTACTTCTTTCAATTAAGTGGGTTGAATAGCCAAATGTAACGTTTATGAAGAACAATTACTTCTTTCAATTACGTGGGTTGAATAACCAAATGTAACGTTTATAAAGAACAACTACTTCTTTCAATTACGTGGGTTGAATAGCCAAACGTAACGTTTATAAAGAACAACTACTTCTTTCAATTAAGTTGGTTGAATAGCCAAATGTAACGTTTATAAAGAATCGCGTATATCTAGAACAAGTACTTCTTTCAAGTACGTGGGTTGAATAGCCAAATGTCACGTTTAAGAAGAACAACTACTTCTTTCAATTAAGTGGGTTGAATAGCCAAATGTGACGTTTATAAAGAATAACTACTTCTTTCAATTACGTGGGTTGAATAGCCAAACGTAACGTTTATAAAGAACAACTACTTCTTTCAATTAAGTTGGTTGAACAGCCAAATGTAACGTTTTTAAAGAATCACGTATATCTAGAACAAGTACTTCTTTCAAGTATGTGGGTTGAATAGCCAAATGTCACGTTTATGAAGAGCAACTACTTCTTTCAATTAAGTGGGTTGAATAGCCAAATGTGACGTTTATAAAGAATAACTACTTCTTTCAATTACGTGGGTTGAATAGCCAAACGTAACGTTTATAAAGAACAACTACTTCTTTCAATTAAGTTGGTTGAATAGCCAAATGTAACGTTTATAAAGAATCACGTATATCTAGAACAAGTACTTCTTTCAATAAAGTGGGTTGAACAGGCAAATGTCACGTTAATGAAGAACAACTACCTCTTTCAATTACGTGGATTGAATAGCCAAATGTCAGGTTTATGAAGAACAACTACTTCGTTCAATTACGTGTGTTGAATAGCCAAATGTGACGTTTATAAAGAACAACTACTTCGTTCAATTACGTGTGTGGAATAGCCAAATGTGACGTTTATAAAGAACAACTACTTCTTTCAATTACGTGGGTTGAATAGCCAAACGTGACGTTTATAAAGAACAACTACTTCTTTCAATTACGTGGGTTGAATAGCCAAACGTAACGTTTATAAAGAACAACTACTTCTTTCAATTAAGTTTGTTGAATAGCCAAATGTCACGTTTATGAAGAACAACTACTTCTTTCAATTAAGTGGGTTGAATAGCCAAATGTAACGTTTATGAAGAACAACTACTTCTTTAAATTACGTGTGTTGAATAGCCAAACGTGACGTTTATAAAGAACAACTACTTCTTTCAATTAAGTTGGATGAATAGCCAAATGTAACGTTTATAAAGAATCACGTATATCTAGAACAAGTACTTCTTTCCATTACGTGGGTTTAATAGCCAAATGCAACGTTTATGAAGAACAATTACTTCTTTCAATTACGTGGGTTGAATAACCAAATGTAACGTTTATAAAGAACAACTACTTCTTTCAATTACGTGTGTTGAATAGCCAAATGTAACGTTTATAAAGAACAACTACTTCTTTCAATTACGTTGGTTGAATAGCCAAATGTAACGTTTATAAAGAACAACTACTTCTTTCAATTTAGTTGGTTGAATAGCCAAATGTAACGTTTATAAAGAATCACGTATATCTAGAACAAGTACTTCTTTCAATAAAGTGGGTTGAACAGGCAAATGTCACGTTAATGAAGAACAACTACTTCTTTCAATTACGTGGGTTGAATAGCCAAATGTCAGGTTTATGAAGAACAACTACTTCGTTAAATTACGTGTGTTGAATAGCCAAATGTGACGTTTATAAAGAACAACTACTTCGTTCAATTACGTGTGTTGAATAGCCAAATGTGACGTTTATAAAGAACAACTACTTCTTTCAATTACGTGGGTTGAATAACCAAATGTGACGTTTATGAAGAACAACTACTTCTTTCAATTACGTGGGTTGAATAACCAAATGTGACGTTTATAAAGAACAACTACTTCTTTCAATTACGTGTGTTGAATAGCCAAATGTGACGTTTATGAAGAACAACTGCTTCGTTCAATTACGTAGGTTGAATAGCCAAATGTAACGTTTATAAAGAACAACTTTTTCTTTCCATTACGTGTGTTGAATAGCCAAATGTGACGTTTATGAAGAATAACTACTTCGTTCAATTACGTGGGTTGAATAACCACATGTAACGTTTATGAAGAACAACTACTTCTTTCCATTAAGTGGGTTGAATAGCCAAATGTGACGTTTATGAAGAACAACTACATATTTCAATTAAGTTGGTTGAATAGCCAAATGTAACGTTTATAAAGAATCACGTATATCTAGAACAAGTACTTCTTTCAATAAAGTGGGTTGAACAGGCAAATGTCATGTTAATGAAGAACAATTACTTCTTTCAATTACGTTGGTTGAATAGCCAAATGTAACGTTTATGAAGAACAACTACTTCTTTCAATTAAGTGTGTTGAATAGCCAAATGTGACGTTTATAAAGAACAACTACTTCTTTCAATTAAGTGGGTTGAATAGCCAAATGTCACGTTTATAAAGAATAACTACTTCGTTCAATTACGTGTGTTGAATAGCCAAATGTGACGTTTATAAAGAACAACTACTTCGTTCAATTACGTGTGTTGAATAGCCAAATGTGACGTTTATAAAGAACAACTACTTCTTTCAATTAAGTGGGTTGAATAGCCAAATGTCACGTTTATAAAGAATAACTACTTCGTTCAATTACGTGTGTTGAATAGCCAAATGTGACGTTTATAAAGAACAACTACTTCTTTCAATTACGTGGGTTGAATAACCAAATGTGACGTTTATGAAGAACAACTACTTCTTTCAATTACGTGTGTTGAATAGCCAAATGTGACGTTTATGAAGAACAACTGCTTCGTTCAATTACGTAGGTTGAATAGCCAAATGTAACGTTTATAAAGAACAACTTTTTCTTTCCATTACGTGTGTTGAATAGCCAAATTTGACGTTTATGAAGAATAACTACTTCGTTCAATTACGTGGGTTGAATAACCACATGTAACGTTTATGAAGAACAACTACTTCTTTCAATTAAGTGGGTTGAATAGCCAAATGTGACGTTTATGAAGAACAACTACATATTTCAATTTAGTTGGTTGAATAGCCAAATGTAACGTTTATAAAGAATCACGTATATCTAGAACAAGTACTTCTTTCAATAAAGTGGGTTGAACAGGCAAATGTCATGTTAATGAAGAACAACTACTTCTTTCAATTACGTTGGTTGAATAGCCAAATGTAACGTTTATGAGGACAACTACTTCTTTCAATTAAGTGTGTTGAATAGCCAAATGTGACGTTTATAAAGAACAACTACTTCTTTCAATTAAGTGGGTTGAATAGCCAAATGTCACGTTTATAAAGAATAACTACTTCGTTCAATTACGTGTGTTGAATAGCCAAATGTGACGTTTATAAAGAACAACTACTTCGTTCAATTACGTGTGTTGAATAGCCAAATGTGACGTTTATAAAGAACAACTACTTCTTTCAATTAAGTGGGTTGAATAGCCAAATGTCACGTTTATAAAGAATAACTACTTCGTTCAATTACGTGTGTTAAATAGCCAAATGTGACGTTTATAAACAACAACTGCTTCTTTCAATTACGTGGGTTGAATAGCCAAATGTCAGGTTTATGAAGAACAACTACTTCGTTCAATTACGTGGGTTGAATAGCCAAATGTGACGTTATGAAGAACAACTACTTCTTTCAATTAAGTGTTTTGAATAGCCAAATGTCACATTTATAAAGAATAACTACTTCGTTCAATTACGTGTGTTGAATAGCCAACTGTGACGTTTATAAAGAACAACTACTTCTTTCAATTAAGTGGGTTGAATAGCCAAATGTCACGTTTATAAAGAATAACTACTTCGTTCAATTACGTGTGTTGAATAGCCAAATGTGACGTTTATAAAGAACAACTACTTCTTTCAATTACGTGGGTTGAATAGCCAAATGTGACGTTTATAACGAATAACTACTTCGTTCAATTACGTGTGTTGAATAGCCAAATGTGACGTTTATAAAGAATAACGTATATATAGAACAACTACTTCTTTTAATAAATCGGGTTGAACAGGCAAATGTCACGTTTATAAAAAAACAACTACTTCTTTTAATAAAGTGGGTTGAATAGCCAAATGTAACGTTTATAAAGAATAACTACTTCTTTCCATTACGTGGGTTGAATAGCCAAATGTCAGGTTTATGAAGAACAACTACTTCTTTCAATTACGTGGGTTGAATAGCAAAACGTGACGTTTATAAAGAACAACTACTTCTTTCCATTAAGTGGGTTGAATAGCCAAATGTGACGTTTATAAAGAACAACTACTTCTTTCAATTACGTGGGTTGAATAGCCAAACGTGACGTTTATAAAAAAAACAACTACTTCTTTCAATTACGTGGCCTGAATATCCAAATGTGACGTTTATAAAGAACGACTTCTTCTTTCAAGTACGTGGGTTGAATAACCAAATGTCACGTTTATAAAGAACAACTACTTATTTCAATTACGTGAGCTGAATAGCTAAATGTCACGTTTATAAAGAACAACTACTTCTTTCAATTACGTGGGTTGAATAGCCAAACGTGACGTTTATAAAGAACAACTACTTCTTTCAATTACGTGGGTTGAATAGCCAAATGTGACGTTTATGAAGAACAACTACTTCTTTCAATTACGTGGCCTGAATATCCAAATGTGACGTTTATAATGAACAACTACTTCTTTCAATTTATTGGGCTAAATAACCAAATGTGACGTTTATAAAGAACAACTTCTTCTTATAATTACGTGAGCTTAATAGCCAAATGCACCATTTGTTAAGAACTAAATTCCGACTTTGAAATTAAAGCGACATGATCCGTGCCGATTAGACATAACAAGGTCATATGATCGGAATACATGCTCATAAACAACACGAAACAAAGATAGCGTAAGAAAACAATGTTTTCTGGATGACAACTTTTAGTCAGGTTCACTATGTATTTTTGTTTAAAATTTTTGGAGATTAGCAAAACTATATATTTTTAGAATCATCAAAGCATAGAGTATCCCAAAACCAATGTTGGCATTTGCACAGACATCGTTGATGGCGGCCATCTTGGATTTCAAAATGGCCGCCATCAAAATACAAATTTTGCGATATATCGGCTTCTAATCAACTTGTAAACTAAAATAAAACATGCTAATTCTATGTTTTCCTGGTCTAGGATGTCAATGGTTGTAGCAAAATAGAGATCAGAGCCATTGAAAAGTACAAACAATGGGAATTGAAAACATTGTCTTTATAATAACTGCATCGCATACTACATTTTGATGCAATCCTTTGAAGTTTTAGGTATAGATATGTTAAGAAAGAAAACAGACATGTAATTTATGCTAGAGTATACTGTAAGTAAACTATATATAGAACCTACCAGGTGTGTATCATTTAGATGAAATGTTCTACAGATCTTCATCACTGTCGTGAGTGTCATATTCGGTGTTACAGTCTGGGTCGTTTTCACAGTCGGTTCCAATCAACCCAGAGTGGATCTTCATCATCCTGTTCACATGTTCACATGCATGATCTGCTCCAATGGAAACGAAAGTTATCTCACTCTTTGTGACAGATATATTCCCTTTCTGAAGTTCCCGCCAGGTTTCAGGATGACTTCTCTCCAGTTCGTGCATGTCGGCCAGGTACCGTGGCCAAAGGCGTTTGTATTTTATTCGATCTAGGGCTAAAAAGAGCTTGCTTAATGCCTCTCCAGCTTGCAGGTGGAGATGTAGATCAGAGTTCCTTGAAGCTTCGACGAAGATTAGGATGGTTTCAACATGATTGAGGTAATTCATGATTTACTTGAACATTGCATTGGAGCCTTTTTGTGCTTCCCATATTTTCAGGTGACTAAATACTTCCTCGTCAGTCAGGGTTTGAAGCAAACGCTCATTGGCAACAGTGATGCACTCCTCATTCGTACTTCTGCCAGCCAGCGTTCTTAGACAGGCTTCCTGGACTTCATTCACTGGCTCAGAGCAGATAGATTTAAGGTGTGGTTTTTCTTCGAAGAATTTCTCGAGAAGAAGTTCATACAGAGCCATGTACATATGGATGTGTGCACGAAGAGTTCTCTTGTAGTGAGTACATTTCAGGATTTGGCGTGTTGTAGCAGAGCCATATACATCAGCCTCAATCCATGCATCATCTATCCCAGAGTTTTCAATTGACGTTCCTAATGCCCTCAATGCAGCCATCACAGTGTGTAGCTCACCAAGCCTTGGTAGAACCTGTCCCTTCAGATCGTCTCTTGCATTCACCAACTGCACTGCCTTCTCATATAAGGCCATGCTTGATGCTTGATAAATGCTTTTGTAAATAATTGATTACGGTGATTAATATACACAAAGCAAGTCCTTAATTTGGAGCAGGAGGATGACACTCACAACTGAACGCTCTCAAATTAGTTTGAAACGTAGGTCAAACGGTAGTGCCATCTTGGACAAAGTTAAATTTACTTGTAATATAATGGCCCAGTTTAATTTTTTAATGGTCCTGATGTGTTCCTTGCCCCCAAAACATTAAAATAGACAATTAGATCATCAAATTTGAGTGAATAGTTATGGACTTGTGGTCATTTGGAGGTGTCAGCGGCCATTTTTGACGCCATATTGGATTTGTATGTTACATAATAGTCAAACACCATTTGTTATGATCTTAATGTGTTCGCTGCCCCCACAAACCTGGGGATAGACACCAAGATGATCACATTTGAGTTGATGGGTACAGAGTAATGATCATTAAGAGGTGTCAGCGGCCATCTTGGACGGCATCTTGAAAATAAAACACCTTTCGGGGGTCCTATTTTGGTAAACTTTTAGTATGTTATTAAGTACACTAAACCTTACTAGAATCAGTTGAGAAACCTTTTGTAGCAATATTTGGGGGGTTGAGGGGGTATTTTCCCTATTTTGACCCGACTTCTATCTGACAGCCAGATAGAATAATGTATATGTCAATTTCCCACGTTTTTGTATAGTCATTATGACCTCTCTAGCCCCAACCGTTAAAGATAGAAAATCATATATATGATGAAAAATGTTCAGCTTAGCATTTCCAACAATATGATTTGTAAGAATCAGAGAATTTTTTAAAAAGTTATGATTAAATTAGGGGGGATTCATTTTTTTCGTGCCAAATTTCATGCTTGCATCACGATGTACACAATTATATCACTTACCCGCTGTACTACTTATAGTTATTTTCAATGTAATAAGTTATTCGAACATCACTTTAACTACAAAGTTACACTTTTATCATTCATTTTGTAACATTTTGTATTCACCTGAGTTACCATAGTGTCCCCTAGTTACACACTCAGTCACCTGGGTAAGTGTCTCCTAGTTACACAGTCATCCGGGTTAGTGTCCCCTAGCTACACACACAGTCTCCTGGGGGAAAAGCCCCGTAGCTACAAACAGTCACCTGGATTAGTGTCACATAGTTACACACTCAGTCACCTAGGTGAGTGTCCCATATTACACAGTCATCCGGGTTAGTGTCCCCTAGCTACACACACAGTCTCCTGGGGGAAAGCCCCATAGCTACAAACAGTCACCTGGATTAGTGTCACATAGTTACACACTCAGTCACCTAGGTGAGTGTCCCATAGTTACACACACACTCACCTGGGTTAGTGTCCCCTAGTTACGCACACAGTCACCCGGGTTAGTGTCCCATAGTTACACACAGTCTGGGGAAAATGCCCCATAGCTACAAACAGTAACACACAGTCATCTGGGTTAGTAAGCCATAGTAACAAACAGTCACCTGGGTAAGTGTCACATAGTTACACACTAAGTCACCCTGGTCACCGATGACGAGAGAGATAACGAGTCGGATCACTACACACAGAGAGAAGGGAAAGACGATAGAGATGAGCGGGTCGGATCACTAACACAGAGAGAAGGGATTACGACAGAGGTCGGATCAGAGAGAGAGAGAGAGAGAGAGAGAGAGAGAGAGAGAGAGAGAGAGAGAGAGAGAGAGAGAGAGAGAGAGAGAGAGAGAGAGAGAGAGAGAGAGAGAGAGAGAGAGAGAGAGAGAGAGAGAGAGAGAGAGAGAGAGAGAGAGAGAGAGAGAGAGAGAGGAGAGAAGAAAAGAGATGGCGATAGACATAAGCGGGTCGGATCACTAAAACAGTGAGATTAGATGACGAGAGAGTTAAGAGGGCCGGATCACTAAAACAGTGAGATTGGATGACGAGAAAGATAAGCGGGCCGGATCACTGACACAGTGAGATGTAATGACGAGAGAGATAAGTGGGTCGGATCACTAGCACAGGGAGAAGGGATGACGAGAAAGATGAGCGGGCCGGATCACTAACACAGAGAGAAGGGATGACGAGAGAGATGAGCGGGCCGGATCACTAACACAGAGAGAAGGGATGACGAGAGAGATGAGCGGGCCGGATCACTTACACACAGAGAGAGGATGACGAGAGAGATGAGCGGGCCGGATCACTAACACAGAGAGAAGGGATGATCGGAGAGATAAGCGGGCCGGATCACTAACACAGAGAGAAGGGATGACGAGAGAGATGAGCGGGCCGGATCACTAACACAGAGAGAAGGGGTGACGAGAGAGATGAGCGGGCCGGATCACTAACACAGAGAGAAGGGATGACGAGAGAGATAAGCGGGCCGGATCACTAACACAGAGAGAAGGGATGACCGGAGAGATAAGCGGGCCGGATCACTAACACAGAGAGAAGGGATGGCGATAGACATAAGCGGGTCGGATCACTAAAACAGTGAGATTAGATGACGAGAGAGTTAAGAGGGCCGGATCACTAAAACAGTGAGATTGGATGACGAGAAAGATAAGCGGGCCGGATCACTGACACAGTGAGATGTAATGACGAGAGAGATAAGTGGGTCGGATCACTAGCACAGGGAGAAGGGATGACGAGAAAGATGAGCGGGCCGGATCACTAACACAGAGAGAAGGGATGACGAGAGAGATGAGCGGGCCGGATCACTAACACAGAGAGAAGGGATGACGAGAGAGATGAGCGGGCCGGATCACTTACACACAGAGAGAGGATGACGAGAGAGATGAGCGGGCCGGATCACTAACACAGAGAGAAGGGATGATCGGAGAGATAAGCGGGCCGGATCACTAACACAGAGAGAAGGGATGACGAGAGAGATGAGCGGGCCGGATCACTAACACAGAGAGAAGGGGTGACGAGAGAGATGAGCGGGCCGGATCACTAACACAGAGAGAAGGGATGACGAGAGAGATAAGCGGGCCGGATCACTAACACAGAGAGAAGGGATGACCGGAGAGATAAGCGGGCCGGATCACTAACACAGAGAGAAGGGATGACGAGAGAGATAAGCGGGCCGGATCACTAACACAGAGAGAAGGGGTGACGAGAGAGATAAGCGGGCCGGATCACTAACACAGAGAGAAGGGGTGACGAGAGAGATAAGCGGGCCGGATCACTAACACAGAGAGAAGGGATGACGAGAGAGATAAGCGGGCCGGATCACTAACACAGAGAGAAGGGATGACGAGAGAGATAAGCGGGCCGGATCACTAACACAGGGAGAGGATGACGAGAGATTCGTGCCCCGCACATTCCACACTTCCTGTCTGTCTCTTACATTCTCTCTCCAGCTTGACTTTAATTACGTTTTTCTTACTTGTTTCCTCAAAGTCTTACGGTTCGCTTGCAAGGAAGGGATCGATAATGATTAATGTTTTCCTACGAGTCTGAAATAACTTGGCTTTCATAAAGAGAACGGACTAAAGCGGCAGAATCCGGTACCGGGCTGGTTGGCCGAGAACCCAGCAACAGGCTGGAAATCAAAGAGAGCGTGTTGCTAACCACACTCCAGAGCCTCGTGCCTTCAGCTCCCAATCGCGGTCGATACACTCGTATTTTCTTTCGGGCTATATGTTCCTTTAAGTCGTAATTGGGAAAAGGATTAGCTTAAACTACATCAAACCGAAATGGAAAATGGTAAAATGATCTAAATATTGATTGTTGACTTTGGCTAACATGACAAGAAAACGTAAGCCTTGTCAGCCAGACTTACGAGGGGTTTGAGATGTCCCGCCCTCGTTGCCCGGTCAGGCAGACTTACGAAGGGTTTGAGATGTCCCGCCCTCGGTGCCCGGTCAGGCAGACTTACGAAGGGTCTGAGGTGTCCCGCCCTCGGTGCCCGGTCAGTCAGACTTACGATGGGTCTGAGGTGTCCCGCCCTCGATCCCCGGTCAGGATGAGAGGAAGGTGTCGACTAGACGCAAAATTGAAACAATCCCCCTGCCTGTCCCCTACGTCTTATGTCAGCAACATATTCTCTTTTGGTTGAAATGAAACCTTTATGTTTCTCGCAGACCTTTTGGAAGGCAACCATAGACCCGAACAATTAATGTGACTCATAGCATGTGCACCTGAACTCACTGGAGACAGATCATGTGTCGTTAGATCAATACATCATCTACATAGCAGTACAGGTACATGTGTAGATCTGGACCGGGACGGGACAGTCTCGATAAGCGTGAATGTCCAAGTTGTAGTTGATATCTTTATCGTAGGTATCACGCCTACTCTTAACAATTCCTGCAGGACTTCCGGGTCAAATGCTGATGTGGGAGCAGTCCAACTGTGGCATAACCTACACCGAGCGGCAACATAAACGATACCAAATTGTCAACAGGTTAAATGTTGTGATGAGAATATATCTCGGAAAGAGATTTACACAATGTCACATGGGGTGCTGAAATTGTTATTTATTATAAGGGGATTTTTGACATAATGTTTGGTATTTAAGGTGAAATTTTATGAAATATGGATTTATTTCAGTACAAGATGTAGTCGGCATAATGTCCATTCTTGGACTTTAAATCGATGACGCGTCGTTACCACTGCGCGGTGGAGGTGCAGGTCGCATTCGGTGGAAACTTCTCTGTAGAACGCCTGTATTACGCCTGTAGAACGCCTGTAGAACGCCTGTAGAACGCCTGTAGAACGAATGGATAGCATTATGAAATTACAGCCAACACATTTTATAATCACTAAAGACGTGCTTCATTTGACCCTTGTCTTTGAATTCAGTTGTGTTTTTAATGTTTTTAATATATCACCACCTATAATTATCAACGTATCAACCATCTTCTGGGTTGTCATAATGTATTAGACTCTCGATTCCGATATAGTCGTATAGTTACACAGAGTGCAGGGCCCAACAAGTAAACACGAACTCTCTTGTCCTCCTCTCAACCTGGTTCAGTTTAAAGTCTGTCACGAGTGTAAGAGTGAACCTCGTGAAAAAGCTTTTTGAATAGTAAATATTTTCATAATGTTGATATGTTGCCAGTTGACTGCTTCTGATGGCCGAGTCCCGTTAGACAGGGAGTGGCGCTGTGCAGTGTTTGCTGTGACTGTCAGTCTAACAGGTGGCGGATAGCGCCATACTCTGTCTGATTGATAGCCACCCCAACAGCTTCTCGCTTCTCACTGCCTTTGTCTCACAGTCTTACAAACCTTTCCACCGAACCAAGCTAAAAGAATTACTCGCCGTATAATATAGAATAATTGAAACACTTCGGATAGTGTACATGTTATTCTTAACAGAATCAATGTATGCGTGTGCTTAACTGTCTCAAATGACTGGTATATCTCATAGTGAATGAAACCAACATTCGAATTTTAGAAATTTAGTTAGAATGTTTAGCTCATCGGGTCGTCGTGCGTAAACTTTTCACATTTCGACTCCACCTCATGAACAGTCGCACCTCCAGAGCTGAACAGTATTAGAGAGGATCCTTCAGTTCGTATATATAGGGAAACTACTGACCGGAGAGTACAACGGAGAGTAGGGGTTAACATGGGTGAGGGATGGGGTTTGAGGACTCTGTGTGTGTTTGGGAGGGGGGGGGAGGGGGGGGGGGGGGGGGGGGGGGGGGGGGGTCTTACCTGGTTCTTGTTGACACACGGACCATATAACTTTCATACACTGTCTTTGGCCTATCATATTTAATGCTATCTGTGCGCTCGCAGAAGTTCTGTGATCCTGCGAGTTGTGATCTAATGAGTGGACGTGTACACGCCTCTAATAGAGACAGATCAGTATAGTGTTCATTTAAACTATACTTGCTACTTCTTCCTTTTGTGTTGACATAAATTTGACCAATGTGGATTATAAATTGTAAATGTAGTGACTGGGCAGTGATTAATTTAATATGTCGGTCTTTGCCATAGATATAATGATTAACGGAATACCTGATGACTACAGAACCAACAGATTTTTTTTTCAGAGTAACATGTAAATAATGTTGTCAACACTTCAACTGGTTGTAAAGCAATCTGGCGAGGGAGTCTGCGAGGTTACACGTGTACAGCTAGTGAAGGCATATGGGAAGAGAGAGTGTGCTCAGTGTCCCCGTTCAGCAGCTAGAACCACCCAGAGCAACAGTAGCGCCTCCCCCCATTGTTCCGGAGACCCCTCGCCGCCTGTACACCCCGGGGAACACAATGTGTCAATCGGGAAATTAAAAGACATTTTGTCGGCGTGAAAAGAGCCTGGTTGTTAATTGGAAGTAACGGTACATTCTGCTCTCACTCCCATCTGTTCCGGTAGGACTAGCAACGGCCTCAACGGCTCCCATCTGCCGGCCGAGCAGGAGCCGAGCTGAACTAAGCTAAATGTTGCAATTAGAGTTAGTCTCAGCCTAGATTTATATTAGATCTAAAATAAGGTCTTGTTAGAAGTTGAGCTCGGTTTGCCTTAGCTAGAAATTTACCTCGTATTGTCTTAGCTAGAAGTGGATCTCGCGTTGACTTAGTTAGAAGTGGAGTTTGGGTTGTCTTAGCTAGAAGTGGAGCTCGGGTTGTCTTAGCTAGAAGTGGAGTTTGGTTTGTCTTAGTTAGAAGTGGAGTTTGGTTTGTCTAAGCTAGAAGTAGAGCTCGGGTTGCTTTAGCTAGAAATGGAGCTCGGATTGACTTAACTAGAAGTGGAGCTCGGGTTGTCTTAGCTAGAAGTGGAGCTCGGGTTGCCTTAGCTTGAAGTGGAGCTCGGGTTGTCTTAGCTAGAAGTTAAGCTTGGGTTGTCTTAGCTTGAAGTGGAACTCGGGTTGTATTAGCTAGAAGTGGAGCTCGGGTTGTCTTAGCTAGAAGTGGAGCTCGGGTTGTCTTAGCTAGAAGTGGAGCTCGGGTTGCCTTAGCTAGAAGTGGAGCTCGGGTTGTCTTAGCTAGAAGCTAAGCTTGGGTTGTCTTAGCTTGAAGTGGAGCTCGGGTTGTCTTAGCTAGAAGTTAAGCTTGGGTTGTCTTAGCTTGAAGTGGAACTCGGGTTGTCTTAGCTAGAAGTTAAGCTTGGGTTGTCTTAGCTTGAAGTGGAGCTCGGGTTGTATTAACTAGAAGTGGAGTTCGGGTTGCCTTAGCTAGAAGTGGAGCTCGGGTTGTCTTAGCTAGAAGTGGAGCTCGGGTTGTCTTAGTTAGAAGTGGAGCTCGGGTTGCCTTAGCTAGAAGTGGAGCTCGGGTTGTCTTAGCTAGAAGTGGAGTTTGGTTTTAGCTTAGTTAGAAGTTGAGCTCGGGTTGTCGTAGCTAGAAGTTAAGCTTGGGTTGACTTAGCTAGAAGTGGAACTCAGGTTGTCTTAGTTAGAAGTGAACTTCGGGTTGCCTTAGCTAGAAGTGAAGCTCGGGTTGTCTTAGCTAGAAGTGAAACTCGGGTTGTCTTAGCTAGAAGTGGAGCTCTGGTTGTCTTAGCTAGAAGTGGAGCTCGGGTTGCCTTAGCTAGAAGTGGAGCTCGGGTTGTCTTAGCTAGAAGTGGAGTTTGGTTTTAGCTTAGTTAGAAGTGGAGCTCGGGTTGTCGTAGCTAGAAGTTAAGCTTGGGTTGACTTAGCTAGAAGTGGAACTCAGGTTGTCTTAGTTAGAAGTGAACTTCGGGTTGCCTTAGCTAGAAGTGAAGCTCGGGTTGTTTTAGCTAGAAGTGAAACTCGGGTTGTCTTAGCTAGAAGTGGAGCTCGGGTTGTCTTAGCTAGAAGTGGAGCTTGGGTTGTCATAGCTAGAAGTGGAGTTTGGGTTGTCTTAGCTAGAAGTGGAGCTCGGGTTGTCTTATCTAGAAGTGGAGCTCGGGTTGTCTCAGCTAGAAGTGGAGCTTGGGTTGTCTTAGCTAGAAGTGGAGTTTGGTTTGTCTTAGTTAGAAGTGGACCTCGGGTTGCCTTAGCTAGAACTGGAGCTCGGGTTGTCTTATCTAGAATTGGAGCTCGCGTTGTCTTAGCTAGAAGTTAAGCTTGGGTTGTCTTAGCTTGAAGTGGAACTCGGGTTGTACTAGCTAGAAGTGTAGTTTGGGTTGTCTTAGCTAGAAGTGGAGCTCGGGTTGTCTTAGCTAGAAGTGGAACTCGGGTTGTCTTATCTAGAAGTGGAGCTCGGGTTGTCTCAGCTAGAAGTGGAGCTTGGGTTGTCTTAGCTAGAAGTGGAGCTCGGGTTGCCTTAGCTAGAACTGGAGCTCGGGTTGTCTTATCTAGAATTGGAGCTCGCGTTGTCTTAGCTAGAAGTGGAGCTCGGGTTGTCTTAGCTTGAAGTGGAGCTCGGGTTGTCTTAGCTAGAAGTTAAGCTTGGGTTGTCTTAGCTTGAAGTGGAGCTCGGGTTGCCTTAGCTAGAAGTGGAGCTCGGGTTGTCTTAGCTTGAAGTGGAGCTCGGGTTGTCATAGCTAGAAGTGGAACTCGGGTTGCCTTAGCTAGAAGTGGAGCTCGGGTTGTCTTAGCTAGAAGTTGAGCTAGGTTGTCTTAGCTAGAAGTGGAGCTCGGGTTGACTTAGCTAGAAGTGGAGCTCGGGTTGTCTTAACTAGAAGTGGAGCTTGGGTTGTCTAAGCTAGAAGTGGAGTTCGGGTTGTCTTAGCTAGAAGTGGAGCTCGTGCTGTCTTAGCTAGAAGTGGAGCTCGGGTTGTCTTAGCTATAAGTAGAGCTAGGTTGTCTTAGCTAGAAGTGGAGCTCGGGTTGTCTTAGATAGAAGTGGAGCTCGGGTTGTCTTAGCTAGAAGTGGAGCTCGGGTTGTCTTAGCTAGAAGTGGAGCTCGGGTTGTCTTAGCTAGAAGTTGAGCTAGGTTGTCTTAGCTAGAAGTGGAGCTCGGGTTGACTTAGCTAGAAGTGGAGCTCGGGTTGTCTTAACTAGAAGTGGAGTTCGGGTTGTCTTAGCTAGAAGTGGAACACGGGTTTTCTTAGCTAGAAGTGGAGCTCGTGTTGTCTTAGCTAGAAGTGGAGCTCGTGTTGTCTTAGCTATAAGTAGAGCTAGGTTGTCTTAGCTAGAAGTGGAGCTCGGGTTGTCTTAGATAGAAGTGGAGCTCGGGTTGTCTTAGCTAGAAGTGTAGTTTGGGTTGTCTTAGCTAGAAGTGGAGCTCGGGTTGTCTTAGCTAGAAGTGGAGCTCGGGTTGTCTTAGCTTGAAGTGGAGCTCGGGTTGTCATAGCTAGAAGTGGAACTCGGGTTGCCTTAGCTAGAAGTGGAGTTCGGGTTGTCTTAGCTAGAAGTTGAGCTAGGTTGTCTTAGCTAGAAGTGGAGCTCGGGTTGACTTAGCTAGAAGTGGAGCTCGGGTTGTCTTAACTAGAAGTGGAGTTTGGGTTGTCTAAGCTAGAAGTGGAGTTCGGGTTGTCTTAGCTAGAAGTGGAGCTCGTGCTGTCTTAGCTAGAAGTGGAGCTCGGGTTGTCTTAGCTATAAGTAGAGCTAGGTTGTCTTAGCTAGAAGTGGAGCTCGGGTTGTCTTAGATAGAAGTGGAGCTCGGGTTGTCTTAGCTAGAAGTGGAGCTCGGGTTGTCTTAGCTAGAAGTGGAGCTCGGGTTGTCTTAGCTAGAAGTTGAGCTAGGTTGTCTTAGCTAGAAGTGGAGCTCGGGTTGACTTAGCTAGAAGTGGAGCTCGGGTTGTCTTAACTAGAAGTGGAGTTCGGGTTGTCTTAGCTAGAAGTGGAACACGGGTTTTCTTAGCTAGAAGTGGAGCTCGTGTTGTCTTAGCTAGAAGTGGAGCTCGTGTTGTCTTAGCTATAAGTAGAGCTAGGTTGTCTTAGCTAGAAGTGGAGCTCGGGTTGTCTTAGATAGAAGTGGAGCTCGGGTTGTCTTAGCTAGAAGTGTAGTTTGGGTTGTCTTAGCTAGAAGTGGAGCTCGGGTTGTCTTAGCTAGAAGTGGAGCTCGGGTTGTCTTAGCTAGAAGTGGAGCCCGGGTTGACTTAGCTTGAATCGGAGCTCGGGTCGTCTTAGCTAGAAGTTAAGCTTGGGTTGTCTTAGCTTGAAGTGGAACTCGGGTTGCATTAGCTAGAAGTGGAGTTCGGGTTGCCTTAGCTAGAAGTGGAGCTCGGGTTGTCTTAGCTAGAAGTGGAGCTCGGGTTGTCTTAGCTAGAAGTGGAACTCGGGTTGTCTTAGCTAGAAGTGGAGCTCGGGTTGTCTTAGCTAGAAGTTGAGCTAGGTTGTCTTAGCTAGAAGTGGAGCTCGGGTTGACTTAGCTAGAAGTGGAGCTCGGGTTGTCTTAACTAGAAGTGGAGTTTGGGTTGTCTAAGCTAAAAGTGGAGTTCGGGTTGTCTTAGCTAGAAGTGGAACATGGGTTTTCTTAGCTAGAAGTGGAGCTCGGGTTGTCTTAGCTATAAGTAGAGCTAGATTGTCTTAACTAGAAGTGGAGCTCGGGTTGTCTTAGATAGAAGTTGAGCTCGGGTTGTCTTAGCTAGAAGTGGAGCTCGGGTTGTCTTAGCTAGAAGTGGAGCTCGGGTTGTCTTAGCTAGAAGTGGAGCTAGGTTGTCTTAGCTAGAAGTGGAGCTCGGTCGACTTAGCTAGAAGTGGAGCTCGGGTTGTCTTAACTAGAAGTGGAGTTTGGGTTGTCTAAGCTAGAAGTGGAGTTCGGGTTGTCTTAGCTAGAAGTGGAACACGGGTTTTCTTAGCTAGAAGTGGAGCTCGTGTTGTCTTAGCTAGAAGATGAGCTCGGGTTGTCTTAGCTATAAGTAGAGCTAGGTTGTCTTAGCTAGAAGTGGAGCTCGGGTTGTCTTAGCTAGAAGTGGAGCTCGGGTTGTCTTAGCTAGAAGTGGAGCCCGGGTTGACTTAGCTTGAATCGGAGCTCGGGTCGTCTTAGCTAGAAGTGGAGCTTGGGTTGTCTTAGTTAGAAGTGGAGCTCGGGTTGTCTTAGCTAGAAGTGGAGCTTGGGTTGACTTAGCTAGAAGTGGAGCTCGGGTTGTCTTAGCTAGAAGTGGAGCTTGGGTTGTCTTAGTTAGAAGTGGAGCTCGGGTTGTCTTAGCTAGAAGTGGAGTTTGGGTTGACTTAGCTAGAAGTGGAGCTCGGGTTGTCTTAGCGAGAAGTTAACCTCGGGTTGTTATAGATTAACCGTGAGATTAACTGTTAATACATTATGCCGGTGAGATACTGGGCTGTGTCAATAATATAAAATGTGTTGTCAGTAAGGAGTGATGTCATCGAACAATGATTTCACGGAATAACAGGTCCATGTCATCATTTTGTGGCTGAGGCGACGGGCCTTTCTGGAACCGACTCAACGTAAATACGATACGATCATGGTGAAAAAACGATTGACTCATTGAACAATTGCAAAATCTCTTTTTGACTAATACCATGTCTGTATTGAATGTTTATATATCGCGTTTTATCGGTTAGATAAAGCCACAGTAGTTAGATCATGTTATTTTCATTGAGTACAGTTCAACAATACAATATCATATCATCGGCTGTGTACATTATAAGAGTATACCATATCATCACTACCCAAGTAAACGGATTTTGACCTCATAAAACAATAGTCTGATGCAACGAATATGACTTTGGTACTGTGGTGACAGGTCTTCATTAAATTACCCTCTTTTGTGGTAATTACAAGGATAGCATCATACAGTAAATTAAATATATGTATTTTGTTAAATTTGTTTTTTATTAAAAATTGTAAAATAACGCTTGAATCGATTAAACTTTATTTCGTATTTTCACCGAGTGAAATATCATGTCATTCTATTAAGTGTATGAAGTCATCGTAACAATAGGATGTTAGAGAAATGAAAATGTAAATGCTCCGTTCATAAAAGGGTCGAAATTTTACGAACTTTCCATGATATGTTAAATTTAATAAATAGAACATTTGTCATTTCTCATAAAATACCATGTACACATCATCTCGTGAAGTAGAAATGTAATATTACACTCGTGGCTCATCCGCTCGGGGAAATATAATTGTCTGATTCACTCGCTGAGATGTACATTGTATTTGTCAACATAATACAAATATCCTCTAAATGTCTGTAGGCGATATTTTCATTGTATCGCTACAATCAATTTATCAGATAGAGGATAGATGTCTTTTCTTTACTAATGCCATGTTTATCTCATCGGGTGAGGTAAACCAAATATATTTACCTGAAATATATAACTTTTCTACCTCACGAGATGAGGTATAAACATGGTATTTGTCAAGAATAGACATATATCCTATTTATTATATGACGTTATCCTTCAATGTAATTATACAAAAACAGGGTCGTTTTTATGTTGAGCGGTTGCTAGGAACAACCCGTCACCGTAGTAACAGTGTAACGTCATACTAAAATTCGTCACCTCATACATATCAGTCACTGGTTACAGTGAAAATATCAGATATTTTCACTTTAGTCTGATAGACCGATAATTTCACCGATAAATTCAAGTTTCAATTCAATTCAATTTCTTTTCTCGCCATATAATAAATTATGGTATTACATTATCAGTTAATGATCTCAATATAAACATAGTGGACCATTGATGTTAAAATGCTAATGCTGACGCTGAAGGAGAATAATGGCAGTTATACTTTCCCTTTCTTTCCTTAACTAATACCATGTATTTATTACATAATTGTGAGATACTCAATTCTATCAGTGAAACCCATTATCAAGCTACAGTGGCGATAACCTTTATCACCACTCTACTGAGTGACGATAAACTTTATCGCCGCTCGCGTGTCGTCATCGAGACAATGTTATGACGTCATATTGTGCGCTTGCGAAGGCTACTTTTTAACCGTTGAAATCACTCCATATCAACATAAAACACAGTAATAATGATATAATAAATAGAATATCTGTTTTTCCTTGACAAATATCATGTTTATCTCATTTCGTGAGGTAGAAAAGTTAATATATTTCACTCGTGGCTGCGCCACTCGTGAACTATCTACTTTTCTACCTCACTCGATGAGATAAACATGACATTTGTCAAGAAAAGACAGATATCCTCTATATCTCATCGGGTGAGGTAGAGAGTTTATATTTTCACGAGGGGCACAGCCTCGGGTGAAAGCATATAACATTTCTACTTCTAAATATGGTATTTGTCAAGAATGGACAGATATTCTATTTATAATAAAATGTTATCTTTGTAATTACGCCACATCAGGGTCGTTTTCATGTTGAGCTGTGCTAGGAATGGCCCGTGACCACAGCGACAATGTGACGTCATAAGGGAATTTGTTACGTCAGACCATTGTTTTATGACGTCAAACTCTTAAACTTTAAACTTTGAGTGGTGATACATTATATAAGTCACTGGTCACAGTGAGAATGTCATGTATCTTCACTGTAGCTTGATAGACAGTTTGTTTCAATGATGAATCCCAGTATTTCATTTCTCGTTCTATAATAAATGGTCATTATATTACTGTTAACTGTTGAATAATGATTTTGGATGACAAATACATCCCAATCTTACCCTCCTGCGTTCTTATAAACAAGCCTCCGATGTGTGTTGCTTTAATCAACTCGAGATGATGTATCTTATATCTGACACTTAGGGGAGCGCCTTTGTGTTATGGTACATACACACAATTATTGCCAGCATATGGTAAGACCTGAAGAGACTTATACACCGGTGGATCTGCCTCTTCTTCATGGGACCAGCTGCAGGCTTGTCCATGGCTCAGTTCCGGGTCAGTTAATGAGACAAATTAAAACATTAGTCACATCAAAGGTTTCTTAGTAAACTTGGTCACACGGAATCAGCTTAGCAGTCTCGTGTCGCTCACGTGACCTAAACAATAACGTGTGAAAGACGTTACCGTGTACAACAAAGCGAGCCAGTGACAGTTGACAGGGGGACGGGAGGTGGGGAGGGGTGAGCGGGAGGCTCGGTGGATCCTGTGGCTGCCCGCCCCTGGCTCTGTGTGACCGGAGAGCAGTGTACGCGCACATGGATTAGTCCCCTTGAGTCATCACAGCCTCTTCTTAATCATTAGATGTGAGTTTTCGGAAATTAAGTACATGAAAATGAAAAATTGAGATCTAGGCCGATTTCTTTTTATATTGATATTAATCCATGTTTGATTTCCTGAACTTCAATCTGCTTCGGAGTAATTCAATGGTTCACATAAAACATTGCTCAGTTGAACGCGGTTTCTCCACTACGAGTGATGCCAAGATTTCTATTGTGCCAGATACGTGTACCAATATTGTCTAGTATTAATTAGTTTATTTCAGTGTTTGCAAAGGTTTTTAATTCTTGTAGAAGGGATATCTGTTTCTATTTCCTTCAGCAAGGTTTACAGGACATCTTCCTATGGGGGAATAAACGACACTGACCAATACAGTCGGGACAATTACATCAGGAGAGTTTACTGTGTCAAACTGGCCTGGACGACGGTTCACTTGTGGGTGTTTAGAAAGTGTATATCAAACACCTTAAATGTATTAAGATTAATCTGTATTGATTTGATCTTTCTAGGAGTCATTCAGCGAAAAAGAGTCGGGTTTCCTTTTAAAAGTTGTTTGTTTATCCATCAATTGATATTTTAGCTGTCAAACTCTTTTTCTACACCCTCGTCTTCCTCGTCTGTAAACCCGGTCACCTCGCGAGGGCTACCATTTGTGTCCGGGGCGGTTCCGCATTATCAAAATGAAGGCCTTCAAGATTAATATAAAGAAATTCTTTTATAACATTCAGACTTGGGAAATATGAAATGAAGATGTTCATTCCGGGTGTTTACTTGAAGTTGTTGAGAATGAGACAAATGACCTAAGGGGGTGTACTAGTTTCTTTTTATATTAATAGATTTGAATTTTTGGAATCTTCATGATAAAATTTAACTTTTCGGACCATAACTTTAGCCATGAATAAATAGTGAAATACACTTGTACAGTGGGTTGTATTAATTAAGCAACATGTGAAGGAGAGATGTGCGGGAAGAAATGAAGCTGTTAATTTGTTTTGTTTTTATGTATGAATAATACAGTTTGACCTTAGAAACATCCATCAGTAATCACGTAGACTTGAACGACACTGAAGACATCGCAATGACATGGTACTCATAATGCACGTGGTGAACTGCTGCTCTGTGCCACTCAGAAAAATAATAATGAATATTTTTGACAATGCAAAAAGATGATTTTATTTTGAAGTTTAACAAGTTATCCTTTATGGACGATGTAAATAATTCTTGCTTGGTACAGTTATCACAGAAACAAGTATGCATTTACCATAGATTCATAAAACTATTGTTGGATTATTACATTAACCTTAGCTGCTAATATATTGATGATATTGGTTAATTATTGGACACATTCTTTAAACATACTCAATTCAATGCGATATCACAAAACTATTTTCACCTCTTGTTTTATCATTATGACTGAAGGGTGTTTTATGGATGTTGACTCAGTGCTTGACAACCACGAGACACATTCCTCACACTACCTAGACCAGCTACACGCGTACAGAGACTCGTCCCGCTGCTGGCCAGTCTGTCTGTCTCTTCATATGTCTACTCGTCTGGCAATTGATCGCTCATACCAGAACACGCCAATAAACTGTTTTAGTTCCAAAATTTTCTCAGTGCTGATTGTTTGCAAATGGTTTCTGAAGGCCCGAGGCACTGAGTATCCAGGTAACGCAACGCCGAGACCTGTTGCTATGTACCTGCCTCTCCACGTGCTGGCTGTTCCTTTCTCCTCCCGCGATAATGACTGGGAATTAGCACCTGGTTATACCAACAGGTGGGTCCATACAGGTTTCTTTTTTAAAAGAAATAAACGCAATTTCCACTTGTTTCTGTATCTCGCTCATCTCTTTCTTCTCTCGCACTGTGTGCCCCCCCCCCCCCCTCCCCTCCCCCCATTCCTCTCCCTTTGTCTCATTAACTCTCCACACCTACCTACTCTACCTGTTATCTCTCTCTCAATGAATGCTTCACACAAAATAACAATGAGATATCAACATTTACCAAATTTTCAATAACCTTAAGGTATTGTACAAAGTGACAAGTCGTCAATGAATAAAATGGAAACCCTGAACCAGTAACTCCTAGCTGAAAAGATGAACACGGTAGTTGTCTATTGAGTGAAGCGGCCTTACAATCCCCTTCCACTGACCCACTTGTGGTCACTCTGGTCAGCGCAACAGTCACCAGTCAACAGTCAGGTTGTTGCAGCGTCATTCACCTGCTACCCTCTCTCTTTCTGGGTTCTGTTTTTTTTTTTTTTTGGGGGGGGGGGGGGGGGGGGGGAAGGGGGATTCAAATAAATGATTTAACAAATTTGTTGCAGAATCACGTAGTTCTATTGTTAACTCAAATTCGTTTTTATCTTTACACAACTGAGTTAGTAAATGGAATTATAGATATGGAAAACGATATAAGTGTAAAGTCATCACAAATCGTCTTCATTATTCAGTTTTTTTTTATATTTTTTTATTAAAGATATTAGCGTTTTATAGTAATTGATTAAAAAAAACATTGTTTTATCTTTTTGCAAGTAATTATATATAAATAATTGAGAGAAATTTTATTTTACAAATTTATTCCAGAAGAAGCAACATTTAACTGTGAACTAGCAATTGTTGTTATCTTGCACCCGTACATCATGAGCTAGACTAACAGCAGACAGACCAGTTAGTGAGCCTCTGATGGGAGACCCCGAGTGTCGCATCTTTGAAGCGCGCCCTCTCTCACTGTCATCAGTCTCCATCACTCAGGCCGCAACCAATAGAAAGCCTAGAAACTCAAGAATATAATTTGATTTACTCTGCGCTATTTCTTGTCCTGAGACAGAGCGAGCGAAACGCGTGTGGATTTGTCACCGGGCATGCTTCATTGTTCGCCTGCTATTATCCCGGCCGTCTTTAACGCATGTGCAATTGGGGGTGTGGTATAAAAAGCCGCGAGCTTCCGAACGGCTTCATATCGTTCGTCATACGTCAGTGGCACCGCGCCGTGAGCCAGCCTCCCGCCCGCTAGTACGCCTGTTGTCCGGAGTGAGTTGAACACTACACCGGGAGCTAGCAGAACGGTACCATCAGTCGCATCGGAGTTTACTTGGAGGGCGCGTGTCATCTACCAACCCCTCATCCACACACGCACCAAGGGAGGGATCAGTTTCGGACATATTTCGATGGTGTTTGTGACAACAGTACACAAGAGCGCAGTGTTGTGATGCACTGACAGCCGCTACTTGTCAGATTCTACTGGACCCCTTCTCCCTCCCTCCCTCCCTCCCGGCGCACCTGCCACCCTGTCTCCTCTTCCCGGGGGTAGTACACTGGAACCTCAAATCTAAACACCCTGGACAAACATGCCGCGTTCATTCCTGGTGAAGAAGTCCAAGACAGACGACGACCGGCCGTCCTATCACAGTTACCGAGTTCGGGACGTCTACAGTGACAGCGCTGACAGTCTCAAGGCGGCGACCCCCTACACACCCGCTGCTATCCAGCCTCTCGCTGTCCGTGTCAACAACGGTAAGTACTCCTTCTCTCTGCAAATATCTCTATCGTCACTTATTTTATTTCATCTTGTTAAGTAAATGCCAAGAAACCATATGTCCTGAATTCCGATGGAGGATATCCTATAGTTGGTAAATGGATCGATATTGTGCTATGTTCTGCTTCTTCCTTCATTCTGTCTTGTTGAGACACGGTAATGTCGGTGTATCAGGCTATCTTTGATCAACATGTTGTCACGACGTTCTTTGACAGGCTTGACTTGTATGTTCTTTAGGCTACATCCACGACGTGATCGCGCCGGAATGGATCCAGGATGGCGCCGACCAGTGCGAGGCATCCATGGAGGGGGCGTCCATGTCCAAGCCGGAGTGCGGGACCACCACGGCCACAGAGAGTATTCCCGAGGAGCCGCTCGACCCCGACTCGGAGACAGACTTCAAGGAACCCTTGGGGGTTACGATAGGATATACCTATGATGCCTTTTTTATCAGCGACGGCAGGTCGCGCAAACGCAACGCTGTTGGCATCCCCGAAAAACCTACGGGGAAACAACGTTACACGTGCAACGAGTGCGGCAAGGACTATGCCACGTCTTCCAACCTGTCTCGACACAAACAGACGCACCGCAGCCTGGACAGCCAGCAGGCAAAGAAGTGTCCCCACTGTGATAAAGTATACGTCAGTATGCCGGCTCTCTCCATGCATATCCTCACGCACAATTTGAGACATGCCTGTGACATTTGTGGCAAGTCCTTCAGTCGACCATGGCTCTTGCAGGGACATGTGCGCTCACACACGGGCGAGAAACCCTTCGGGTGTGCGCACTGTGGCAAGGCGTTCGCTGACCGGTCAAACCTACGTGCTCACATGCAGACCCACTCCGCCTTCAAACACTTCCAGTGCAAGAGATGTGACAAAACGTTCGCGCTCAAGTCCTATCTGAACAAACATTACGAGTCGGCCTGTATCAAGGAATGAGCGTATGGATGAGCTCCCCCGGCAGAGTTTTGGTGCAATAGAACTATTTTGTCTACTTATATACACTTCTATGTCGTAGAGATGATCCATTGTGTACAGAATATTGACTGTTTTCTATGAGAAGAGAGCTGTTTTATCTATTTACTCTAGGTTGAGCAGTGCTGTTTGACAGATGATGTTTAGCGTGTCTTTGTTACCGCATACAGCCCTATGAGCCATATGGCCTCTCTAACGGTTGTTAGACAGCCGAGCATGTGCCGCCTTTATTGTTAGACTACTGCCCCTGCCTTTATACCCTACCCCTTAACTGGCGACCCCGCTACATTATTGGAACATTATTTGGCCAAGTTAACTCTATTATAGTTACCGATCGATGGCCTCGCCGCGCCGCTTGAACATAAAGTAACAATACTTGCCTCCCGGCCAGGAGAAATTTACTAGCGCAACTGGTTGGCGAGAGCTCGTTTATAATTCATAACATTAATATGGATAATTGCCGTTAGTCTTTGTTCTTTCATCTGACAACGCCTAAATTCATTCTTTGTTCAAATTTCCACGATCTCAAACTCAGGTTCTTGTTCGTGTTAACAGCGAAAGTGTACTTTGTGAAGTTCCTTTGTCGGGTTGTCCGGTATGCACGACAGTGAAGTCCAGATAGCAACAGATAGCAACAGATAGCATGAAATACATGCCACTTAGATAGCGAACACATGTAACGTTGTTATATTTGGGATGTTCCAGATAGCATGAAGCCTTGTCTTCTATCTACACTACTTATCAATCTCGCGTTGTGAAGAGTACACAGTATTTTTCTACAAGACTTTGACATTATGAGTTGTGACTCCCCGGGTCGGGCACAGTGCAATTGTTTGTATATTTTACCGGCAGAACTCCTGCCATCCCACCGGGTTCTTTATTTATAAAATGTATATATGTTATTTATTTACTTTTTGGAAGCCATCTAGTATTACACTCATCAATTCGTGTTCACTTTGTTTACCTTACTCATCACGTTGCAGTGCTTTCAGTTGAATTGCCGCGCGTCACCAGATTGGACATATCATTAGATTTGTAGAGGTACCTCGCCGCATGTTTGTAGAGTGTATGTGAGAGATCATTCGATTGTAGAGGTACCTCGCCTTATGTTTGTAGTGTGTATGTGAGAAAGATTCTCTCACGGGGAGGTGATTTAGTTCAGTCTTCACTTACCACTAGTCCAAAGCACTTTCACTTATGCAAATCACCATTGTATTGCCCTTATAAGGACATAGCTCCACCCTGCCTTGTACATATATACCTCCACAGTATTATGGCGGTCGGTCGGTCGGCGGTCGGCGCCTTAGTATACCAGCGCCACAATCAGTCCCATTTGCTGTCACAAGCTGTATGTATATATATTTATATATTTATATATGTATTTTAGTAACCAAAGACTAGTCGTTAACATATCACTTTTTATACACCGCTCACTTTACACCTTGACACCGAATTCTGGTCATTTTATACCTCTCGTATTTATATTTATTTTACCTTTACAATCTGTTGAACTTTACACTTATGTTGACTTTACTTTCTATGTATTTTTTCACATTATTCACCATCACACCATCCAAGATGTGCAATATGTCTATTGTATATTTATATTTATACATAGCAATAACTTGACATGGAGGTTTTCTCCGTGGTTTATGCACGTGCATCAATCTTCCCGCTTGTTAATAAATAGAATAAACAAACAAAACCTTCTTGTCTTTTGTGCAATACCAACAGGTAATATGAGTTTACCGCCATATTTTCACTTGCGTTGCCACATACTTAAATATCTTGTACTGTACCTAATGTACCTTATCACAGCACAGACTCCAGACCGCACCTAGTGTAGGTAGGTGAAGATCACAGCCAGGGTTACACTGCTGCACTTCGTGTGGAGTTGCCACTTTCTCTACTCCATCTCACTCAACCAATCTGCTAGCATCTAGCTCTTACGGTTTTAAATCATATAAGTCGATACGGGAACTACTTTAAGTGGAGCTAGAAGAAGAGAACCTACCAGAGCAGATGGTCGACACAGCCCCACAACAGGCGTAATTAAAGCCTGTCAGCCGGTCAGAGTGAGGGGTGGGGGAGAGGCGGAGGTAATGGCACGGGATTTATGTACGCAGACCAGTGTTCAGAGTCTAAAGCCGGATAAAGCAACAAGCAGTGTTAACATCACGGGTATATGGCAGTGTATATGCAGATAACCAACTCATTGCCATTTTCACTTGTAGTAACGCTGTGTCCCCGAGCGGGTCGTTAGTTACAACTTGTGTTGATGGTAGTCTTTACTCCATTCAGCTACACTTGTTGTTAAGAAGGTTAATTCTGAAGATATGCCCTTACGTTTTCCTATTGTATGACGTGACTCACATATACAATGATTTGATTAACTGCCAATGAACCTAATATTGATATTCATTACTCCAAGTAATATTTCTTCAAGTGCAATGAAACCTATGTTTGTCAATGGGGGTTTGGAGCTTGACCTAAAGAACACAAACTAACGTGAGAACCTGTACATGTATATTTGCTGTATAGTGCAGGGGACGGTTTATTTCCAACATTTACAACACATTACACATGTTTTTGCCGAAATCAATTCAATCGAATTCGTCTGAGGACAGGGCCCATTAAGGAAATACACTTTTATAATTTTGTTTTCAATCTCGCCCATCCGTAATATTAAGCAAGCATTGACAAGCGCGTGCACGCGGTAACTCTCACACCCGAATTCTCGTTAAACTCGGCAATACGCGAGATTTGATAGTAACAGGTCTTCTAGCTGTTGATTTTCGATCTAACAGGTTGTTCTGGGCAGATCGATCGCCCGATTGCACACCGATTGAACGAACACTACTTCATCATGCAAATTTAATGATGGCAGTCGATATCGTCTGCTCCAAGAGTATTTGCAGAAGTGACGCGCTGCAAGCCGCGAAAGGATAATTGAATGGATGGGACTGTGTAGGTACCAGCGCTAGATCGATGAGCTGTAAGACAGCTTCGGGATGGATAGGACGTCCCGCCACAACCCCGTACAAAGAGGGCACCTGCCGGACGGTCGGACTGTATTCGGCCCTCACTCACGTGATTGATGGCGCAGATTTCTCCAGAAGAAAAACAAGCTTGTGCCGGGAGTTTCCAGAGTTTAATATAATAGACAATGATAGTTAATAACCTTCACAATGTGGACCTTGCTTGGCGCTAATGCACTTCAGGTACAATACACTCCGGCTCCTAACGTCTTTCAAGCGTTTCTTAATGAGCACACCTTTATGGCGAAATGTTTGGAAATGTTTACCAACGATGTTTAAGCGATTCTATAACAAATCAATAACGTGAACGTCATCTTTACAGGTTTACAAGTTAGTTGATATTTAAGAATAGCTATATCCGTGTGAGCCCAAGACATCAACCATATAGCCATTTTTGTCCTCAGAGCGATTTTCTCGTGTAGAACATAGTCACACCTAACAAACGTATTAGATTATGCAGCCCAAGAAGACTGAGCACTTTCGCTGTTGCCGTTCTACTCGAGCGCTGGATGAGAGATCACAAGTCCATGAAGTCGCAGTAAAGTCTTGAATTAGAGAGAGGAGCCGGATACCAATATATCTTACTCGCCATCTCAACAGCACCGTAAACACCAAACATCGATCTCTGCCTCCCTGGGCACCCATTTAGAGCCGCTGACAGCGACTAGAATCTCGCCGAGCACACATACATGTGTATACATACATACATACATACATACAGACAGACAGACAGACAGACGTCAGGACAGTCAGACAGACATTACGAGAGACATTGAGGGCAGAAGAGACACGGAGAAAGCTGAAATGGGTACAAGTCACGACACGTGCGTGCACCTATATGGAGGAGAGGCAGGGAAAGTGAGAGACAGATAGAGAGGGAGACATACTGAGAGATAGGAAGAGAGGGATAAACACGAAGAGGAGAGAGATGTTGTTGATTGTGTTCGTCAGTGTTTGAGACATTTCCCACAAATAAAGCTCCGTCCTCTGAAATGGGTACAAGTCACGACACGTGCGTGCACCTATATGGAGGAGAGGCGGGGAAAGTGAGAGGGACGGATAGACAGATAGAGAGGGAGACATACTGAGAGATAGGAAGAGAGGGATAAACACGAAGAGGAGAGAGATGTTGTTGATTGTGTTCGTCAGTGTTTGAGACATTTTCCCACAAATACAGCTCCGTCCTCATCTCGACCCACTTCCTCACACCTTCTGGTCCGAGATAGACCTCTCCTCCATCAAACCGGAAATAATGAAAGTACAGAAGCTTCCGGTGTCCGGAACAAGGTCGACTTGCCAGAAGCAGTCTGTGGCCACCAGGTGGACATGTGACGTGAACCAGTTTGTCTTGTTTGTCGTAACTGAACCAGGTTGTTTTCAAATTAATCACATTGCCAGCAGACGTCGATTGGCATGTTTCTCATAAGAAGAAAATGATACACAAATTCATCTCAAGAGAGACTATCACTACCCACTGCTATCGGTTTCATCAGACGATCGCCCGGATTCTTCAAACACTGCCGAGCTAATCGGGCTTATTTCGAGCAGATCCCGCGGGACCCATAAGATGGCTGTGGTTTGATATGGCGGCCTGTTGCACGTCTCGGGAGATTTGACGTGATGGAGCGGCGTCTCGTGTGTGGATATACCGGACACTCACGCGATTTGCCCTTCACTGCTTGCTGCTCGGATTGCCCAGCTGTAGAAAGCGATTAGTCTGTTTGTTCTAACTTATCCGTCTGACGTTACTAGGCTGCAGACTCTCAAACACTGTAGATACCCGACCTTTAAGTGTAGCTCAGTAAACATGAGTTTTAAAATTCCTTTTTTTTGTACGACTGCGAAATTAGCCATAATTTTGACGTCTAAATGCAAGACCCAATTACGTTGAATTGTCTGTAGATACGAAATTTCTAGAACTGACTTGTTGTATTGTATGGACGATGAAATGGCAATACGTCGCCACCGTTAGCAATGACACTGTGGTATCGTAACGGATATATCATACCAAACAGACTTGATAGATAAGTCTACTGATAGGCTGTAACTCTCCACCTTCATGTACACTTGAGGTTATCCATGCAAGCAGACTACACGAGCACTTGAGGGATATACCCCTTCACACTCGCCTGTTGCAAGTTGCACCGGTGAGAAACGTCGAAAAATGACAAAGAAAACAGTCTTTACTGAGCATTGACAGTGGTCCGTTCAATGTTGCGTAGTTCACTCGTCATTTTGTTGGTCGACCACGATGATTTGTGCAGGAAAAAAATACTCGGTTTATACTTCGACTGTGAAATTCTCCTAGATTCCAAAGGCTTTTTGGTAATCATTTCATCATCATACTACTATTTAGCTCATCAGGTCTGAACAGCCAGATAGGCGGATGGCATGGACCGTCAGGCGTTCCTCCGTCGTACGACAGGCGCTGCAGACTTTTGACATCTCAAGAACCGCTGGCTATTATTTTCACTAAAACCGTTAAACGACTACTTTTCCGAAACCAATTGACATATAAAGCTAACAAGTTCTGAATAACATCTTTATTACATGGAGGCTAAAGATTATTCATACGGTTTTGATTTCTCCTCAAATATGGGCGTGTCAGGTGTCAGCTATTCACCCTAAACTCTTTAAAGGTGCATCCATTGTGTTTCATAAATTTTTATTTAGCTTTAATACGTTCCACCACACCATATGTGCTGTTTACAGAACAAATAAATTCACTCAGCTTGCATATTCACCCCAAATCTCCAAAATGTATCACAATTACTAGTTTTCAATGTATTCATTATGCATATCTAGAACCGAAATTGCACGATCCATTTACATGCACGGTGACCTATTAAACATTATAAACCCAATTTTGTCATTGTGTCTGTTCTGTAATGGAGGAGCTGTGGATTCGTTAAAAATAATCAACGAGCCCCGAATGCATTCTCCATCTTAATCCATATATGACGTCAAGAAACATGCATATGTAATTATTTTTCATTTGAAACAATACATTTCAATTCTTGGACACCAAAATCAATTATTTTGCAAATTTCGGTGTTCTTATTCATCGGATATGGTACAAGTAGCTGCGACCCTCATGAAATGGATTATTCCACGCACGTGCAGCGCAAAACTTCATGCGAGGCGAAGTGATTGCCAGCTAAAACTCTGCCTTTCCATGCCTTTCCATGCCTTTCCATGCCTTCCGCGTGACTCGAATAGAACGCGGGATTCTTACTGACAAACAATCTTAAGGTTTCTAACAGAGTCTTGTGGCCTAATGGTTAGGAGCGCTGACTACCAAGCGAAGGGTTGCATGTTCGAATCCAGGTTCATGCATCACAAAATTAATTTGTCTAGTTGAGAGATATTTTAAGATCCTATTCAGATACACCAAGACAAAATACATCAGTCTCGAAAAGTGTTCTCGATTAGCCACTACTGAAAATGTCTAAACCTAAAACCCCTCCTGACTGGGACAGTCAATGACCAGAAGATTCCTAAATAATAATCAACTGATAACACAATAGAGTGACGTCATGACCATGGATTAAAAATAAGATAACTTGCATCACCAATGCCGATCAAAGTGGAGGTTGATAAAACGACATATATAACAGAACCAGATTGCAATTCAACTTAAAGAGAGGCTTCGAACGGGGTATTTTGTGGAAACGAAATTCGAGAGGACATTCCTGTTTACACATAAACGTTAGAAATACATGCTTATTGCACATTATAGGTGAAACATATTTCCGAGGGTAATATTTTTAATACATTTTATTTATAAATTTGATAAAAACTAGCGAAAATTCATTCAAAACTATGAGAAATGAAGCCATTTATCGGCGCTATGAGTGCGAAAAGTTTTGAAAGACATTGTTGATTAGTTTAATGACAATTTATTTGTTACTTTGTGAATATTCTATCAATCCATATGCTTTATAATTTTAAATAAATTATAAATTTGTGAAAATACAACGTTTTTTCCATTCACGTAATACTAAAAAGCAGGATGGTGAACAGTCGGCGATTGGACTCTATCTTTAAAGAGAAATCTTGAACTGAGTGAGTTACATTGATGAATTAATACCAAATATAGAGAGGATACCTCGGATTTAATACTATTTTTATTAAACAAGTTAATGATTTTTTTTTATTTAATGAGCTAAAACGACCATTGTGACGTGACAACTGTACAATATTATGAAGTCATACTTGCAGCGGTATTACACTAGTTTAATATTCCCATATACTTATTATACTTATTATAATGCCGATAAAGGTTGTTCCTTGTTTACAATACGGATGTAATTACCTATGATGCCGACTGGTGGAGTGTTACCTGTAGCTTGGATCAACACGCCCCACCCAGGGGTGGCCCTCCTCTCGACATGAGAGCAATGTCCCTGCTCTGGTGACCTTCACCGCAAACTAAGATCAGAAACACGGAGCAGCAGAGAAAACCTTTGAGTCGGACTTGCGTTGTGTTTTCTATTAGCCAGAAATAGGTGAACACATTACGACACCATATCTGGACTCGCCCTAGTATTGCCTCAAAGGGTTTGCAAAAAACGGCGAAAACAAAAAGCACAAGAAAAGATTAAATGAGAAATACAAGTTGAAAGCGTAAACTATTTTTAAAAATAATTAAATGAAATTAAAACTTCAGAAACACGAAAATGCCAAAAATGCGTCCTTTGTTTTCCAAATTGTAAGAAATGCAAACATGCTGATTGCATGATTGAAATTAGTTGTGCAGTCCAACGGTTCCGAAGATCATAAATTGTACGTTGTTTTTTCAATGAAAAAAGCAGGTTAATGTCTGGATGTTTGCGTGTGTTGTGTGGCTGCGGGAACGGGCAGGACAGACTGGCAGGTCTCCGTAATTAGCCCATCTGGCTGGGGAGAGATTGAGCAACTGTTACACTGCAGATCGCATCCCGCTGTCATTATAATAATGTACTTAATGGTCGACAGAGGAACAAACCCACCATTATCATGGACTCTGATTGATCTCCAAGTCCCCTTGTCATAGCTCACTGCAAAAATACGTGCACTTGTCCGCACACACTGGCAGTGACAAGGACAATGCTCAACTCAAAATACACTCCCTCTTTCTTGTCTCTGTTAACTGTGACTTAGCCGGCAATGCATTGTGCATTGATTGAATACACAGAATCTATGATTCATATCAACACATAACCTTAGAACTAAAGCGTCTTAACGTGCAATCAAATTGCTGTGCGTGATCGATAGCCAATCATTGAGCGTCTGACATTATCAGGTGTGTGAGAGTGAGCGAGTGTTCACACGCAACAGAGTGTATCACAACCATCTGTCTGTCTCATCCAATATTGATACACACAAACTTGTTGGCGTCTAGCAACTGTTGCATGCCGGGAGATGTAGATATCGCGTGTCAATCTGCCGCTAGAGGGCATGCAACAGTTAGCTCGTGTAAACTGTTCATCAAACATTCACATTCCTTACTTTTACAAACCTCTACTAGAAACACGTGCTTCCTTCAGTCTAGGCCTGTGTTTATGTATACGTATTCACACTGGTCATACATAAAAGACATGTAACTCTATGTTTCCAGAAGAACCATCAAGAAGACATGTCAATCTCCCTGACGTCTGTCAAACACTCATCTTAACTGGCGATAACCTAAATTAAGGAAGTTCGTACATGGGACCAGCAGGCCAACTGGTTGCTATGGCAACTGGCTAAATGTGCCATTCTTCAGTGTATATGCTTTTAGCCGAATCGCGTCATTGACATTCTTAGTGTGAAAACAATCTATGATTTTTTGGTCTTAACGACAACCCTTCCCCTCGTCCCTTCCCTCCCAGTCCAAATTATCTGCTTCATGTGTGCCAGGAGGAGTTGAAGAAGCTAGTCAACTGGCAACAGTCTTGGCGGTGGAGATATGATTGCACGTCAAGAAGCGAGTATATGGAGTGAGCGGCGAGTCTGTGTAGAAGTAATTAATATATCTGCGAGACTGTTGCATTTAGCAGGTGTGCGTGTTACTGGTAAGGAATCCATCGGAGTAATTAGATTTGGCGAGCTTCACATGCTGCTAAATTGGCTCATACCTCCACTTGAAGCACTGGCCTTAATCTATAATCCGATTTAGTCTGATTAAATCCAGCCTCGCTCACACTTATCTAATAAGGAGGTGTATCTGTCTGGGCCTCATTACTGGTGTTGCATGGGGTGGACTACAGGCGCTCTAGAATATATACAGGTTGTGGGGAGGTAAGAAGGTGGGTAGCAAGAAGGGGGAGGTGGTAGGTGGGAGGGGTGGAGTATGGGCGCTCTATAGCATGCAGAGGTAAGAAGGTGGGTATCAAGGATTGGGTGGTAGGTTAGGAGGTGGGTAGTAGGTTAGAAGGTGGGTATCAAGGATTGGGTGGTAGGTTAGAAGGTGGGTATCAAGGATTGGGTCACAGGACACAAAGTGGTGGAATCCGCTTACCATATCCTTCCGGATTCTGCCGAATCCGCCGAAATTTGGGAGAATCCGGAAGGATCCGGCAAATGGATTCCACCACTTTTCGTCCTGTGGGTGGTAGGTTAGAAGGTGGGTAGCAAGGATTGGGTGGTAGGCTAGAAAGTGGGTAGCGAGGATTGGGTGGTAGGCTAGAAGGTGGATAGCGAGGATTGGGTGGTAGGCTAGAAAGTGGATAGCAAGGATTGTGTGGTAGGCTAGAAGGTGGATAGCAAGGATTAGGTGGTAGGCTAGAAGGTGGGTAGCAAGGATTGGGTGGTAGGCTAGAAGGTGGGTAGCAAGGATTGGGTGGTAGGCTAGAAGGTGGGTAGCAAGGATTGGATGGTAGGCTAGAAGGTGGGTAGCGAGGATTTGGTGGTAGGCTAGAAGGTGGGTAGCAAGGATTGGATGGTAGGCTAGAAGGTGGGTAGCGAGGATTGGGTGGTAGGCTAGAAGGTGGGTAGCGAGGATTGGGTGGTAGGCTAGAAGGTTGGTAGCAAGGAGTGGGTGGTAGGTTAGAAGGTGGGTATCAAGGATTGGGTGGTAGGCTAGAAGGTGGGCGTAGCAAGGATTGAGTGGTAGGCTAGAATGTGGGTTGCAAGGATTGGGTGGTAGGCTAGAAGGTGGGTAGTAGGCTAGAAGGTGGATAGCAAGGATTTTGTGGTAGACTAGAAGGTGGGTAGCAAGGATTGGGTGGTAGGCTAGAAGGTGGATAGCAAGGATTGTGTGGTAGACTAGAAGGTGGGTAGCAAGGATTGGGTGGCAGGCTAAAAGGTGGGTAGCGAGGATTGGGTGGTAGGCTAAAAGGTGGGTAGCGAGGATTGGGTGGTAGGCTATAAGGTGGGTAGCAATGATTGGGTGGTAGGCTAGAAGGTGGGTAGCAAACATTGGAAGGTTGGTAGCGAGGATTGGGTGGTAGGCTAGAAGGTGGGTAGCAAGGACTGGGTGGTAGGCTAGAAGGTGGGTAGCAAGGATTGGGTGGTAGGCTAGAAGGTGGGTAGCAAGGATTGGGTGGTAGGCTAGAAGGTGGGTAGCGAGGATTGGGTGGTAGGCTAGAAGGTTGGTAGCAAACATTGGAAGGTTGGTAGCGAGGATTGGGTGGTAGGCTAGAAGTGACAGTGGAACACAGATGATTCCGGTATCCTCGCCTCGCTGTGCGGATATGGTCACACACCGTCAGCTCAGTTCCAACCAACAACAACAACCGTGCAACAAGAAATTATATACATCTATAAACAAAAACATTGCAAGAAAGTATTATTTGAACATTTTCTCAAACAATATATTGGAGAAATTTACAATATTTTAAGAAAGTACTTAAGTTTTTTAAATGCTAAACTAGTTTTATGCAACACTAATTTCTATGCACTGAACTTGTTTGAGGATCACAAATGTGTCAAATCAATTCAATTTATTTCTCTTAAAACCACCAACGGTGGTACATGAGAATACAGATTATATATACATATAAATATTCATATCAAGATGGCTATATTCACATCAATTAGTGCATCTTTGTTAACTGAAATATAACATTGATGTAATTAGCAAGATTCTTCAAGTTACAGGTTTGGGTTGCTGTGAAGAGTGTTTTTACTTTACATATGTTCGCCGGATTCATATAAGAAGGTAACAATGTTTTTCTATAGTGTAATAAAGCTTCACATTTAAACAAGTAGTGGAGTTCATCTCCAACGACAGAAGAGTTACATAACTTACAGACACGGTTTTTTCTGGGAACATTTGCCCAACGACCAATCTCGACAGATAAATGGTGATTACTGGTTCTGAATCTTAGAATAGGGATATATACACGTTTCGGTAAAAAAAGAAACTTCTCAAATTTCAAATTGTTTTTTATGCTCGTGTAAAATGATGCTTTGGGGCTTTGCAGGAGAGAAGAATTCCATTTCTGTAGAAATTGGTCTTTGAGAAATATGTCAGCAGCACCAAGTACACATACACGCCTTGATTGTGGATATTCAACGTGATTACATCGGAGAAATGCGACATGGATATGGTACGGTTCCTATTGATAGAAGCCACACAACACATGTCTAATTGCAACAATTGGTTAATAAATCCACTGAGCGGAAAATGATTCCATTAGGCAGTGCCTACTTTAACATGCATATTAAGAGTGAAATGTATTCAAAAACATTAAATCCATTGTTAATGACAGGGATTGGGTCTGGCTTATTATAAACAACTATTCAATTTAATAAATCTTTATGAAAATTGGAATTCAAAAGCTAATTAGTTTTGTTAATGAAGAAGGAAGACTGCGTCCCGCTGGGGTTTGATGCACATAGAGGGAGAGCGCGCGTCACGGTTGGTTTGATGCGTGGAACCTGTTGAAATAGTGCAACAACTTGACGGCGCGGCACGTGGACAGCACGCGCACCACACAAGACATAATCTCGTTCCTCCTCACTGACCCGAGACTCCGTGAGATTACAGTCCACAAGCTGAATTGCTTCAGAAGGTCACCGGGTGTGCCACAATTGAAGTGACGTCGTATTTCATTGTGACACTGCTTTCTTGGATTTGGGTGAGAAGCATCCGTGATTTTGACATATTAAAGGATAAGAAAGCTGAAAGGCTACCTTTGGTCGCGTGGACAATGCCCCGGTGTAAAGGTCTTGGTATTTGGCGTGTGGAGAGAGCGGGCTGGAGGAAATGAGGTACAACTCTCGTGAGGGCGGGGTTGTCTTGATGAAGAAAGCTTTTGAAATATCAAAATGATATCAATCAGCACCAAGCGGCCTACTCGCGCCATTGTTTGACAAACATACTCTACTGACAATAGAAGGGCAACTAAAGCCAAACAAAGAAATCTTTCTTACAATTTGTTTTGAATTTAGAAACTTTAAACATAGTTTTGTGAACGATATGTTTTCAGACTGGTGACTTAATGTCAACCTTTCATTTATGATCGGTTGTTCGTGTCATTAAGTTGCTCGCATCTGATGCACAACGAAGAGATATATAGGAGAGTTTCATATGCAGTGTCACTTTCGTTGTGGCGTTATACGTGTTAGTATTATTTGGATCTGTAGTTTGCTCTCTAAGTCTGCGAGTTCTGCAATGTTACATAATGTATGACATTTTTAGGTGGGAAATTTTCCGTTAACTTTAATTTAATTTTGACTTCGACACAATTTATTGGATAACAAGGTTGTGTTCTCCAGCAGTTGTTATCGTTACTGGGAGACTGGCATTGCGTTAGAAATACACGTCATTTAGGTAGTGAACACATGCAACTTGATATGATATCACACTACCAACATAAGTACATCTACTGCACTATTTCAGGTCAAGTCCGTGCCTTGTCCTCACTCAGGTTGATTTCCCTCATCTCCCTCGGTCAACTAAACCCCGGGGCGGAGAGTGAAGAGGACGGTCGCGTGCCGTGATTCCAGGAGGGTTGGGGGTTACGGCAGCTATTGTCCCCGAACCCTACCTGAACTGGGTTGTTGACCCCCATTGTTAAGGGCAATCCCCTTTCAATAGCTCTCAAATAGCTCAGCAGCACTCTAATAGGCGCTGAGAGACTCAAAGGAAGAGAATAAAGCGGAGGCACACGACAAGACGACAGGGTGAAACTGACGAGGAGGATAAAGAATACCCCCCCCCCCCCCCCCCCTCCCCTCCAATCTAGGTGGTTACACCTATTGATGGTATGAGGGTGCATGGGAACGTGGAAGATGCGCTTGTTGCTATTTCGAGGGAGCTGGGCGGCAGGTGCGAGGACACGTGTTGAAGACCCAGGTGATCGGGTGGAGAGACGGTCTGCTTCGGGTGGGCGCCAACACTAACGGCCGCTATGCGTCTTCAAATTGAACCTTGCTGGGTCGAACCTATGTCAGAAAACGTTGGTCTCCAGTAGAGGTTGATATCTTGTTTTTATCATACAATGGATGGTGTTCTCGGCAGGATAAAGGCAACGGATATTTTCGGTATCCGTTGGGGTCATATACGGATAAAGATGCAAATTACAGAGGTCAAGTGACGGAACTTCTTTTGAGAATGACGTCACAAGCATTAACATTTCGAACGCCTGTTGAGTAGGTATTGGTAATTCCGCTCATGAGGATAAATTCCTCTCGGTTGCTAAAAATCTGCCATTACAAGCCTGAAGTGTTTTGTCTTCTTGTATAATTACCTCGTTTGAAAACGTTTTTATAATAATGTGTCATTTATGAAACCCAGTTAAATTTATTGAGTACCTAATAACCGTAACAGTTGAAATAGCGTAATAGCTTCATGTAAATACATATGGCGGCACTGTATACATACTTCATTTCATATAGATCTGCATTAATTTGAGAAATGACAAACAAACATAGTGCAATGCATATTACGGGAAAAATTATTATGATCAAGCAGTGCCAAAACATGTTCATCGCGAGTTGAAAACTACGGCGTAAACACTTTATAAATACTCACAGGTAACAAAGGCAGTTTGAGTCACATATGCATTTATCGAAAGTCAATCTTCACTGTTCCATAATGTGACTTTTGTAAAGGGGATTTTAGGAGTCGCTGCCTAACATTCACTTTAGCTCTTCGTGTGATGTGTGAGTCGCCATTTGCAACCGGGCGGAAGGGAAGCAACTCTCGCCCCTTCAAGATTGACTCCCCTACACTCATGATTACACGAAAGGACGTGAGTTCGAATTCGCTTTCCTCAGCTTAAATATTTTTAAAACGTATTCAAACATTGAAAAGTAAGATCATGCCAAAAATAACAATTATTTTCTCTGAAAGCATAATTTAGGAGGCGTTATTTTGTGTCATTTTACTGTGAGAATAGCACGCAGTTCATTTGCATATATCAATACGCGTAGTTGCAGTAAAGTTCAACTTTGAAATTAATGTTGTCATGCTGTTTTGCGCAAAATGAATGAAGAATGACGTTGTATGATAAAGAAGTTATCATGCTCGTGTGTTTTGGGATGGTAAATATCCTGCATTAGGAATAAACACAATGTATTTAGCTCGCCAAGGCTCGCAAAATACAATGTTTATTCCTAATGCAGGATATTGACCATCCCAAAACACACTCTCATGATAACCTCTATATCAACAACATTATTGCAGCGTATCAACACATTGATAGCGCTGCATGCTAATTCTTTCAATGCTCAAATATTCAGCTGCAAAGATACAAAAAGCTAAATTTGCCCAGCCTATGTCTTCGCCTGTGAATGATTGTATAATTTGTGTATGTTTGTCATGTGTATCTGAATAATCCGGATTCATATATCTTTGGTCGTGTGAATGTTGATATGTTTGATGTTTGTATGTTTTGTCTCATTAATTCTCAATATGTCTGCTCGTTTGGATGTTTGTTATGTTTTCATGTTTGTATGTCGATTGCCTAAAAGGGGCTGTAGCACGTTTTTTTCAGATTTTATTTTTTCAAATTTTCCAATTTTAGTGATAGTTTATATCATTTATATTAAATTTAGAGGGTAAAACATCTTATTACACCAACCAATTATCCGTAGTGGTAATAAGGGTGTTTAGCGGTCATTTTAATGTGAACACATTTTATTATTTCGAATTACAAATATGAATCCCATGGCTGTACCGAGCCATGTACACGCAAATATAAAGCTTGATTTTCCGAAAAGAGAAGGGTGTTTTACTATTGGTGACATTATTTTTCAAATCCATTTCATCGAGTTATTTGAGACAAAAAAAACGTGTTACTACCCCTTTAATGTTTGCTCGTGTAGATGGTTGTTATTTTTGTCCGTGTGTATGTTTGGTATGTTTTCATGTGTGCATGTTTCGTATGTTTGTCTGTTTCCGCGGATGTTTACATTACAAGCTTGCGCGATTCCTTGATCTCAAAAGTATATGTAAATGTAACAACCTGTTTTTTTATTTGTAAATTATATATCATTTGCCCCTGTTTCCATACGTTAACCTTTTTAAACATCAGTTTAGTGTCTTTAGAACACCATTTATAAAGCTGGCATTGTACAAGGACATTAGCGTGTCAGTCTCAGCTCTGCAGACCGGTTAGATTCAAATAGATGTCATCGTATCTGGCGCCAACAAGTGCTGTCCGAAGCATCTGCCGGGTCAGACTGACCGGTCCAACACTTGACCTCTCTATACGTTACTGCACGTAGATCAACCATACTATAATGATTTGTTCCAACGATATGGGCCGGGTGAGGGTTCATTCTTGCTCCGGACACCTGCCATCTCAACACTGACCACTATGACGTCACGCCGCGGTCTTTCTACAGGTAGAGGAATGGTCAGCTTTGGACGACCACAAGTTCAATAAGCAGTTTCTTGCTATCTGGGGTTACCCAATTAGACTGGTGATGTAGATACATGTAAACTCTATGCTAGGTCTACTGTTCAGATGGATGTAGTGATAGCTTGGTTTGAGATAAGAGTGTTATGTTATGTGAAAGATAATAGATATTCCCACAGGAACCAAATGTTAATTAAATAATAAGACGAGGAGAAACAATAAACTCGACTTGAAAAACACGTGCATTTCATCCAAAGCAGATATTGCTTCAATGTAATAACTTGGCTAGAGATAGAGGACGATAGGGGATACATGTAGTTGATCTTGTAATCGCAACAGTTGTTACACTTCCCGTTGCGTGAAAGCAGGCCTGTACACTCAATATAGGGAAGCATAAACGCATGCATAAAGTATGCCCCAAGCAAACTGTGTTCCCAACTCCATGACCAAGTCACTTAACATGCAATGTGCTAACTTCTTATTTAGTTTCTGAAAATAGTTAGGAAACATGTCTGATTAATCCCAAAACGCGACATGAGAAGAACCAAATTGAAAGAGACAAACTTCACTCTGAGAAGCTACAGACGAACCTATATACAAGGGATGTGCATGTATTCTTCACTGTAGAAAAAAAATCAACACTAAGTTTACAGTCATTGCTTTAAACCCCCATTTAACATGATGACAACCACTGATCAGTTTTAATAAAGTTGCCGAATGGAAATGTCTTTCTAGTGACTATTCAAACTGTGGTTGTCGATGTCAAGGCCGGATCAGACAATCGCGCGGTGCACCTGCATCTGTTCAGTGTGTAGATGTGCTGTTAGGGCTGATATTACTCCACTGAAGATAGAGATCTGTGTGTGACACGTGACGGCCTGTCACCCCTGACTGGGGGTATTCACACCAAGGTGTCACCCCTGCTCCTGACCCACAATCGTCTTGAACTTGTCACAGAAGCAACTGTAGCCTGTGGCATCGGTCAGTGTCAGGACCTCTGTGGTCAGTCACTCCGTTCAGGTCATCCTTCCTGCTTGTCTAATAGAAGTGTGTGGTCATCACCTTGACCAGTATCGGAACTTCATCACTGGCTCAACCGCCGGACTCTCGGCGCTGGGGAGGTCAGTGAAGGTGGACGGAGAGACAGACAGGTGGTCATCTTCAACAACTAGCTGAGTCTGTCTCTGGCACAGGTGCTCGTCTCCAGCTATTCTCGGCGCATTGTCACTGTAACAACTTCAACAAGACTCCCACCTTTGTCCTGGCCGAAATTAAATCGAAACTGTAATCGAATTTAGTTAGAATTTTATTAAATTTGATGTTCGGTTGATGATCAAAGATGTTAATTCTGGCTGAGTGGGAAGCACGTTGCGTAACGGCCGTCAGTGGAGAGATGAAATAGATTATTTCTGGATCCCAGAACTCCAGTGCACATATGTTCGCTTTACTACATCCACTCTTATCACGGGAAACAGCTCACTAAACACTTGATCCACTTCCAGTTTTTAAAAAAAATCATGATTTTTTACATTGATGTTTTATCATAATAAGGAGATAAAGTGATCTTGAATTAACACAAATCATGTGAACAACCTGAACAAGAAAGGCGCTGACTCGCATGTCGGGGAGTACTGTGAAAGGCGTACAGCACACCCACCTCAGTCTCAACAGGACACTTGTCAGTAGCTGGCTTAGATCAAACATACACAACAAATAGCGCTCTTATGTGTGAGCAGATGGCATCATGTTGAAGTTGTTCATTCATATTACTAGTATATGTATTAACAGCATTGGCGAGGGGTGACATTATCAGTTTACGTGTAAGGTATTTACTGAGTAAACATTTTACGCTTGAGACATATATCATTTTAAAAATCACATTTGTTACCATTCATCTAAAGAATGAAAGGCAAAATGTGTATTTAAATATGTTCATATACAGCTGAAAATCCAATACTATTTAATCTCTAGATCTGTTCTATCCATGGTATATGCCTGTATTATGGGCCAATGGCCTCTCTACTGAATAAAACTATGTCTGTCTCATCTCTAGATATCTGGTTTACGTATCCTCCCTTACTCATAACTGCCTCCAATGAAACCACACTATGATATTATATAGTTTTGAATATAATCAAGTTCTGTTTAATTCTCAATATGAACTGCTTCAGGTACTAGTAGACGGGAAAACTTTACTTCAGCCCGGACATGAGCGAAGTCTTCACACTTAAGGACAAGATCTACAAAGTCCCAACCATACTGGTGGTCTATATGTCAGGAGACAGTCAAGGAAAGAACATTTCTAACAAAGAATATATAAGTCACCCCCCCGGTAAGTACAGGGCAATCCCCACCCCAGCCCCAACGCACAGGGAGTGTATCGTTTAGAAACAGCGTTTGAAAGACATACCTAAAGGGTAGGGTCTATATAGGTATATGTCTTTCAAACGCTATTTCTAAGCGATACACGCCCCTGTGCCCCAACGTGCAGATAGGTGTGTGGTACACCATTGTAGCCTGTTTACTGTTCTTGCCAGTCACTGCCACGATGGTGTAAACACTAACATGTTCGAGTGAAGGCATGCAGTACTACAGGCTGCTGTTCGAGCTACCTAAGCTAGGCAGCAGGTGCCCTGTGTGTGTAATCTCTGGAAGAGGGTGAGTGGTAGACTCGCGGACAGGGGACCACTTCCATTATTCATGAAGATAACACTCTCTGCAGTATCTCTCATGTCTGATGAGTTAACAATACGGACGGAATATTCTGTCATATGTTAATACCTTCAGGCTGTTGTTGAGTATTTCCCCATTTCCTATTTGCGTAGCAGGTAATAACGTACATGTACATCATACATGTGAACAAAACTGTAAAGTAAGTTTAATTGACATATATGCTAACAACATTTTACACACTTAATGGCAGGATTGGTCAACAGGCATTACGCCTAGATCAATGCCATACACGAGCAGTGACAAGTTCAACCACCAAGTCTGGAAACACTTTTTTAAAGTTCTATATACGAAGACTATCACAATAAAAAGACGATGTATGATACAATAAGAAATAAGCTGTTGATGGGTGTTGCTTCAGCAAAATCTTAAAGGCACTGTAGCAGTTATTTTGCAAATCACGTTTTATCAATTTTGTCATTTATTATCAAAGTTTATACAATGCATATTTACCGTAGAGGGTCAAACTTCTCATTATACGACCCGATAAGCTGTATCCATAGAAAACGGTTATCCGTATTGGAAGAAAATAGTGCGACGTATCAAGGAACGGTGGTGTGGAACTCTTCAGTGTGAGAGGTACATTTGTAGGCCTTATGAGAATTTGAGAGTTCAGACAGCAAGATTGACCATTCCACTATTGTACCATATTTAAAACTCTAAGTTAAGTGGTTAATTATAGCTACATCAGTCAAATTCACTTGAACTACTTTCGAGCGGGCATTTAACTGCGAGTAATTGAGTGATCCCACATAAGGATCTATACCATATTCTATTATTTTGTGTAACTACGAGTAATTGAGTGATACCACATGGCGATGTATACGATAAGTCTTCTATTTATTATTTATGTAACTATCTGCCTGTTCAGTTTCGTAGTGCGCAGAATTTCTGCACGGTTTTAAGTTTTAAAGATGCATCCATTGTATTTCATAAAAACATTATTTGGCTTTGATTTGTGATGATTTCAGTTGAAACAAGTTCACTCAACTTGATTATTCATCTCCAATCGCCAAATATATCATAATTACTAGTTTCCAATTAAATTCGACTAACATCATTATACATGTGTAGAAACCGAAACTACACGCCTAATGTACGTGAACAGTAGTTATAAGACCTATTAAACATTATCAGCTCAAAGTTGTCCTTTTGTCTGTTGTAAATAAGTTTCCAAAGTTACGTTTGACTAATTGACGAGCGCCGAACGCAGTGCATTGTCCGGTTTTCGATCAAAAATCGATACGTTTACCTTTTTAGTTTATATCGTTGGTATACAAAGACGATTATCATCAAAATGGCAATGTTCTACAACAGTCAGTACTTCTCAATAGAACAACACCATGTATAACGTTTGGCATATGCGACCTCAACAACACAATGGATGTACCTTTAAGCAATTGAAGTAGTTTCGAAACTTAAAACTATACACTTACAAGAGAATAGCAAATGAATAGTTTAAAAGAGACACCTCCGCCATTGGTAAGCCACTCTTCAAAGTGACGTCATCCTATCGTTTGAGTTGATTCTGCCGGAAATGAACTCCAGAAAACTAAGGCAAGCTGCACGTGCATTTTGCTTCAGGCGTTCCGCTCGAGACACGTGGCGATTGCAAAAAAAAATACCGCCACGATAAAGCATATAACTGACAATACGTGTCAATAACTATATATTGCCTCGAAAAATATTCTGTTTGATTTCATATCATTACTGAAATATCTCTATGATAATCTTATATTGAAAATACCGCCTGAGTTGTCATAAGAAAATATAACTTTTTGCTGATGCTGATGCTTTCAATAACTGGTGTCACAAAGTGATGCCAGTTGCTGAAAACAGTGCTGGTGACTTATTGTATTGTTGCTCAATTACTGAATTAGATTCAGGACACCCATCTCTCCAAAATAATACCAAATTTAGCAATTTCTTGATTTTCCCCCATTTGCACCCTTGCTCTTTAAAATCTCAAATAAGTGCATGTTTGTCGATACGGAATTGCTCTGACAATACATCGTGTGTCTTTAAGAATGCTGTTTTATTGTCCCATCAGCTGTCGTTACATATGTTCCTCGGTATTGCATCATCAAACCATCGTATAATATTACTCTGGCTATAGAATGACGATTTGAGGTTTAAAGGGGCAGTAGCACGTTTTTTGCAAATTTTATTTTTCTCAAATTTCCCATTTATAATAATAGTTAACGTCATTTATATTTACTTCAGAGGGTAAGACATCTTATTACACAAACCAATTATCCGTAGTGGTAATAACAGTGTTGCGTTTAAAGCAAAAATTGCACGGCGGTCATTTTTTTGTGAACACATTTTATTATTTCGAATGACCAAAACGATTCCCATGGCTTTACTGAAACATGTAAACACATGTTTTAACTTGATTTTCCGAAGAGAGAAGGGTGTTTTACTGTTGGTGACATTATATTTCAAATACATTTCATCAACTTATTTCAGCGAAAAAACGTGCTACTGCCCCTTTAAAACAGTAAACAACGCAATACGTTTACATTTCGTACTAGTAGCAAACAGAGCTGAAGGTATATGGCACTTCACAGTTCAACTTTCCTTTATTCACAATCAAATTCAATAATTGTAGCAATTGAAAACTACTGTGCAAACGATAGCCGTGGCGGATTTTTCTGTGGAAACTAATTTTTGTTTTATATCTTGCTAAGATAATTACAACATGCTGTAAGCCCGGCTAAGACGGTGATGTATGGGTGGCCTTGTAACTAAATTACTGCTTGTTTCTTTGTCACCGAGTCGGGTCTGGTGGCACCGCTGTACACGTCTCCACAGCAGTCTCGCACAGGCATTACGTCACCTCAAAGGAAGGCGTGTCAAGGTCACGAGGTCAGGCTATTGTCTCAAGACTAATCACTTCCTTCGCACCTAGGGCGCGAATAATTTGGTGCTCAGTACCGTTGTTAAAACGTTGCTGCATTAAAACAACACCCGATATGGTTGATTGGCACCAAGGAACCGTGTAACACCAATGTAGATGATTTATCCCTTTTCAAAGTGTACTCAGTTTAATCTTGACTGCTTAATCGACGACTCCGGGGACTGGAAATGTTAATGACGTTTCATGTAAATTGAATTCCACTCGTGGTTTGCAGCACTCTCTTTCTGATCTGTTTTGTCAAAATAACATTTTTAAAAGCCTAATAAGTTTGACATTATCTTCGTTAATGCGTCTGCGAGAATAACTATATTTAATGTATCTTTCGTCACATTCGATTTGATTATAGTTTGCGATTGTTATACGCCGAATTTAGTTCGCCCTACGAGTATGTAAGAGCCGGGATGTTCTCCACCCAACTTAATGTAGTCTGCTGTACTTTTAGTGATCAAGCCGCAATATACGCATCGGGATGATTAGAACACTTAATTTAAACATTTAAGTATGCAAACGTGAGCATATCGAAGTTTGCATGAAAGAAAATAATGAAAAGTATTAATAGTTTGTATGCATGTATGTATGTATGTATGTATGTATGTATGTATGGTGTATATGGCATTACGGTACGGTATGATATAATATGTATGGTATGGTATAGTATGTATTCTTTTTATACTATACATCATTAAGATTTTAGTGCCTTATAGGTCATTTTGGCCGGACACCTTTATTTGTGTGACACTTAAGTACAATAATAATAACGTCGCTATTGTTAATAAAGAAGTTGATCATCAATAAAATAGTTGTCTTCTTTATGTTACCTATGATACGTATGTTGTGTCTGTGAGATATTATAGTTTATTATGTGAGCATATTTTTCCAGCGATCTGATTGGTCGAGAGGCCATCACGTAACCGTCGACAGAAAAGCATATTGACTCCAGCCGAGTCCGACCAAACGCCGTATTGACTTTCAGAGTGACGTCATACGATTGTTGCATGACGTCATATGACTGTAGTCCCAGCTGTTTAAAGCAAATTACATTTTTGACTGTATTTCATTGTTTTCCTTTCATTTCTGTATATATATATGTGTGTGTGTGGTATGTGTAAAACCAACCAATAACCAATAACCAATGCCATAAACAGATCGACAGTAAATAAATAAAATTATGGTATAAAACATTTACCTAACTCAAATATTTACAACATGTCTTCTCAAGATTTCATAGCTGCATAATCATGTTGTTTTATCTTTAGGTTATAATTATTGGCTTGCTGATCTTTGGGCTGATGAAAGGATAACTAATGGCAATACACTTTGTACTTTTCGTCTTCTTTACACTTCGCTATCTGTTGAATCGTATCTTAGCACAACACCAGTCAGGTCACAACGTTGTAGTTTTAGTAAAGTTCGCAGTAGCGCTTTACCTTTTGGAATAGAAAAGGGAGGTTTTTACGTCTTGTAGTTCCACTAGGGGAACGTTTATCATTATATAATTTGTTAATTGTGTCATTAATTCGATTTTGTCAATAAACAATTATTAACATGACAGGTTTCATCAACAGTCAATACTTCTCGATAAAATACCACCATTTATAATGTTTGACACGATGTGACCCCAACAACATGCTGCTGCATCGAGAAGTATTGGTTGTTGTTGAATATTATCATTTTACTGCTAGTTCATTCAGTACACTGACAATGTAAACGCTAAAGCTGCTATTATGATCGAACATTAGTCAAACGTGAATTTTGAAACTTCTCTATAACAGTCAAAAAGATAGAGATGGGTTGGTAATGTTTAATCGGTCATATAACAACTGTGCATGTATATTGGATGTGTAATTTCGGTTTCTGAAAATGTAAAGGGCTGTTGCTTGATTTTGCGATATAGTATGAATATGCAAGTCAAGTGGAATAAGTTGGATGTGGTCATGTGGTCATTCGGCATGTATGGAAACAAAATAAAATATTATTAAATAACACATAATTGAATATCTCTTTAAGTAAGTCAGGACACTAAATTACAGAAAACAGTGGTGCCCGGAGCTCGACCAGTGACACAATCAACTCTCTCCGGGCGCTCGCCCCGGGCTCCTTACACCAATAATAACTCGTACGCATGTACATTTGAAGGTTTGGTAGCTCTTTCAGCCAGGGTTAGCTGGTCATATATCTCCACAGCGACTGTCGGAAGCGATCTATATTCACCAGATACGTTCAGCGGTGAGGCGCGAGATCAATGGGCAGGATGGCAACAGTTATACATGTCCAAGTATCAGCTCTATGTACGACACTGCGGACCAGTTCTCGGTAACCCTCCCCCTCACACCTCCCTTCCCCCTCCAATTTGCTGATTCTAAGTAACTGTCCCGTGTTTTTGCGAGACTAGAGCGAGACAGTGCGAGATGTAATTACTCTCCCCGCTTTGTTTCCGTCTCCCCGGCGCACCGGAAGTGAGTGGTGTTTGCCGGGACCCGGGTTCCGTTCGCTTCAGATCTCACTCCCCTGGTTCGACTGCAACTTGTAGGTCGGGGAAAGACAAGCTTGGAAATCAATGCCTGGCAGGAAATTCTGTTTTCATGGACAAGACAAACGTGCCTGGCACTAGTGTCGGCTGGAAACAAATAGTTCCCCTTTCGTGTATTGAACAACAAAACATTGTTGGCTGTTTCCCTTTAAGCTGTTGGACATTGACGTCTGGTAAATTTGGTTGAATGTATGAGTTAGTAAGAACAAATTGATTAAAACAAGATCGGTTAAAAGTATATTCGGTTAAAAGTATTCGTTCTCGGATATTCGTAGACAAATCAAAATTCGTGAAGGAATACTATCTATCTGAGAAATCGACATACAGAGATCAGGGATATACAGCTAATACAATGTGAAACATCAACATACAGAGATCAGGGATAAATAGCTAATACAATCTGACACATCGATATAAGATCAGGGATATATAGCCAATATAATCTGACGAATCGACATCAGATCAGGGATATATAGCTAATACAATGTGACACATCAACATACAGAGATCAGGAATAAATAGATAATATAATCGGACGAATCGACATCAGATCAGGGATATATAGCTAATATAATCTGACACATCGACATCAGATCAGGGATATATAGCCAATATAATCTGACGAATCGACATCAGATCAGGGATATATAGCTAATACAATGTGACACATCAACATACAGAGATCAGGAATAAATAGATAATATAATCTGACGAATCGACATCAGATCAGGGATATATAGCTAATATAATCTGACACATCGATATAAGATCAGGGATATATAGCCAATATAATCTGACGAATCGACATCAGATCAGGGATATATAGCTAATACAATGTGACACATCAACATACAGAGATCAGGAATAAATAGATAATATAATCTGACGAATCGACATCAGATCAGGGATATATAGCTAATATAATCTCACACATCGATATAAGATCAGGGATATATAGCCAATATAATCTGACGAATCGACATCAGATCAGGGATATATAGCTAATACAATGTGACACATCAACATACAGAAATCAGGAATAAATAGATAATATAATCTGACGAATCGACATCAGATCAGGGATATATAGCTAATATAATCTGACGAATCGACATTAGATCAGGGATAAATAGATAATATAATCTGACGAATCGACATCAGATCAGGGATATATAGCTAATACAATGTGACACATCAACATACAGAGATCAGGAATAAATAGATAATATAATCGGACGAATCGACATTAGATCAGGGATATATAGCTAATATAATCTCACACATCGATATAAGATCAGGGATATATAGCCAATATAATCTGACGAATCGACATTAGATCAGGGATAAATAGATAATATAATCTGACGAATCGATATCAGATCAGGGATATATAGCTAATACAATGTGACACATCAACATACAGAAATCAGGAATAAATAGATAATATAATCTGACGAATCGACATCAGATCAGGGATATATAGCTAATATAATCTGACGAATCGACATTAGATCAGGGATAAATAGATAATATAATCTGACGCATCGATATCAGATCAGGGATATATAGCTAATACAATGTGACACATCAACATACAGAAATCAGGAATACATAGATAATATAATCTGACGAATCGACATCAGATCAGGGATATATAGCTAATACAATGTGACACATCAACATACAGAGATCAGGAATAAATAGATAATATAATCGGACGAATCGACATCAGATCAGGGATATATAGCTAATACAATGTGACACACCAACATACAGAGATCAGGAATAAATAGCTAATATTATCTGACGAATCGACATCAGATCAGGGATATATAGCTAATACAATGTGACACATCAAAATACAGAGATCAGGAATAAATAGATAATATAATCGGACGAATCGACATCAGATCAGGGATATATAGCCAATATAATCTGACGAATCGACATCAGATCAGGGATATATAGCTAATACAATGTGACACACCAACATACAGAGATCAGGAATAAATAGATAATATAATCGGACGAATCGACATCAGATCAGGGATATATAGCTAATACAGTGTGACACATCAACATACAGAGATCAGGAATAAATAGATAATATAATCTGACGAATCGACATCAGATCAGGGATATATAGCTAATACAATGTGACACATCAACATACAGAGATCAGGAATAAATAGATAATATAATCGGACGAATCGACATCAGATCAGGGATATATAGCCAATACAATGTGATACATCAATATACAGAGATCAGGGATATACAGCTAATATAATCTGACGAATCGACATCAGATCAGGGATATATAGCCAATACAATGTGACACATCAACATACAGAGATCAGGAATAAATAGATACTATAATCGGACGAATCGACATTAGATCAGGGATATATAGCTAATATAATCTGACGAATCGACATCAGATCAGGGATATATAGCTAATATAATCTGACGAATCGACATTAGATCAGGGATATATAGCCAATACAATGTGATACATCAATATACAGAGATCAGGGATATACAGCTAATATAATCTGACGAATCGACATCAGATCAGGGATATATAGCCAATACAATGTGACACATCAACATACAGAGATCAGGAATATATATATTAGCTAATATAATGTGGCATATCACAGGACAACTAAATTATAAATTGTATTCTCAATCCAAAAAAAGAGTATATTCTTTAGCTTCCTAGCATTACTACTTCTGGAGGTAAGTCGGAAGAAGGTTTCAGTGTTAACACATCATATTTGAAAGTAGTTTCTAGTCTCCATGTAACAAAGACGTTATTGTGGTTTCGGAGAAGAAGTCGTTTAAAAGCCGCGCTAACATATAAAAAATAAGGCATTACTTAAGTGAGCCTGCCTTTAGAATCTCTCAACAAATACATAGTCCAATGAAATAAAACATTTATGATTCTTGTATCATGTAACATTCTTTCTGACCCGATTAGCCAACTGGGGGTTTTCATTAAATGTCCATCCATCCATTGTGTTGTTGGGGGTCACATATTCCAAAAGTTATAAATGGTGTTACTTTATCGAGAAGTACCGACTGTTACCGAAAACTACCATTTTGACGATAGTCGACTTAGTATATTGACGATATGAAGGTAAAAGTAGTGATTTCTGATCGAAAACCGGACAATGCACCGCGTGTGGCGCGCGCCAATGAGTCAAACGTAATTTTGGAATCTTATCTAAAATAGACAAAATAATAAATTTGGGTTGATAATCTTGAATAGGTCATAAAACTACTGTGCATGTAAATGTTACGTGCAGTTTCGGTTTCTGCACATGCATAATGATGTTATTCGATTTTAATTGGAAACTAGTAATTATGATATATTAGGCGATTGGAGAAGAATATGTAAGCTGAGTGAATTTGTTTGTATTGTAAAAAGCACATATGGTGAGTTGGAGCGTATTAAAGCCAAATATGTGTTTATGAAACACAATCGATGCACCTTTAAGAAGAAGACGAACATGGGATTTTAAGTCGTGAACCCTGTTGCCCTTATTAGTGGTCACAGAGTCACCGCATCTACACTCCCCATCCCCATTAGTACAGGAGGCTCTTCACAGGGTTTCAACGTAATGGGGCTTTTACTTCTAGAGAAGACAACATAAGGTTTTAGGCCGTGACTCATGTGTAACTTATTAGGAGCCAGAGTTATCAACTATATATATATCTAGTTCTAATCCTCATTCAAGGAGTTTGTACACATGAAGTCAGCTTCCTGTGGTTTTTGCTTGTAGAGAAGAAGATGAAAAGGATGTAGTGGCACAGAGTCACCATTTCTACAATTCATAACCTCATTGGCCTACAGATTGTTCAACATTTTTCATCCAGTTGTTCCGGAGAAGAAGTCAAAATAGTGAAAAGTTTACAGACTGACGGACGGACGGACGCTGGCCTTATGGCATCGGGCCTTTCGGGCATGGTGAGATAAATAGTCACATGAACTAGGAAACTATGATTTAGATCAATCGCATTTATCACTGGGCAGTGTTTTACCGAAGGAAGCTTGTCCCATTGTTGTGGAGGGCTGGTTATAAATCATGCTGACAAGACATGGGGATGATGCGTCTCTCTGTCGACTTGGTGTTACTCCGACAATTAGCAACTCTTCCCGCACAGTGATACGCACTGGACAATTGCGCCAACTCGGTCGGATCTCCCCGAGGCTTGACGGAAAAAGCCGACCATAGACAATCCTGTGAGTCACAAGTTGATTGTCGCGCGTGAGAAATAAGCAAGTCGCATGAGTCACTGAACATTGCATGCACGCGCAAGTCAACGAGACGTGATGTGACAATCCACCCCTCTGCTTCTAGCCCCGGGGCAGAGAGGAGCTCGTGGGGACACCGTGTGTAGGAGGAAGGCAGGGACACAGACTCTCACCGTCTTCACTTTGTTCAAGGGAAGACAAGGGCTATTAACTCATAGTTCACTCTGGCTACTAACTCACCCTCACCCTGACTACTGACTTATCGCTCGCCCTGACCACTAACTTATAGAGTGCAGAAGGAAGGGTGGGAATGGGGGAGAGTGTAGAAAGTAGGGTGAGTTTGGGGGAGAGCGTAGAAAGTAGGGTGAGTTTGGGGGATAGTGTAGAAAGTAGATGAGTTTGGGGGAGAGTGTAGAAAGTAGGGTGAGTTTGGGGGATAGTGTAGAAAGTAGATTAGTTTTGGGGAGAGTGTAGAAAGTAGGGTGAGTTTGGGGAAGAGTGTAGAAAGTAGGGTGGGTTTTGGGGAGAGTGTAGAAAGTAGGGTGGGTTTGGGGGAGAATGTAGAAAGTAGGGTGAGTTTGGGGAGAGTGTAGAAAGTAGGGTGGGTTAGGGGGAGAGTGTAGAAAGTAGGGTGAGTTTGGGGGAGAGTGTTGAACGTAGGGTGAGTTTTGGGGAGAGGGTAGAAAGTAGGGTGAGTTTGGGGAAGAGCGTAGAAAGTAGGGTGGGTTTGGGGGAGAGTGTAGAATGTAGGATGAGTTTGATTGAAACAGTAGGGTGAGTTTGTGGGAGAGTGTAGAAAGTAGGGTGAGTTTAGGGATAGAGTGTAGAAAGTTGAGACGGTTTGGTGGAGAGTGTAGAAAGTAGGTGGGTGTGGGGATGATTTAGAAAATACATGTATACACGCTTGGGGTAAGTTGGAAGTGGGGTGGGTTTTGGAGATAATGTCGAACGCAGTGATGGTTTGTTTTATTGGTTCTGATTAGAAGTGCCGTTAGTGTAACTATGCATAAATTATATGTATTTAATCCTTACTTTCTGCAACATGTATTCAATAGCACCCCACATTGTCTACCGAAACTGCAGAACTGATTGTAGAATTGTGCTCAAGCATCTGCGTTTGAAAAAAAGACAGTCGTCCATCTGATGTCACCACAGAGGGAAACATTGTGCTTGACACAATAATGCAAGACAGGTGTGTGACCATTAGATACCTAGCTACTGCTCACCGCATATAAAACATCAGTTGAACGAATTAGCGAATTAGCATTTACATATGAATAAGCACGTTAGGTCTCTAGAATATTATCTGAAGACCACATGAACAATTCTTGACTAATACCGCGCATATCCAGAATCATGTTGGACCCATATCGTTACTAGAGATGGTTCACTATTTCAACCCTGAGACAAAGAGCTAAAAGATGCAATGGACACGCGGTACGTCCAGCGGTGCGGTTATAGCATCCGGAGGATTCTTCTCCACCCTACCTATTCTCCAGATCTAGTCCCGTTAGACCTCTTTCTGAAAACAGAACTCCGTGGCCATAAATTTTAGATCGACGAGGACGTCATTGGAGCAGCAGAATAGATTTAGAGTCTCGGGTGGTTTTCAGATAGGTTGAAGATGTTAGATAAACGCTGGACCAAATGCATTGAAGTCAGGGTGGATTATGTTGAAATATGCGTCGTAATTATTTTAAGTTTCTTGGTCTCAGTTTTCAGAATCAGACGAGAACCGTTTGTGACACCCCTCGTGGTTGGCTCATGCTCGACACCTCCTGGATACAGACGCTTTCTCTGATAGGGAGAGGGGTCAGTGGACCACCAATACATTTATTTGAATCATAAGTACTGTTGACACTAAACATGTTGCCATGTTGTATATGGTTCACACAGCGTTCAGCCAGTGTTTCAAACAGTTGTCGACTTCGACTTCAGTTAGATGAACCCCAGTGCACGTGGGTCAACTGGATGGCAGACGGTAACTTTTTGTATTACACAGTGAATATGGTAGGTCGCATTTTTAGGAGAGAGTGGAGAGGGTAGGGTGTCATTTGTGGATTAACTAAAGAGGGTAAGGAGTGATTGGTAGACTGACATTAGAGGGTAGGGATTGTTTGGTGGATTGAATGGAGAGGGTAGGGCATGTTTGGTAGATTGAATGGAGAGGGTAGGGCATGTTTGGTGGATTGAATGGAGAGGGTAGGGCATGTTTGGTGGATTGAATGGAGAGGGTAGGGCATCTTTGGTGGATTGAATGGAGAGGGTAGGGCATGCTTGGTGGATTGAATGGAGAGGGTAGGGCATGTTTGGTGGATTGAATGGAGAGGGTAGGGCATGTTTGGTTGATTGAATGGAGAGGGTAGGGCATGTTTGGTGGATTGAATGGAGAGGGTAGGACATGCTTGGTTGATTGAATGGAGAGGGTAGGGCATGTTTGGTGGATTGAATGGAGAGGGTAGGACATGCTTGGTGGATTGAATGGAGAGGGTAGGGCATGTTTGGTGGATTGAATGGAGAGGGTAGGGCATGTTTGGTGGATTGAATGAAGAGGGTAGGGCATGTTTGGTGGATTGAATGGAGAGGGTTGGGCATGTTTGGTGGATTGAATGGAGAGGGTAGGGCATGTTTGGTGGATTGAATGGAGAGGGTAGGGCATGCTTGGTGGATTGAATGGAGAGGGTAGGGCATGTTTGGTGGATTGAATGGAGAGGGTAGGGCATGTTTGGTTGATTGAATGGAGAGGGTAGGGCATGTTTGGTGGATTGAATGGAGAGGGTAGGGCATGTTTGGGGGATTGAATGGAGAGGGTAGGGATTGTTTGGTGGATTGAATGGATAGGGTAGGGCATCTTTGGTGGATTGAATGGAGAGGGTAGGGCATGCTTGGTGGATTGAATGGAGAGGGTAGGGCATGTTTGGTTGATTGAATGGAGAGGGTATGGCATGCTTGGTGGATTGAATGGAGAGGGTAGGGCATGCGTGGTGGATTGAATGGAGAGGGTAGGGCATGCTTGATGGATTGAATGGAGAGGGTAGGGCATGCTTGGTGGATTGAATGGAGAGGGTAGGGCATGTTTGGTGGATTGAATGGAGAGGGTAGGGCATGCTTGGTGGATTGAAAGGAGAGGGTAGGACATGCTTGGTGGATTGAATGGAGAGGGTAGGGCATGTTTGGTGGATTGAATGGAGAGGGTAGGGCATGTTTGGGGGATTGAATGGAGAGGGTAGGGCATGTTTGGGGGATTGAATGGAGAGGGTGGGGCATGCTTGGTGGATTGAATGGAGAGGGTAGGGCATGTTTGGTGGATTGAATGGAGAGGGTAGGACGTGCTTGGTGGATTGAATGGAGAGGGTAGGGCATGTTTGGTGGATTGAATGGAGAGGGTAGGGCATGTTTGGTGGATTGAATGGAGAGGGTAGGACATGTTTGGTGGATTGAACGGAGAGGGTAGGGCATGTTTGGTGGATTCAATGGAGAGGGTAGGGCATGTTTGGTGGATTGAATGGAGAGGGTAGGGCATGCTTGATGGATTGAATGGAGAGGGTAGGGATTGTTTGGTGGATTGAATGGAGAGGGTAGGACATGCTTGGTGGATTGAATGGAGAGGGTAGGGCATGTTTGGTGGATTGAATGGAGAGGGTAGGGCATGTTTGATGGATTGAATGGAGAGGGTAGGGCATGTTTGGTGGATTGAATGGAGAGGGTAGGGCATGTTTGGTTGATTGAATGGAGAGGGTAGGGCATGTTTGGTGGATTGAATGGAGAGGGTAGGACATGCTTGGTGGATTGAATGGAGAGGGTAGGGCATGTTTGGTGGATTGAATGGAGAGGGTAGGACATGCTTGGTGGATTGAATGGAGAGGGTAGGGCATGTTTGGTGGATTGAATGGAGAGGGTAGGGCATGTTTGGTGGATTGAATGGAGAGGGTGGGGATTGTTTGGTGGATTGAATGGAGAGGGTAGGACATGCTTGGTGGATTGAATGGAGAGGGTAGGGCATGTTTGGTGGATTGAATGGAGAGGGTAGGGCATGTTTGATGGATTGAATGGAGAGGGTAGGGAAGGTTTGGTGGATTGAATGGAGAGGGTATGGCATGTTTGGTGGATTGAATGGAGAGGGTGGGGCATGTTTGGTGGATTGAATGGAGAAGGTAGGGATTGCTTGGTGGATTGAATGGAGAGGGTAGGGCATGTTTGGTGGATTGAATGGAGAGGGTATGGCATGTTTGGTGGATTGAAAGGAGAGGGTAGGGCATGTTTGGTGGATTGAACGGAGAGGGTAGGGCATGTTTGGTGGATTCAATGGAGAGGGTAGGGCATGTTTGGTGGATTGAATGGAGAGGGTAGGGCATGCTTGGTGGATTGAATGGAGAGGGTAGGGCATGTTTGGTGGATTGAATGGAGAGGGTAGGACGTGCTTGGTGGATTGAATGGAGAGGGTAGGGCATGCTTGGTGGATTGAATGGAGAGGGTAGGGCATGTTTGGTGGATTGAATGGAGAGGGTGGGGCATGTTTGGTGGATTGAATGGAGAGGGTAGGGCATGCTTGGTGGATTGAATGGAGAGGGTAGGGCATGCTTGGTAGATTGAATGGAGAGTGTAGGGCATGCTTGGTAGATTGAATGATTGATGGGTTGAATGTAGAGTGTAGGGTATGCTTGGTAGATTGAATGTTTGGTGGATTGAATGGAGAGTGTAGGGCATGCTTTGTAGATTGAATGTTTGGTGGGTTGAATGGAGAGTGTAGGGCATGCTTGGTAGATTGAATGTTTGGTGGGTTGAATGGAGAGGGTAGGGCATGTTTGGTGGATTGAACGGAGAGGGTAGGGCATGTTTGGTGGATTGAATGGAGAGGGTAGGGATTGTTTGGTGGATTGAATGGAGAGGGTGGGGCATGTTTGGTGGATTGAATGGAGAGTGTAGGGCATGATTGGTAGATTGAATGGAGAGTGTAGGGCATGATTGGTAGATTGAGCGGAGACGATATATGGCGGACTTATGACCGGTTATGATAGAAGACAGAGCTAGCGGACCGGTCGGGATGGCGTTGGGAGGGTATGATTGGGTTTTTGTGTAGTAAGTACATACGGGCTGCACCTTACCTAGCAATCTCAGTCATACCACATGGCTGGTGATGACATAAGAACCACGTGCCTGATGGTTACATACCGACAACATGTGATTCATCTCTTGAATAGTCCATTTTGTATTCTCATTAGCAAGAAAATGTGTTAAGTTCAGATTTCAAATTAATATTGACTTAAACCTTCTATGATTCTCGCTCGCGAGGACGCGTTCACTCATCAGGCCGGGCCACGCGTTCAAACAATTAGCGCGACGTTGAAGGTGTAGGATTCCCACAAGTTGAGAATGACATTAAAAGTGGTTAAAGCATAACGTGCATATTGTAATACGGCCCACCCTCTCCGTGTGACAAGAGATGCGGTATCTGTTGATGAATTGCCATCACCCGCCTAAATCATCCTAATTTGCATCAGTTAAAGCGTTTCTATAGCATTTTAATTGAGAGATGTGAAGTCTGATGCGAGTCTAGGTGTGAGTGTTTCCGTCAAGTCACCACTCTCCCCGCCTAATGCTTCACATTGTGCGAGATTCCCATCACAATCCACACAACAAGCTGAGTCTAAATAATCTCAGCGGGTAATTAGCGCCTAATTAGACAACAAAGATGAACGACACGTCTTCCTTGTAATTAAGAGAAATTACTGCGCGTTACAAAGCACGGATTTCGTGGCATATATTTGCCCTTGTCCATCCATCATAGAGCACGACAACACAGTGTACAACATCCCTTCTCTGTAATAAACCCATGTCCCCGCTCCTTCTTGCTATCTCATCAAGACAGGCATTATAGCCACCCGAGATAAACCCTGTGTTGGATTAAAGCGGGTGTAGTGAGAAGATACAATGTGTAAGACACACGGTACTCGCTCCACCCGAGTGGGAGAACAGCTCCGCTGAAAACCGCTCGTTAAATCTCCGTGCTCATCATCACCAGGTACTCCCTCTGGTTATGGAGGAAAAGACACACGATACTGACTCTGGTGTATGGAGGGGACACATGATACTGACTCTGGTGTATAGAGGGGACACATGATATTGACTCTGGTGTATAGAGGGGACACATGATATTGACTCTGGTGTATAGAGGGGACACACGATACTGACTCTGGTGTATGGAGGGGACACATGATATTGACTCTGGTGTATAGAGGGGACACACGATACTGACTCTGGTGTATAGAGGGGACACATGATATTGACTCTGGTGTATAGAGGGGACACATGATATTGACTCTGGTGTATAGAGGGGAAGACACACGATACTGACTCTGGTGTATAGAGGGGACACATGATACTGACTCTGGTGTATAGAGGGGAAGACACACGATACTGACTCTGGTGTATAGAGGGAAAGACAAATGATACTGATTCTGGTGTATAGAGGGTAAGACACATGATACTGACTCTGGTGTATAGAGGGGAAGACACATGATACTGACTCTGGTGTATAGAGGGGAAGACACATGATACTGACTCTGGTGTATAGAGGGGAAGACACATGATACTGACTCTGGTGTATAGAGGGGAAGACACATGATACTGACTCTGGTGTATAGAGGGGAAGACCCACGATACTGACTCTGGTGTATAGAGGGGAAGACACACGATACTGACTCTGGTGTATAGAGGGAAAGACAAATGATACTGATTCTGGTGTATAGAGGGGAAGACACATGATACTGACTCTGGTGTATAGAGGGGAAGACACACGATACTGACTCTGGTGTATAGAGGGGAAGACACATGATACTGACTCTGGTGTATAGAGGGGAAGACACATGATACTGACTCTGGTGTATAGAGGGGAAGACACATGATACTGACTCTGGTGTATAGAGGGGAAGACACATGATACTGACTCTGGTGTATAGAGGGGACACATGATACTGACTGGTGTATAGAGGGGAAGACACATGATACTGACTCTGGTGTATAGAGGGGAAGACACATGATACTGACTCTGGTGTATAGAGGGGACACATGATACTGACTCTGGTGTATAGAGGGGAAGACACATGATACTGACTCTGGTGTATAGAGAGAAAGACACACGATACTGACTCTGGTGTATAGAGGGGAAGACAAATGATACTGATTCTGGTGTATAGAGGGGAAGACACATGATACTGACTCTGGTGTATAGAGGGGAAGACACATGATACTGACTCTGGTGTATAGAGGGGAAGACACATGATACTGACTCTGGTGTATAGAGGGGAAGACACATGATACTGACTCTGGTGTATAGAAGGGAAGACACATGATACTGACTCTGGTGTATAGAGGGGAAGACCCATGATACTGACTCTGGTGTATAGAGGGGAAGACATATGATACTGACTCTGGTGTATAGAGGGGAAGACACATGATACTGACTCTGGTGTATAGAGGGGAAGACACATGATACTGACTCTGGTGTATAGAGGGGAAGACACACGATACTGACTCTGGTGTATGGAGGGGACACATGATATTGACTCTGATGTATAGAGGGTAAGACACATGATACTGACTCTGGTGCATAGAGGGGAAGACACATGATACTGACTCTGGTGTATAGAGGGGAAGACACATGATACTGACTCTGGTGTATAGAGAGAAAGACACATGATACTGACTCTGGTGTATAGAGGGGAAGACACATGATACTGACTCTGGTGTATAGAGGGGAAGACACATGATACTGATTCTGGTGTATAGAGAGAAAGACACACGATACTGACTCTGGTGTATAGAGGGGAAGATACGGCGTGAACGACTGGTGCAAAGAGAGAAATACATGGTGTGGAAGACATGCGACGCTGACATTGTTCGGATCTTTAAATCTCGCTAGACTGACTTGAACACAGACAATTAGCCGCTTAATGAAAACAGATTGGTTTTATGATGATTCAACCTATAGGATTTCACGTTTAAATCCCTTCAGTCGCTTGATGCATCGCGCTATCCATCACTCACTGTGCAAGTGGAAGTGATACCGGTTGATAGATTGGCAACTTAGATATTGTTAGTCAGTTTCGATTGGTACTTTGAAGAGGAAACTATGAGTTTATCAACAAAGTGGATATCTTGGTTTAGAATTCTAAGTAATCATAGAGGATACTAAACAACGTTCCATGCAATGTGGTTTTTATAATACGAGTTAATGAATTCGTAACAATTCATGTACCAGTCATTCACGAAATCATATTATCATATGAAGGTGTAATGTGTTCTGTTTATTATCCGTCAAACTTAGTTAAGCGAAACAGTCATAATTATCATGAATCTAAGATTTCCGCCTGTCCGGTAACATTGTGACGTCATGCGCGCAGCGGTATTACACTGGTTTAATATTGCTACATAAATATTACACTGAAGATACATCTTCAAGGGTAAGAAATAAATGAAGATATAAAACACCAGCTGATGCAAAGGTGTAAAAACCTTGGAGTCAACTTTGTGTGCGGGTCCCTAGTGCACAGAACACAACCCTGTGCACTCAAAAGAACCCACGAATCCGTTGGTAAATGACCAGATGGTGGCCACGTGAATACGTGCAGACACCTAGT